>AP025053.1:5644354-5793273 GCA_036186865.1 Eustoma russellianum
ATTCCAACTTCACTTAGTAAGCCCGATATGTATTTTTGCTGAGAAATATACTTCGAGCGGAGTATCTCGATCCCTAAAAAATATTTTTTGCCACCTAGATCTTTCATCTCAAACTCTTTTTAGCAGATTCGTTCGTAGGCGGGCAATCTCTTTCTCCTCATCTCTAGTGATAAACATATCATCCGCATATATTATCAAACAGGTCACCATCTTCCCTCATTTGTTGAATAACAATGTATGGTCTGTGTTTCTTTGTCTATCTACATATTACTTTATGGCCATTGTAAACCATCCCAACCAGGCATATAAAGACTGTTTGCATCCGTAAAGCGTTTTTCTGAGTCGACATACTTCACGATGTTTGAATTATACAGAGAAACTTGGTGGGACTTTCATATATACCTCTTCTTTCAAGTCTCTGAGTAAAAAAATTATTTTTCATATCTAAGTAAATGAGTGACGAGTCTCTACTTCTAGCTATCGAGAAAAAAACACTGATGGTATTGATTTTTGCAGCAGGAGAAAGGCCCTAGAATAATCCATGCCATATGACTGAGTATGACCCTTAGCCACCAACTTTGCTTTATACCGTTCAATCATGCCATCTATCTTGTACTTAATAGTGAACACCCATGCATAGCAAATAGGTTTGATTTCCTTTTGATGAAATACATTTCCCTGACGTTCCATTCTTTTATACTGCTTCCATCTCCACACTAGTAGCTTGCCGCCATTCCGCCACTGCACTTGCCTCTTGGTCAGTCCTCAGAATAGATTCTGATAAAAAAAGAGGCCGAAAAGTCTCGTGTAACATCTACCATCCCCCCTGTTTGTGTTTATAGGATATCTGGTATTAAACACTTCAAATAGACAAGTTCAATCTTCTTTGTGTAGAGAAAACAAAAGAAAGAAGCCACTTACATCAGGTGAAACATTTGCTGCATAGTCTAGCTTGCTCAATGCTGCACGGAAATTTCTTTAAGAATAGTTACATCTCGGCTATTTTTTTATTTTCTCTTCTGTTTGGTTATCACATTTCTGTGATTTATCCTACTATCTTGCGCATTCACGAAGAAAATTTGAGAAAAATTGAGTATTACTTCTTTGATAATCTCTTCTAAGTTTTATAGACTTCTATTTTGTTTTATTAGTTTTAGCAATAGTTTATCATGTCCTCCAAGACTAATTTTCCAACACCCCTTTCCATGAACTTATCTATTCCTTTACGATTATCATGTGCACAAACCAAACAACCAAAAATTCGCATGCTATTATAATTCGGCATCTTATTTAGAATAATCTTGTAGGGGTTTTTATACCGTCATAACACACTCAACCCAAAAATTGCACTGGCAAACCAGGATCGAATCTCAACGCTCTCTCAATTTCTATCAAATACTGATGTTTTCGATCCATGATGCAATTATGTTGTAGTGTATCCATGCACAAAGCTTCTAAAACAATACCATTTTATCATTAAAAGGCATCATGGAACCCGGATGGGATCTGAAAAGGCTTTTTGTAAGGCCAAAAATGAGGCAACCAATAAGAACATGACACGTGTCATGCTCCTTTTTTTTAAAAAAACCATCTGCCCCCAAATCGCATTCCTCCTTCCCCACATAATGCCTATTTTTGAAATTGCATGCAGCTCCCCCTCGGCGTGGTTTGAAGACCGCCGCTCCCAACCGTCTAAGCAGATATCTTCTGCTTCAATCTCTTCATTTGCGTATAGCTTTATAAGTTTCTCTTCTCTATATTCTTCTGCAATTTTTCCTGCTACCCCTTTTCAAGTTCTTCAAATCTGCTTTCATAAGTTTTCTGACTGCTGATCCAGTGAAGCCAGAAGAAAGATTACCCGAAGAAGAAATGGGTGAATCGAGTCCAACGATGTACCGACGGAGAAGGAGAGGACGGAGAAAATGAAGGTGAAAGAGGTGGGTGGACGACCAGATAAATGCTGGAAGAAATGGAATTACAGGGGAGGAAGCGAGGATTCTATGGGGGAAGAGAGAGAATTAGACAAAAAAAAGTTGAACTTTTTTAAATTTATCTCCTGCCACTGCCAAGTTGGCAAGCTCTTATTGGAGCCTCATATTTGGCCTTAGAAAGAGCATGCCCTGATCCAATCCGCATTGGACCTTATATAAATTCAGCCCCCTTGTCGATCCTTTTAACCCTTTTATCAAAGTGATTCTCACCATTTTGCATGCCTTATCTCTGATTTACTTTTCATCAAAAAAAATCCAAACTTCTCTGCTATAATCATCTACGATAGGCAAAATATAATGTTCTTCAAAAGTAGATAAAGTCATATAGTCTCCCAAAAATCATAATGAATTAGTTGAAAACATGCATTGGTTTGACTAAAACTTGAAATAAATGAAGACTTGTTTGCTTGGCTCTTACACGAGTCACAAGAATCAATATTTAAATTGATTGAAGGGTAAATAATTTTAATCTTTTCCTTCCACACAGGACCAAGTTTTCTATGCCAAACTTCCGGATGAAATCTCACTGCAAGAGCCGCTACTTCTTTGTTCACCGACATCATATGGTATAGACCATCACGTTACCCATCTGTCTCGATCAAATTCTTCGAGTCTAAGCCATGCAACACACAAAAAAAGAAAGTGAGGGCACGATTAAGATCTTTCGTCAATTTACCAACAGAAAGTAAATTGCATCTAAAATCCGGTATCATCAACCATACCCAGTATATCTCATGTTGGAAAGTATGTTTAAGTACTTTACCATGTGCTCCAACCTTATATAGAACATATAAGAGGTTGTTTGGGAGTTTGAAATGATGTAATGAACACTTTAAACTTGAAATAAGTCACTTGGATCGATCCATGTTAGACTGGATCGAACCAAGTGAAAGCTGGAATAAAGTTAAAGTGTTCTGGAGGACTTTGATCAATCTATGTAAGAGACATTGATCGATCGATGTAAACATGATTGATCGATGTGGTGTGATGTAAACACCGGAAGCATTCTGTCCAACTTCGATCGATCACATCGATCGATCGAAGTAGCATTGATCGATCGATGTGATCGATCGATGTAGGACAGAATGGTAGTTGAAGGTTCTGTCCAACTTTGATCGATCACTTCGATCGATCGAAGTGACATCAATCGATCGATGTGCCAACAGACAGAACGTTTCACTTTGAATTGCATCTTTTGATCCAAGGTTCATCTCCCTTCACCTATGAACGGTAAACAGCGGCCGTTGGAGGTTGAAACCATGCTGAGACAAGTTTCAAAAGTAGTCTTTAACACACCCCATGGTCTATATATAGTAGACCTTGGTATCTTCAACTAGGATAACAAAATCTTGAAAAACTAAAACAAGTTCTCAACATTCTTTCTCCTTCTTCTACAATCTCCTTATCAATTTCTTCAACATCAAGTTCAATCTTCCTCTCCTAGAGAAAAGGATCGGAAGAAAGCCGTTATATCTTAGGAAGCATTAGTCTCATTGTCTACCTTGCTCATTGGTAGAGGCTAAATTGCTTTAAGGACAGAGTTATCTTGAAACTCGTCTCGGCTTCTCTTTGATTATTGACTCGCTTGTTTACCGTCATTTCTAACAAGCTTTAAGCAATTTAGATGGCATCCAAACAAGCACTTCCGGATATGTCAAAGATGGAGCTATTTGATGGCAAGTTCTACAAGAGGTGCACGGCCAAGGTGCTGTTCTTCCTTGAGATGCTCTCGGTTTCATATGTGCTCAAGATGGACGAACCAGAGGATGAAACCGAAGCAAGCAAGTATGATGCGGACAATACTACTTACAGAGGCCATGTACCATACTTCCTGGCCAATTCTCTGTTTGACATTTATGTTAAATTCACATATGCAAAAGAGATTTGGTCAGCACTTGAAAACAAATACGGTGCTGAAGATGTGGGCAAACGCAAGTATATGGTGAGTGAATTCCTCAAGTTCCAGATGGTTGATCACGTTCCGATCAATGATCAAATCCATCAATTCCAACATCTGGTGGATAATCTGGAACATGAAGGAATTAAGATTGATGAGACGTTCCAGGCAGCGGCGCTTCTAGAGAAACTTCCTCCTTCTTGGAGCAAATACAAGAAAAGAGGAAAGAATGACGATGCCAAGTTATCTCTAGATACGGTAATCAAACACATACGCATCGAAGAGAACAACAGGTTGGAGGATGAGTCTCACCGTGAAGATGGAGTCAAAGCCAACGTTGTGAGCACGCTGTGAAGAAACCCAAGTTCCACAACAATAACGGCTGTTGCAGCGGTGGAACCAAAGGTAAGAAAGTTGCTTTGCAAGCCTAGAACAAGATGAATGGAGTCTGCTGGGTGTGCGGGAAGCTATGACACATAACAGCCAATTGCAGAAAGAGAAAGGGCCAACCAAGCAACCAAGCGAATATTGTGGAGGCCAAAGGAACAGCAGACGACATCATTGCAGCAGTCGTCTTGACAGAGGTAAACCTTGTCGGTGGTACTACAGAATGGGTGGTAGACACAGGTGCTACCAGGCATATTGCTACCAGTAAAGACATATTTTCTAAATACAAAGAAATAGGCAGTGATGAACAAGTCTTCTTGGAAGATGCACACAGTACCCAAGTCCTTGGAAAGGGTAAGGTGCTTTTCAAGTTTACTTCTGGAAAGAAGTTGGAATTGAGCAATGTGATGCATGTTCCTGCCATATGTAGGAACTATATCTCTTGTCTAGAAATGGGGAGTTCATAGGCAAGGGTTTCTGTAACGGGGGGTTTGCTTGTACTTGATGCTACATGTATTTTCAATAACAAAGATTCAACTAGTTCCGTTTATATCGCTGAGTCTCTTGATATGTGGCATGCTAGACTAGGACATGCAAACATAGGAGTAATAAAGAAACTCAAGAACATGAATGTGATATCTTATGATGATGATAGTTCTAATAAGTGTGAACACTGCGTTGAAGCTAAGCATCATAAGAAACCATTTAAGAAAGTGGATAGAGTCTCTCAGAAATTTGGTTTGATCCATAGTGACCTATATGATTTCAAGAACCATACGAGTAAAGGTGGTAAGAGATACTATGTCACTTTTATTAATGACTATTCTAGATATGCAAAGGTATATCTATTAAGTCATAAGGATGAAACTGAGTCTAAATTCATAAGTTATATAAACGAGGTTGAAAATTAGTTAAGCCTAAAGATCAAAAGACTTAGAACTGATAGAGGAGTTGAATATTGTACAGATTCTTTACAAAATTTTTGTGAAGAAAACAACATTATTCATGAAGTAACACCTCCATATACGCCTCAGTCTAATGGAGTAGCTGAAAGGAAGAATAGAACTTTGAAAATATGATGAATGCAATGTTGGTAAGTTTAGGATTGCCAGATAACTTATAGGGGAAGCAATCTTGACTGCATGTCACATATTAAATAGGTTACCTCATAAGAAGTTAGATAAGACTCCTTATGAGTTATGGAAAGGCTATGCTTCCAACTTGAATTGCTTAAAAGTGTGGGCGTGTCCAGCCAAAGTTGGTATTCCTAATTTTAAGAGAAGTAAAATCGGGTCAAAACGAGAGATTGTGTATTCATCGGGTATGCTCAAAATAGTGCAGTATATAGATTCATGACTATAGATAATAGTTCTATATTGGAATCTAAGGATGCTGAATTCTTTGAGCATATCTTTCCTATGAATAGGCAATCCGATGTTGTCTCTGAATTTGAGATAGGCGAATCAAGTAAAACCTTAATTGAACAAGAGGTTGATTTTCCTAGAAGAAGTAAGAGACAAAAAATAGGAAAGTCATTTGGAAGCGACTTTATAACAACGTTTATTTTAGAGGATGATCCGAAAACTTATGGAGATGCGATTAGATCGATAGATTGTAAGTTTTGGAAGGAAGCCATAGATAGTGAGCTTGAGTCTATACTAAGTAATAATACTTGGGAGTTAGTGGACTTACCTAGAGGATGTAAACCAATCAGCTGTAAGTGGGTCTTTAGGAAGAAGCTAAAGGCGGATGGAACGATTGACAAATTTAAGGCTAGGCTTGTTGCTAAAGGATTTACACAACAAGAGGGTGTAGATTTCTTTGATACCTATTCTCCGGTTGCTAGGGTAACTACTATTAGAATATCAGTAGCACTAGCCTCTATTTATAAGCTTGTTATGTGAAAACAGCGTTTTTGAATGGAGATCTAGAAGAGGAGATATACATGAAACAACCGGAAGGTATGATAGTAAAAGGCCAAGAGCATAAGGTGTGTAGGCTTAAGAAGTCTTTGTATGGTCTTAAGCAAGCACCTAAACAGTGACACGACAAATTTGATAATGCTTTAGTATCAAATGGTTACATAGTGAATGAAAGTGATCGTTGTGTGTATAGTAAATTCAACGATTGTGATGGTGTCATTATTTGTCTCTACGTTGATGATATGTTAATCTTTGGTACCAACTTAGAAGTTGTAAATGACACGAAATCATTTTTATCCTCTGTTTTTGATATGAAAGACATGGGGAAGGCAGACTTAATACTTGGCCTTTAGTTAGTGCAAACTTGTGGGGGTTATTTACTTTCTCAAGAACATTATGTGGAAAAATGTTGAGAAAGTTTAATCACTATGATGTAAAACCAGTTAGTATACCTTATGATTCACATGTGACATTGAATAAAAATAAGTTTGAAAGTGTGTCATAATATGAATATGCTAGGATAATTTGTAGTGTAATGTATTTGATGAATTGCACTAGGCCGGACATTGCATATGCTGTGAATAAACTTGCACGATGCACTCATAGTCTAAATGAGAGTCATTGGTGTGCATTAAAACGGTTGTTAAAATATCTTAAAGGAACAATGAATTTAGGACTCATGTTTACTAGATCACCCGCTGTTTTAGAAGGCTATTGTGATGCCAATTGGGTGACTGACAATGATGAGATAAACTCCACTAGTGGATATGTATTTACATTGGGTGGTGGAGCTATCTCGTGGAAGTCTTGTAAACAAACATGTAGTGCTAAATCTACTATGGAATCTGAATTTATTGATTTAGAGTTAGCAAGTACAGAAGTTGAGTGGTTAAGGAATTTACTTGTTGATATTCCTTTATGGTCTAAACTTATGTCTTCTGTATCTATTCATTGTGATTCACAGGCTGCAATCGCACGTGCAAGGAACAAAATATACAATGGGAAGAGCCGGCACATCCGTTTGAGGCACAACATTGTGCGTGACTTGATTAGTTCTGGGGTGGTTAACTTGAAATATGTAAGAACCAAGTTTAACCTTGCTGACCCCTTAACTAAAGGACTAAATAAAAAGTTAGTCTACGGAACATCGAGGGAGATGTGACTTATTCCATCTGTAGAGAGTTCTTCATGACGGGAACCCAACCCACTATTAGTAGAGATCCTACAAACGGGGTTCAATGTGGTAAAAACAAGTCATGAAAGACTTCTAGGTTGCACTATCAAAGTGTCCCTCCCTATGATGTGGTTGTTGATAGTGCTAACTGTAAAGACTTGAGGATGAGATTTTAAGAATCTCTTAATGAAAATTCATAGCCATAATGTTTGGTGGTGTGAACAGTCCACACTTGATGAATTTCACCTATATAAGCTTGGAAGTGGTGCCGCTTCCTGTGAGAGCATGGAAAACTCTCTAGAGAGCTTATGAAACCCGAGATAGGTGCATTGCCGATATCGCACCAAAACCGCAAACTTGAAGAAATAGATAATGATATGTCTTCTTGTTGTTCATATAAACAATAGTGGAGTAAGATTCAAGATGAAGTTCATCTTACTTCCGTTTATATAACTCAAGTTGTACTACCGGCAATTCAAGACCACAAGTCATTGTATCCATTATGTGTCATTATCTTGGGTTGATAATGGAGAGGTTAGTTGTTTAACGTTCTGAAATCATCTTATATAAGTTTGGATCATGTGGGGGATTGTTGGAAAGTACGTTTAAGTACTTTACCATGTGCTCCAACCTTATGTAGAACATATATGAGGTTGTTTGGGAGTTTGAAATGATGTAATAAACATTTTAAACTTGAAATAGGTCACTTGAATAGATCCATGTTTAGATTGGATCGAACCAAGTAAAAGCTGGAATAAAGTTAAGTGTTCTGAAGGACTTGGATCGATCTATGTAAGGGACATTGATCGATCGATGTAAACATCGATCGATCGATGTGGTGTGATGCAAACACTTGAAGCATTCTGTCTAACTTCGATCGATCACATCGATCGATCGAAGTAGCATCAATCGATCGATGTGATCGGTCGATGTAGGACAGAATGGTAGCTGAAGGTTCTGTCCAACTTCGATCGATCGAAATGACATCGCTCGATCGACGTGATCGATCGAAGTGACATCGCTCGATCGACGTGATCGATCGATGTGCCAACGGACAGAACTTTTCACTTTGAATTGCACCTTTTGGTCTAAGGTTCATCTCCCTACACCTATGAAGGGTAAACAACGGCCATTGGAGGTTGAAGCCATGCTAAGACAAGTTTCAAAAGTAGTCTTTAACACACCCCAAGGTCTATATATAGCAGACCTTGGTATCTTCAACTCGGATAACAAAATCTTGAAAAACTAAATCTCAGCATTCTTTCTCCTTCTTCTACACTCTCCTTATCAATCTCTTCAACATCAAGTTCAATCTTCCTCTCCTAGAGAAAAGGAACGGAAGAAAGCCGTTATATCTTAGGAAGCATTAGTCTCATTGTCTACCTTGCTCATTGGTAGAGGCTAAATTGCTTTAAGGACAGAGTTATCTTGAAACTCGTCTCGGCTTCTCTTTGATTATTGTCTCGCTTGTTTACCGTTGTTTTCTAACATCTCAATCGTAACAAAAGCTATCGTTAGGATCTGGAGAGGGTGAACGGCAGTCAAACAATACCTCTATTCCAACTATAGTACTATAGTTGGGATTCTCATTCTTGATTCTATTCCCAACTACAAGACATTCTCAATCTTGATTCTATTCCCAACTATAGTACTAACAACACTTTTCAAACGCACTGACTCACCATTGGGCATCTTGACAAAAATATTAACTTTCGGTTTTACCTTGTGCTTCAGAGTTTTACATATGATATGATGCCTAGCATTAGAGTCAACCGACCAAGATTTACCAAAAATAACTTTATCTGCCATGTTCGCAGTACGATCAGACTGACTTTGCGTCATGCTTGTTTGCTTGTTGATCGCGGAAGAACTCCAACATTCTAGTATACTGTTCGGTTGAAATTCCTAGAATCGGACTCTCGGACTCAACATGGCTGCCTTTGGCTTGAACTTCTTCTTTCCAGAAAAGTCTGCTCCATGTCTTGAGGCATCCACCTGTCAACATGGCATCCTATCTTGATCTCTTGGGGGGGGGGGGGGGGGTCCCGTTTTCTAGTCTGGCAGAAAGCCGATGATCACGAAACATTGCTCTACCTCGTGTCTGATTCTTTGACAATGGCTGTTGTTGAAGGAGTCTGCAGAAATAAACAAAGTGACCAATACGAGCTGAGGTGCCTAGTTAAAGTGAACAGAAAGTAACTAGCCGAGCTAAGGTGCTAGCTGAAGTGAACAGAAAGTAACTAGCCAAGCTGAGGTGCCTAGCTGAAGTAAAGGAAGGAGTACCGAGTCGAGGTACCATACCGAGATGAGGATCAAGGATAAAGATCAGAGGGTCAAGCTGAGGTGCTATACCGAGGCAAGAATCAAAGACCAAAAAGATCAAAGAAGTGCCGAGCTGAGGTGTTAATTCGAAGTAAGGCAGAAGAAGAAGTACTAAACCGAGGTGTCTAGCCGAGGTGAGGTCAGAAGTACTTGAGCTGAGAAGAAGTGCTGAGGTAAAACATGCAGTGCCAAGGAGACAAAGCAGTGCCAAAGTGAAACGATGCAATGCTGAGATAAAGCACCGAGGTGAAAAGTGTTGGAATCTAGACGAAGTCCCAAGCCAAATGAAGAAGTGCCGATATAAGCTGAAATGAGGAAATGCCGAGGTAATGAAGTATCTGAGCTAAAGGAAAGAATGCTGAAGCCAAGGTGACGAAGTGATTGACTGACAATAAAGGATGCCAAGCTGAGTAGACGAGGTTAAGGCATAAACAAATGGACCAAGATGCGCTGAGCAAAACAATAACAGCAGCAACAGAGACACGACTGCCGAGCTAAAATACTTAGACAAATGAGAAACCTCGGAGACATCACTGAAGAAATAAAACAGAGGGACTGTGCAACAAAAGTATTTAGACGAATATAGTGTACATACATCCACTAGCTAATGTTAGGTCCGTGAAACACACTAGAAGGGGGAGGTGGGTTGAATAGTGTATTAATCCAAGTATGGTTCTTTTTCGAATCTTTTTGCAATGAAAGTAATTTTACCAATACTTGAAGTGTTCTTTGAAGAAAATAACTTGAAGAAATGAAAGAACATCAAATTTATAGAGGTTCAAGTAAAACTCTACTCCTCTACCTTCTTGCTTTGAACAGGAAGGATTTTTGAACAAGGGTATTTTTGAACAAGGAGATTGTTATTTCTCTTTGGGGGAAACGACAATCAAAGAAAATACAAGAACAAACTATGTTTAACGAACCTAGCTCAAGAACAATGAAAAACTCAACCTCTTTGAAGCCTAGCCTCCTTAAGATTTTCATTGCACCAAAGAAACCTTCTATGGAGTATAATGTAGCTCCTACACCATTAACTAGCTCTTAGAAGCTTGAGTTTCGCTCAACAAGAAGCAACCTTGCTCCTTGACCAACAATCTAAATCTTGTTCCTCACAATCCTCACTTAGAGGAAGATCTCTTCTCCTTTACAATCACACACTCTCAACAATAAAGTAACTTTTACAATGATTTTGAGAACAAAATACAAATGAAGACTTGAGAGCTTGAGGTAGAAAGTTGTCTTCAAAAATGGAGTCTTCCAACCCTTACAGAAAAGTCTTCTAGCCGTTGGAGAGGAGAGAGAATAGTGGAAGAAGACTTTCAATAGTATGTTGACACCTTATTATCTTAAAAAGGTTTTCTTGGGTGAAGTCAAAAGCTTCTTGAGGAAGCTTCTCATCTTAAGCTCAAAAAGGATAAGATTTGTTCACCTATCTTTGATTGATATTTTGGCTAAAGATGAAAATATCATGATAGCATAGGGAAAAAAAAGTACTTTATTTCAATCAAAAATTGTAAGAGAGAGAAAAATTGTACCAGTTGGAACCTTCTGTTCGTGCATAAGAACTTATAAATGCTGTGCTTAAAGTGACTTCGCACTCAAGATAATAATACATGAAGCGCTTCATGTTTTTCTTCAAATTTTCTGTCTGAGAATTTTCGTACCAAATGAGGCGCTCTATGTATCGTTCGAAACTTTCTGTCCAAGAGTTTTTATTTTTCTTACCAAATGAAGTGCTCTATGTAACGTTCGAAACTTTCTACCCATAGGCTTTATTTTCTTCTTACCAAATAAAGCGCTCTATGCAGCGTTCGCAACTTTCTGTCCGAAGGCTTTATTTTCTTCTTACCAAATGAAGCGCTCCATTCAGCATTTAATGCCTGTACAGAAATTTTCTCTAGCTACACTTTCTTGAGGAGTAACATGCCTGATTAACATATGAAGTTCCAGAAACATTTTATTTGATTTTGAAACTTCTCTTTTTGTGCAAATTATCAAAACCAATCTTGACAACAACAATCTTCCTCTTTTTGATGATTTCACAATAAGCCCCCTACTAAATGCATCTTATGCCCCTCCCCTACTAGATGCATTTTGCTAAAAATGCTTTTATTTCATAACACCAAAAAATAATTGTAGCTATGCAAGAAATGCCAATTTACTTAAACACATCATAGTTTAATTATCCCTATCAACTTCTCTGCACATCACACCACAACCATTATGAGCAATCAGCAAGAAAAGATAATATCAAGAACCACACATAAGTATCACCATAAGTACTGCATTACACATCTTAACAAAAGCAGAGCATAACAAATACTGAGCGAAAATGCTAACCAACAAACACACCAGCCAGATAGAACGTTTAGTTTATTAACACCACCAACGATCAACAACACCAATTAACACCATTCTCCCCCTAAATCATAAAAAACGCTTAAGGGAAGTGAAGAAAAATAGCAGATAGTTAAACAGATTTGGGTTCACGTTTGAAGGATTTAAATATTTTGGCCTTGAGAAGCTTTGATTTCAGGTATTCATAGCGAGTATTAGTGAGTGACTACTGCTTCTCCAACTGACCGTTTAAGCGCTTCAAGTCCATCACTTCTTGTTCCAGCATAGAAATTTTTTCTTTCATCTCAGATTCTGCATTCTTCCTTGCATCATCAATACCAGCTCCTGCTCCTGAATTGCCAGCTTGACCCCTGTGTTTCTGAGCAATCTTAATTTGAGAGATATTCAATCCATCATATTTCCCTTTCACTCCAATTTTGTCAAGATGTATGGTGTCTTAAGGAAATACCCAAGTGCTTAAACAGGACAAAAACACAGTTTGCAAAGGGAAGAGATTTTGTTTTCTTAGTCAAGGAGGCCAAGGCAACGGCTAAAAATATCCAACCAAAATTCACTTGTCTATATTTCAAGATGCAGTAAGTAAGATAAAAGTCCATATTACTGGGATTTCTATTTGCGTTACAATTGATGCAGGCCATTACTATGCCTAACAGTACTCTAATTACTAACGGCATCCTTTGAAGCTTACAAGATGGGAGGAAACCTAAATCAGTTTTCACTTCCACTTCGGACACATCATAATGCCACCCATACACATCAAATTTTTCTTCACCTTCATTCTTTACACCAACAACATCACAGAATGTTTGAATTGAAAATTTCACAGGAATCCCATCAATTACTGAGTTTAAATAAATTGGTTCCGTTTCATCCATGTAAGTGGCCCAAAAATTTTCATAGAACATGGGCGTATACTTAATGGAGTATAAGTCCATTCTGTCTGTGGACCACAATTTGTCCAGACTTTGTGCTTCAAGTAAGGTATAAACATCACTTACCTCAGGATTATTTTTCAGATCAGAAGGTTTCACTAACTTGAGTGGAACAACGGGCTTGTTATGACTGTCCCATTCTTCAAATAGGAGTTGGGAGTATTTGCTGAGATGAACTCCCACTCCCATGTCCATAGGCTTTTTGTTGATGTCTTTGTCTTCTTCGCTACCCATGGAAAGTTTTCCATCCGCAACCTCTCTCGAATAGCCATAAGTTCCTCACTTTCATAAAAAACTACAGTGGTTTTTTGTTTTTGAGGTCTTGAATCTCTGGTTCTCTTTGTTCCCTTCTGTTTTGCTGGAGTTGTCATGGTATTTTTCCTTTTTTTTAAAAGATCGCGAAGAAGATTAGGGATTTGAGAGGGTTTTGGGAAAGAGAAGGAGAGAGAAATACAAATGTGAAGAGAATGAGAAAGGTTTGGAGATTGACGGTTTGTAGGAAGTAATTGTGAGGAGAGAGGAAGGGCAGTTTTTGAGGTGACAGGGTGGTGTGAAGATAGAAGGAGGGAAGTCTGAAGGGACAGGGCGGCAGTTTTAGAAAATGGTGGGAAGTGGGATTTTAATGCAGTTGTATGTAGCGCCTTTATCATTAAGAAATAAATAATTTATTTTGGAATGGCGCGCACCATTTTACGTGCGAAGTCCATATCACTTTTCTGGACACATCACTTTTTAAACCCATTTACCCGTTTTAAAAACACTTAATACGACAATGAATGCTGGTTCAATGTGAGTTGAGTGCTTAATCCAACATTGAACGCAAGTTCAAATAAGTTAGAGCACTCAAAAACTTCTTAATGTTTTATATTTTAATGTAATTTAGACTTGATTAATATTGAGTAATCCCAGTCTACTTCTAATAGATTCAAATGCTTAACTTGGCAATGGTTTAGTGAATATGTCCGCTAGTTGATCACTAATAGGCACAAATTCAACACACACCAATCCTTTTTGCACACAATCCTTAATGAAATGATGTCTCACTTCAATATGTTTGGTTCGACTATGATGAACTGGGTTTTGTGCAATATTTATAGCTGAAGTATTGTCACACAAAATAGGCATTTTTGAAAATTTTATATTATAATCATTTAGCGTGTGTGACATCCATAGTAATTGAGCATAACATGAGGCAGCCAAAACATATTTGGATTCCGCCGTAGAAAGAGCAACACTATTTTGTTTCTTGTAAAACCAAGAAACAAGACAATCTCCAAGAAATTGACAAGTTCCGGATGTGCTCTTCCTATCAACAAGACTCCCGGCATAGTCTGAGTCACTATAATCTCTAAGATCAAAGCATGCATTCTTAGGATAAAATAAACCAAACTTAAAAGTTCCTTTAAGATAACGAAATATACGCTTTGCCACAATAAGATGCATTTCTCTAGGATCACTTTGAAATCTAGTATATAAACAAACAGCATGCAAAATGTCTGGTCTACTAGCGGTCAAATAAAGTAGATTATCAATTATGGCACGATACAAGGTTATCTCAATTTGCTTTCTTTTTTCATCTTTGTCAAGTTTCAAGCTTGTGCTCATAGGAGTTTTCACATTTCTACCTTCACGAAAGTTGTACTTTTTGAGCAAATCTTTTGTATACTTGGTTTGAGAAATGTACACTCCATCTTGGGTTTGCTTGATTTGGAGTCCAAGAAAATAAGTGAGTTCTCCCATCATGCTCATTTCAAATTCACCTTGCATCAAGCTAGCAAATTGCTCACAAAGAAGATTGTTAGTAGCACTAAAAATAATGTCATCTACATAGACTTGAACAAGTAAATGATGTTTACTTTGTTCTTTGATAAACAAGGTTGTATCCACTTTACCACTTGAAAACCCACTCTTAAGAAGAAATGTACTCAACCTATCATATCAAACTCTAGGAGCTTGTTTAAGGCCACAAAATGCCTTTTTGAGTTTATAAACATGATTTAAAGAATCATGAAATTCGAATCCGGGAGATTGAGTCACATATACCTCTTTTTAAATAATTCCATTTAAGAATGCTGATTTAACATCCATTTGGTAAAGCTTGAAATCCTTATAACAAGCATAAGATAACAACATTCTTATGGCTTTAAGCCATGCTACGGGTGCGAATGTCTCATCAAAATCAATCCCCTCTTCTTGGCGATATCCTTGAGCAAGTAATCTAACCTTATTTATTGTGACATTACCTTGATCATCCATCTTGTTACGAAATACCCATTTTGTGCCAATAATAGGATGATCATGAGGTTTGAGAACCAATTCCCAAACATCACTTCTTTCAAATTGATTTAGCTTTTCTTCATAGCTAAAATCCAATCCTCATCACGAAGTGCTTCTTTAATATTTTTACGTTCTAAAAGTGACACAAATACATTTTCTCTATATTGTCTCCTAGTAGTGATGCCACGATTTATATCACCCATGATTAATTTATGAGGATGAGAACTTTTATGATTAAATGACCTAGGAAGATTAGATACATCCCCTCCAACTTCCTCATGATCACTTTCCGGAAGAGAGAAATGATCATTTTCAATGTGTAAGTCATTTTCCGGAAAATGAGATGCATTGAAAACATTTTGTGTATCATTAAAAGGAGCTTGTGAAATATCTCTACTTCTTTCACTTTGTTCTTTGACACTATTTAGTTCAGTTCCTTCAATGGGATCAATTTTTAAATCAATGAAGATTTTTCTTTAGGTAGTTCATCAACAATTTTTTCTTGATGAACAACACTTGGAGCAATATCAATACTTTCTTTTTGAGAAGTATCACCTTTATCATCTTCATTTCCTTCATTGAGTTTAGTTTCATCACTAAGTGATTCATTATAAATAGATTCTTCCACCTTTTGGCTTCTTTTGTTAAATACACGAAATGCTTTACTATTTGAGGCATAACCTAAAAATATGCCCTCATCCGCTTTGAAATCAAGCTTGTCCAAAGTGTCTTTAGTGTTAAGTATGAAACACTTACAACCAAACCCTTTGAGATGTCCAATGTTCGGGACTTTATCATTCCAAAGTTCATAAGGAGTCATATTTACGTATGGTCTCAAATAGACACGATTAATTACATGACAAGCGGCATTAACCGCTTTGGCCTAAAAATATTTGGGCAAGCCGAACTCATTAAGCATTGCCCTACTCATTTCTTGTAGGGTTCTATTCTTTCATTCGGTTATACCATTTTGTTGAGGAGTTCTTGGAGCTGAAAAGTTATATACGTATCCTTTGGATACACAAAACCTTTGAAAATCTCCATCACTCCACCACGATCACTTGTAATCGTTTTAATGGTGTCACTCAAGTAATTTTCCAATTGGCTACATAAATCGATGAACTTATGACATATATCACTTTTCTTGGCAAAAAACATTACCTATGTATATCTAGTGTAATCATCTACCACCACAAATGTGTAATGTTTGTCACCCAAGCTTTTTGTACCCATATCCCCATACAAATCCATATGTAACATTTGTAGGGGTTTGGAGGTGGAAATATTTGTTTTGGGCCTAAAGCTTGTTTTCACAACTTTGATTTTTGATAAGTGCTACAAAGTTTTTGGTTTTCAAAATTCATTTCGGGAAGCCATCGAACTTTTTCATTTTCACAAATATATTTGAACGTTTTAAAGCAAACATGTCCGAGGCGTCTATGCCATAGTTGTGCCAAATCATTTTTAGCCACTAAACACAAAATATTTTATGAAACCAAATCATTTATGCTAAATGTGTAAATGTTTTTGCCCCTCAAAGCCTCAAACATAACAACATCATCCTTTTTCACAATGCATTTTGTTTTCACAAATGTAACTGGAATCACACAATTGGCTCACACTTATCAAATGATATTTAAGCCTATCCACATAAAGTACATCACTAAGAGAGAATGAATCGTTACCAACTTTACTATGTCCTTTGATTTGGCTTTTGCTATCTCTGAAGTGGACAACTCCTCCATCTTGCATAGTGATTTTATGAAACAATCTTTTGTTTTCCACCATATGGTTAGAACACCCACTGTCCACTGCCCATTGGACGTCTTTGTCCTTGATGTCTCCATTTAGTGCTAGGGCCCTACAAAGTCAACATATGACGTTGGTACCCTTTTAGTTTTGGGTCCTTGAGGGTTAGTAATGTGCACTTGACCCTTTGGCACCCACACAAGATGTGTATTTCTCTTAGCTCTACACATTCTTTCTACATGACCTTTCTTATTACAATAAAAGCATGTAGGAATACGTTTGTGAGAGTAAGAATGATCATGATGCATTTGTGTAGACATACTCTGTGATTCATGTTTGTGCACATTCTTCCTTGGTACTAAAGAAGAGTTCTTGGCAACAGACTTAACCAAAGATTTTGATACCTTGATTTCTTTTGCCTTCCCATGAGGCATATGCCTTTGTTTCTTCAAAGGAGATTTTGACTCTTTGAAGGAGGGAGCGAATGCATTACTTGATTTGAAAATTTTTATCAAAGGCATAGTTGATGGTTTCATGCTTACACTTGATGCATCATAGCTTAATCCGGTTTTATCAATGCTAGCTTTTTGATTAATTAGCATCTTGTTTAAAACATGCTTGCCCTCAAACATTTTCTCCATTGTGCTCAAATGAATTTCACTTTCATATCTTAAACAACAATTTTCATTGGCAACTACTTTATGCATGGTCATAAGAATGTCATACTCAAGTTGCAATGCAATGTTGTTTTCAAGCGTGATATTATGTTCATTTATGCATTCCCTAAAGTCTCGTTTAACACGCTTATATTTGAGACTTAACAAATCATTCTTCTCAATCATATTATCAAATTCATCTTGCAATTTATAATGAGAAGATCTAATACATACCTCCATATCGTCTTCAATGGCCATGAAACAAGAATATTTCCTTTCAAGGTCATCATCACTTATATCTATAAGAGCAAGATCCTTGCCATCATCATGGTCACCTTCGGAGTCGGATAAGAGACTATCTCAATGAGCTACCTCCGCTTGAAGAGCCTTCTTCTTTTGGTAGATGACCTTCTCATCTTTTGGGTGAGGATCCTTCACTCTACAGTCTTTCATGAAGTGACCATATTTTCCACATTTGAAGCATTTGTTATCTTGGTCCTTCATCTTGTCTTTGTCCTTGGATAGAGTCCATTTGATGAACCTTTTAGCCTCATCTCCATTCTTTCTAGCAAATCTTTTGAACCTTTTTACAAGAAGTCCAAACTCATCATCCGAATCATCCGTGTCATATACCAACGCCTTAGGTGATTGTTTGATAGGATTATTTTTCTTTTGTTTCTAAATTGAATTTCATGAGTCATAAGATTTCCATATAACTCATCTAATGTAAGAGTTTCAAGATCCTTTGACTCTTCTATGGCCGTCATCTTTGGATTACATTCTCTTCCCAAGCTATTTAAAAGTAGGTAGTTAAGATCCTCTTGTTCGATCTTCTTTCCCACCGCATTAAGCAAGTTGACAAGTTTAGTAAACCGCTGAATAGTTTCCTCTATCTTTTCACCCTTGGGGACAGAAAAATTATAGAATTGCTTGATCAATATCCTCCTCCTTGCCTTTCTAACTTGAGAAGTACCCTCATGGATCATTTTCAACTTTATCCATGTTTCATGAGCGGATTGAACACCTTGAATCTTAGCTCTCTCATTTGGAGTTACAGAACTATTCAAGATGTCAAGAGCTTTTCCATTTATAGCAAATAACAACTCTTCTTCTTGGGTTTGATTATCATAGTCAATAGGAGCCTTTGAGCCCTAAGTGACTTTTTTCAAAATCCGGTAGCCACAAACCCTAAGATGAGTCTCCATGTTGGATTTTCATAGAGAATAATTATTTGGAGCAAACATAGGCACTTTGGTATGAAAATTAGATACAGAAGATATCAAATTTTCTTGTCTTCTTCTTCTTGTCCTAGAATACTCACCACACGAAGATTCCCAATCATAGGGTGTTTCTTCCATACTTGATAGGATCAAGCCTTGCTATTTAAGTGTCAAACAATCAAGGTTAGGCTCTGATACCAATTGTTAAGTCCGTGAAACGCACTAGAAGGGGGGTTGAATAATGTGTTAATCCAAGTTTGGTTCTTTTTCGAATCTCTTTGCAATGAAAGTAATTTAACCAATACTTGAAGTGTTCTTTAAGGAAAATAACTTGAAGAAATGAAAGACCACCAAATTTATAGAGGTTCAAGTCAAAAACTCTACTCCTCTACCTTCTTGCTTTGAACAAGAAGGATTTTTGAACAAGAGAATTGTTATTTCTCTTTGGGGAGAAACAACAATCAAAGAAAATATAAAACAAACTAGGTTTAACAAACCTAGCTCGAGAACAATGAAAAACTCAACCTCATTGAAGCCTAGCCTCCTTAAGATCTTCTTTGTACCAAAGAAACCTTCTATGGAGTATGATGTAGCTCTTGCACCATCAACTAGCTCTTAGAAGCTTGAGTTTCGCCCAACAAGAAGCAACCTTGCTCCTTGACCAACAATCTAAATCTTGCTCCTCACAATCCTTACTTAGAAGAAGATCTCTTCTCCTTTACAATCACACACTCTCAACAATAAAATAATTTTTACAATGATTTTGAGAGCAAAATACAAATGAAGACTTGAGAGCTTGAGGTAGAAAGTTGTCTTCAAAAATGAAGTCTTCCAACCCTTATACAAAAGTCTCCTAGCCGTTGGAGAGGAGAGAGAATAGTGGAAGAAGACTTTCAATAGTATGTTGACACCTCATCATCTTGAAAAGTTTTTCTTGGGTGAAGTCAAAAGCTTCTTGAGGAAGCTTCTCATCTTAAGCTCGAAAAGGATAAGATTTGTTCACCTATCTTTGATTGATATTTTGGCTAAAGATGAAAATATCATGATAGCATAGGGAAAATAAAAAGTACTTTATTTCAATCAAAAACTGTAAGAGAGAGAAAAATTGTACCAGTTGGTACCTTCTGTTCGTGCATAAGAACTTATGAATGCTGCGCTTAAAGTGACTTCGCGTTCAAGAGTAATAATACATGAAGCGCTTCATGTTTTTCTTCATACTTTCTGTCTGAGAATTTTCGTACCAAATGAAGCACTCTATGTACCGTTCGAAACTTTCTGTACAAGAGTTTTTATTTTTCTTACCGAATGAATCGCTCTATGTAACGTTCGAAACTTTCTGTCCAAATGCTTTATTTTCTTCTTACCAAATGAAGCGCTCTATGCAGTGTTCGAAACTTTCTGTCCGAAGGCTTTATTTTTTTCTTACCAAATGAAACGCTCCATTCAGCATTTAATGTCTGAGAAGAAATTTTCCCTAGCTACACTTTCTTGAGGAGTAACATGCCTGATTAACATATGAAGTTCCAGAAACATTTGATTTGATTTTGAAACTTCTCTTTTTGTGCAAATCATCAAAACCAATCTTGACAACAACAGCTCAGTGGACCAATAAACAATTGTAAATAAGAATATAGCCATTAGAAATAGCCGTTGGTAGCTTGAGGTGTCTTACCTCTTCCAAGCATTATAAAACGCAAACACTTGTACATTTCCATATAAGAAGGCGATTGAAGAACTCAAAGTCTGAATAAAAATTTTATAATCAGCCTCCAATTCAATTCTTCTATTTTCCAAATTATTCTTCTCTATTCTACAATGTGTGCTACTCAAATGATCTTCCAAATGCTTTAAACATGCTTCCGCATCTTCCATACTCCGCAACTCTGAAATTCTAACAGTTGTACTTTGGCCTCTGCGTTTAGGTCCCTTGCGTCCTCGTTCATGTCTGCCTGAAAGGCTACTGCTTCCTGAATCGATCGTTGTTGCATTGCTATCTGTTTGTGAAGTAGCGGTTGATCGACACAGTTTGACGCAATTTTTATTATGGGTCATCGAAAAATAACGTTTGTGTGTTTTTAACACATGGGTATGGTTGCGTACATCCAACCCTCCATACCCCGTTATAGACAGGAGCTTCTAAACCAATAAGGTAATGTTGGTGGTGTTGTTTTTCATCCTCAGAATCCAAGTGATATGGCTTCTCTAAAGAAGGGTAGGACGAGTACTCAATATTTGTGTTCTAATAACACTGAACATCTCATCCAGGACAATAAGGAACTCATACAATTGTTTATTCTCACGCTTCTTGGTCAATTGCTTAGCAATGTCGCACTTGCCACACGTGCACCTTGGCAAGGGGAGATAAATCTGTAATAGGCTGAAATAGTGGCTCCTTCCTATCGAGCCATATTGATTGCCCTCTTTAATTCATATGCTCTCGGAGCACTTTCCTTCCCAAAACGTTCTTTAAGATCATCCTATATTTCTTTTGCCGTCTCGGCCTATTTGACACTATTCTTTATCACTGTTTGAGCCAATCTTTCACCATGACATTGCATCCTTTTCAAAGGACAAAATTGTTGGAATTTGCTTTTTGCAACACGATCATTCCATCCACAAAACCTATTTTATTTTTGGCTAACAATGCGTTGCCCTATCTCCTTTATCTCCTTAATCCAATCATCATATCTGCCATCATTAAGCAGTTCAGTGACAAAAACTTGCCTAGTACTATCTGAGGCATGTACATAAAAGGGGGAAATCATATCTACCATGGCGGACTTCTCGCTGGTAGGCGGTATGTTTTCTATGTTAGACGGCATCTTGTTAAATCTCTATAGAAGCAACTTGGCATTGATACCATGTTAGAATTTGCAAGAAAGCAAAATTCTTTTTATCTGTTCCAA
The DNA here is from genome assembly GCA_036186865.1 of Eustoma russellianum. Lineage (NCBI taxonomy): Eukaryota > Viridiplantae > Streptophyta > Magnoliopsida > Gentianales > Gentianaceae > Eustoma > Eustoma russellianum. The sequence goes on from AP025053.1 coordinate 5,666,146, forward strand.
CAGAAATGTACAACAATACATACATGAGTCTACTTCGACAGTGAGCTATTTCTACGGCTAAAATATTTTCTCAATCATACGAAACCTAAATCAAACTAATCACCTGGCTGTGCAACTCATACATGATGAAGCCGGATCTTCACCAAGGGTCTTGATGACCTCAAATTAGCTTCGTCAGTTAACCTGAAGAGTTGTTAACTGGGATTGAAAGTTTGTAGCTGGAATAGCGCCAAATGTCCTGCACAAGAAGGCACAGGTCAGAGGTCCCGGGGGGTTGGCCCCGGGAATAACCCTCCGACGCTCAAGTCAGTTTGGGCCATATCTCACTGAGATTATAATTTAAAGGGTGAGTTAGGAGTTTCTCACAGTGTATGCCGAGGAGCAAAGTGTATGAGCTTGCTTTATAGTATGGATGTTTTAAATCCAGATTTGGATCTTGGTCCCTTTCTTTGTCTTGGTTGGCTTGCCTTTATAGACCATTTTTTCCGTTTTTGGCTTCTGATAGTGGATTGGACGCTTGCTTAGGGCAGAAAGCCTAGGACGCTGTAGGTCTGCTGATGTGATCAGTAGTCCGACTGATGTGACTAATAGACCGGCCTGGTTGATGTAACTAGTAGGCCGGCTGTTGTGACCTTGGTGTGTTCAGGAAGAATACCCAGCTGTAGTCATTATATTTGAATTTCGCCTCTGTTTGAAGGTCCCACAAGGTAATATCGTACTTGGTTCATTTCCTGTGGTACACAGCTGAACTCTGCCGAAGTGCCTGACTAGGCCTTGCCGAAGTGCATGACTTGGCATTGCCGAAGTGCATGACTTGGCCTTATCCTGCTGAAGTGGTCTGAAGTGTAGCATTTGAATATAAACTGAAGTTGGTGCCGAGTTGCAAACCTTGGCATATTCTTCAATGTTGTAAGGGCGTCATGATGCCCTGCTGAGGTGCGGCCAAGGCTGAACAGCCATGCTTGGGCGAGGTACTGCCGAACTGCAGTACTTTGATTGCTGAGCTACTGGAGTTGAACTGTTGACCGTTGTTGACTAACAGACGATCTAATTATGGTTTATCAATACATATCATCATCATCATCTGTATCCAGTATATCCCAACGACAGCAAAAGCTATCGTTAGGGTCTGTGGAGGGTAAGTGGTAGGCAGACAATACCTCTATCCTAAGGGATATAGAGTTTGTTTCCAGTGAGATCCCCGGCTCCATATGTACCTACATAAATAACATAATAATAGAGATATGATGTGATAGTGTGTTAGTGAGGGAATTCAAAAAATACACAGAAAAAGCTTTCGATATTAAAATACACATAATAAATCAATATATACACACGGACTAATGACGCGGAAACGAAGTTAAAAGAACGTAAAATCAATTATCAAGAACAAGACCTTGATTTCTTAATTGGCATAATGAAGAACCATGAACATGTTACAAATTGTCACATATTAGTATCTTCCACATGGTTGCATTAGTATACACATTATTTTTTTCTTTTAAACTTGGTTGTTGCTACGAGAGCAGTTCAAATTTTTTTCTTTTTTTTTCCTTTTTTGTTTTGGTTTTTCTCCCAACTTTCCTTTACAAGATTTTTAGATGGACGGGCCTTAGATCAACTAGTAAGTTAGATGTTTTGTGATTTTGAGGTCACAGATTCGAGCCACGAAAACAGCCTCTTGCACAAAGTGTAGGGTAAGGCTGCGTTATCAGATCACGAAGCGGTCCGGCTTCTTCGTGACCCTGTACAAATACAGAAGCCTATTACACTTGAAACGGAGGGCCGGACTTGGCTCAGCGGTAAGCTTGCTTGCCGTGATGTGTTAGGTCAATGTTTCGAAACTGTCTTCACACAAGTGAGTAAGGCAGCGTAGGTCGATCTCCCAACATTCACGCAGTGAGTATGAATCGGGTCTGGGCTTTTTTTTATTACACTTGAAACGCCTTTTACCTGATTTTTAGAGCATTATGGGGAATTACAGATGAAAGGATGATACCTCTAGTTTGACGATATAGTTTTACCCATCTCGTAATCATTAAACATACTGTTTTTATGGATTCGAATTCAACTTGAAAGTCTTCGGATTATAGTTTCTTAAGTGGATTATTACTATTAAAACTTATTTGTTAACTATCTACAACGATCTTCATATGTGACATTTGAGAAAGACATTTGAAATAAACCTCAGTTCTCGAAAGCAAAATATATTTTATATAGTTAGAGATAAACATCCTGAATCCAATCAATGGTTAACATTCTTCTTATAGAAAAAAAAAAGAAGAAGAAAAGGTTAACGTTGACTGTATACATATATGCTTTGCTTCATTCCTTTTATGCCTTTACATTTTTAAAGTCAATCACACATTTTTTCTTGACATTGGAATATAATGGAATAAAACAAAATGTCTCATTAAATTAGGTGCGCATCTTAATTATATTGTGAATTAGTAGATCGATACAATTTGACATAATTTTTATTATGATTCAACGGAAAACAACATCTGTATATTTTTAACACATGAGTATGATTGTATACATATGATTTTATATTCTGTCATAAACATGAATCTCTAGGATAACGTTGTGAGACTTGCAATGCATTGTCCAGTTTGCCATGGGAAATAACTCGTTGGAGTTGCGGCTTGGGGATATGGGTGGACGGACATGAAAAAAAAGGGAGAAAATAAACGTAAAAAGAACACATCTTTGTCCAAATTGTAGCTTTGCTGTCTGGATGGGAGTTTGACTTGTAGAATAATTTATTCTAGATTACCAATTATTTTCTATGTTATGACTCACAAGAAGAAGAAAAGTTTGCTTAGGTCCGTAGGATGAAAAACGAGTGAAAGTGAGATAAAATCATTTAATAAAAATGATATCATTATTAGACTAAAAAAATGAAAAAGAGAGAGAAGTATACTCAATGAACCAATTAACAAAAAATTTTCCATATCAATCATCACCTTGTGATAGCTCCTTCATTTTGGAAAGCGTGATTTTTTTGAAGCGAAAATCTTCGAATAAAGGCGAAATCTTTAGTCTTGGGCTCTCATCGTCCCAGCCTTAAAGAGCATTGTGTAGGATGCAAATCAGAAGTTTAGCGGCATCTTAGGTTGGATGAGAACTTACGCAGTGGCCCACACAAGGTGCCTCTGCAAACCAGGTTTTTGGCCTAGCAGCACTGGAACACCCATATTATGCGTGTTTCTGGAATCGAACTCCTAATCTTTTTGATTAAATTTCAATCCGAATACCAACTAGACTATGTCCTATGACATTGAAACCGAAATCTTGCATTACTTTTCACCTTTCACTGAAATAAGATGATTATTATATACATTTACTTCCATCTTACTTTTATTCTTCCATCATGATTTTTGACACAAGCAAAGATAAGCGGCCCACATGTCCTTGTTTGTAACAAGACTGCCTGATGATGTCGGGCTATCACCAAGCAATAAGTATGATCCGGGTTGGTTACACGGTCAGCTTTTCGTTAATTGTGTGAGGCTAGCACCGTCTGCGGAGCTGCACAGGTAAAGACGTTAGAGGACCCAGGGACTAAGGCCTCGGGTAAAACTCTCTGACGCTCAAGTCAGTTTGGGTCATTCATGAAGGGAGCTTAAATGCTGGATGAGTAAATTGATGTAATCTTTTTTAGTACACCTGGTTATTTTCCCTTTTTTTACCGTGAGGAAGATGAATCACAGTCTGTTCTCTCTCTGGATTTGGCTTGGCCTTCTCTTTCTTATTTTCTGCTTTTTATATTGATCCCTAAGCCAATGCATGTGCGAGGGTGCGGAGAACAGGACACACAAGAAAGCAATAGAGGTGACTCTTGTTTCTGCATGCCTGCCATGTGGTGTTGTGCTTTGTTGGGCTGGGTTGCAGTGAACACCTAGAGAGGAGCCTTACCTGGCAGAATTACCTAGGGTAAACTCTAGGGGGGCAGAGCCGAGCTTAATTCCTTAGGATTGTTATGAACCGAAGCGCCCAAGCAAGTGGCCGAGGTGGCCTAAGCCGAAGTGCTCATTGCCGAGGTGCAAGTGGCTGAGGTGAACTGGTCCTTCCGTCAGTGGACTGTTTATTGCCCCGGAAGAGGCCGGTGGATTATTTAGCAGCTGAGGCCTGAGCTCATCATTTTGCCCCCAGATTTATCTTGACCGCGCTGACTGGCAAGGGCAAGGGAATATGTTCAGATGCTTTGCTGATGCGTCCATGATGTACTGGGCAGCAGTCTGCATTTAGTGCTGGCGGCATCTTGTATTTAATGCGGGCGTTGATCTCCACAAGGTAATTATTACTTTTTCGGCAAACACGTTTTTCGATGGGGGGAGATTTCGAAGCGTCCCCCCTTTAAGAGACTTTTCTTCTTCCCTGTCAAACATCTTTACGCTTTTACCCTTTCCTGCAACGTTTTTTGGCACTTCTTCACCATCCGACGAGTCTGCTCCTTCCTTCCTCCGTCAAGCTCTTCTTTTCTGCTCCCACTTCCTGTAAGCTTCTATCTCTTACTCATGGTTGTCGTCTCTTCCTCTTCTGATTCTCAGAATAGGTCGGTAGGGTCTTATTCCGGTGGTTTTGAGGGGGTGGCAGGCGAAGCCTCCCCTCGCTCTGATGGGATAGTCTCTAGTGGGGATAATCTCCCCTTGCAACGGACCCCGCCACGGTTTCGTCGTGGTGGGGTTCCTCCACTAATTGCCCCTGCAACGGAAGTTGCCCCTGCCAGAATTTATAGGGGAGCACCGTCGCCGGCGGTTGAGAGTTCAGCCGCAGGGGGAACATCCCCAACCAATGGAGCTGGGGCAGGAGAAGCATACGAGCAGACAGGAGCCCAATCCGAAGAAGATTGACCTTCTTCTGTCCTAGGCCTCTTCCTCAAGGCCCTCATCTTAGACATGGCGTCAGCCACCATTGTTTCTGCATAGGGGGGAGTTACATTATCAGACCAGTTATCCATTACCACCCCAGACAGATTAGAAAATACCATACATACCCTGAACAATTGCTAAATTCTTCAGGCTGAGAAGTTGGAAGCGCGGGCCAGAGCACAAATGGTCCAAGTCGGTAGCCTCCACAACCGACATGTCCACCTTTCGCCAATCAACTGCTAATGGCAGATGCAAGAGCTTAGAAGCTTCATCAAAGAATTTATTGTTCGGCCTCGAATTGTCTGCTCTGCCCGCTTTCCAACGTTTAGTTTCATGCAGACCTATCTTTTTTGCAAAAAAGAAACGACCCTTCTAATTTTTGGTGAAACAAGGGATGCCTAAAGTGTGATTGATCTCCTTATCAGGGAACCTCTTATTAAAATAAAACCAGCTTTCTACTGATTTACAGATGAACATCCCTCTGAAAACTCTGATATCAAATTCCAGCCCATAAGCTCTCAGGTAAAGGAGAGAACAAAGGACTACCTTTAACCCATTGGGCATGATCTAGGGTAACCTAAGATGATAAAACTCAAGATCTGAAATAAAGGCGGTCCGGGTGAGGAGCTTGGGGTTCCTCTCCCTATTGGGGTTCCACATCCTACTGAGGCTCCTTTCCCTGCTGAGGCTCTTTCAGAAGGGGGGTCAACTGAGGAGCCAGCCAGGCGAAACAAGAAAGGCAAAGCTCCTCACCCAGATCAGGGCGAGTCTTCCTTTGAGCACCGGAGAGGCCGCAAGACCATGACTTTCTGGACGGATGACACAGTCAAGGATCCTTTGGTGGCTAGAAGAGTTTCAGAGATATCCATCCTGCCACGTGACTGGGAGAATTATGACAGGACGGACTGGACTATAGCTGTCAACACTTTCTAGACCAATATGGCTCTGGTGAGTTTTTCGCAAGATGCTCTAAGTTTTTCAGTTCACTTTAAATTTAGCATTCTAACCAGGCATAAGTGCTGCAGATGCATGCTCAGCAATTCAACTTCCTCCGGCGCACTGTTTTAGCTTGCGAGAGAAGTACCTTTCTTTAGAGGGCCAATGAGAAAGGCATGGAAGAGCTGAGGTCGGTTTGCGCCAGGGTCAAAGAGCTTGATACAGAGCTGGATGGGGTGAAAGCCGAGGTGGACACCTTGACTTCTGAGAATTCAATATTGAAAGAAGGAAAAGAGGAGTCAGACACAAGGCTGGCCACCGCCAACTCTAAGGTAGACGAGCTGCAAAGGACTGTTGCTTAGGTGGAACAGGCGTCTGCTAGAACACAGGCTGAGTTGCAATCCTGCCAGGTTGAGCTGGAAATATTCAAGAAGAAATGGGAAGATGAGGTGAAGAGTAAATCAGAGTTGACTCAACAAGTGGAACTCCGGACTTAGGAAATCAAGAAGGAAGCCATTGCGGAGTTCAGGCAATTTGATTTCTTCACCGACAATCTTCTGGTTCTTCAGAGCTCTGTGATGGCCACCAGCCATACCTATGCCATCAATGTTTGTGTAGAGGTCTTCCCTGGTCTAGATAAGAGCCATCTCCAAGTAGCTGAACTCTGCGAGCCTGACGCTGAGCAAGAGTTTCAAACTAGATTAGAACGCTTTAAGAGCGGGGCCGAACTTAGGGAGTTGTGAGCGAAAATTAGGAAACTTTTGTATCCCTTCGTAAAATTTCGAAGCATTTGGCATGAAAATTTCTTGTTTGTTTGGTGTACTTTGTTCTTTCAGTATTGCTTGTTTTGGTTTTTGCATTTTTCTGGATATCAGCTCTGCTCCCTGAGCAGGGTTGTAGTTTAGCTCAGCCAATTGGCTTGTTTGCTAAGTACTTATCATACTTATAAAATCTTCCATAGTAAGATATTTACAAGGTCTCTACGCCGGATTTGCCAAGATGTTTCTACTATCTCATCGGCATCGCCGGGATTACGAAAGTTTTGCACCTTGGTGTGACTCTCTCTAGTCCTGCTAGGTTTAAGGAGGCGCACGTATACTGTCATGATTTACCTCTGCCTCCCTATGTCGGAGGAATTATGAAACCTGTTCATATAAGTTTACCCTTTAACGGGCCCGTGCCTCGGACCTGCCGAGGTCTTATAGGGAAACCTGTCCCATGAAGTCATCGAGCTCTGCTCGGACACCTTGTTCTTGCCGAGGTGATTTGGTATGTATAAACGCTCGTTCAAAGGAGAATTGATAATGTTTTTATACAAAACATAATTACAAGTACATCACTGATGCAAAAGTTGTAAATGAGAATAGTGCCAAGTTCGTAGTAGGGTCCGGCCTTCTAAAATCTGCAACTTGTATGCTCCTGCAGAGTACACCTCAGCTATACGATAAGGACCTTCCCACTTGGGGTTGAAAGCTTCTGTGGGCATCACATGACTCACTTCATTATTGCGTATTACTAGGTCTCCCACTCGATAGGATCTTGGCCGCACCCGTGAGTTTTAGTATTGGGAAATTAAGTTTTTATACTGGGACATACGAATTGGGCTTGATCCCTCTTTTCTTCTAGTTCGTCCAGGTTTAAACATAATTCTTGGTCGTTAGCCTGGGTAGAATAGTAGTCTGCCCGAGCAGAGGTGGAACCAATTTCTGCCGGAATAAGGGCTTCTGTACCATAGACTAAAGAAAAAGGAGTTTCCTTCGTTGAGCTAGACGGCGTAGTGCGATAAGCCCATAAAATGCTGGGGAGCTCATCTACCCAATTTGCCCCAGCTTTATCCAGACGCTTTCTTAGGCCGTCTTTAATGATTTTGTTAGCAAGTTCCACCTGGCCGTTAGCTTGAGGATGGGCCACTGAGGTAAAATGTTGTCTAGTATGCAATTCAGTACACCAGATTTTCACAGGATCTTTGGCAAACTGTCTACCGTTATCCGAGATCAAAATCTGGGGTAGGCCGAAGCGGCAAATGATGTTCTTCCATAAGAACTTTTTCACCTATGCCCCTGTGATAGTGGCCAAGGGTTCAGCTTCCACCCACTTTGTGAAGTAATCTATAACTATCAGTAAAAATCTGACAGAGCCGGGAGCTCGGGGCAGAGGTCCCACCAAGTCTATTCCCCATTACACAAACGGCCAAGGGCTGGTAATGGCAACTAACTCTTGACTCGGCAGGTGGGAGGTCAGAGCATGAACCTGGCAAGACTGACATTTCTTGACTAGCTCCTCTGCATCCCGACGTATGGTAGGCCAATAATAACCAGCTAAGTAACATTTGCGAACTAAAGAACGTGCTCCAGAATGACTTCCACATATTCCTATATGCAACTCCCGAAGAATATAATCTCATTCCTCTTCAGGTACGCAACACAGCCATGGCTGTGAAAAAGACTTCTTGTACAAATGATCATTAAAGAGAGCGTACCCTGAGGCTTTCAGGCGCAGGCGCCGAGCTGCAGATTTGTCCTTAGATTGAGTTTGCTGTTGCAAGTAGTTAACTATCTTGTCTATTCATGTATTGCGGTAATCATGTTGCAGCACTTCATTAGCGTCAAAGGCGCGATGTTTACCAGTTCTACAACAATCTTTTTCCTTATCGTGGCCGAGGTGGACGAGGCTAGTCAGGATAACACGTCTACTCGCTTGTTAGCCGCCCTGGGGATATGTTCCACATTGAAATGCTCAAACGTCCCATTAAGGTGATGTACCTTAGACATGTATCACCTCATATTATCTTCTTTGGCCTTATAATCTCCATTGATTTGGGAGACAATCGGTTGAGAGTCACTTCGGGCGGTGACTCGCTGTGCCCCCAATTTTCGAGCGAGGCTTAATCCAGCTATCAGGGCTTCTTATTCAGTCTCATTGTTGGTTGTTTCAAAGTCAAAACGCAGAGTATACTCTAATTCCTCTTTGTTTGGGTTAATTATTAGAAGACTGGCTCCACTTCCTTCTTTGGAAGAAGAGCCGTCCACGTACAAGATCCAACTATTCGTCGGGGGATGATCTTCTTCAAGGGATACTCCTTCAGCTAAGAAATCTGCCAAGTTTTGGGCCTTGATGGAGGTGCGTGATTTGTATTCAATGTCGTACTCTGCAAGTTCCACAGCCCACTTGGCAGCTCGGCCGGAAGTGTCTGGTCTGGTCAGGATTTGCCTCAGAGGCTGGTCTGTCACTACTATGATGGGGTGAGCTTGAAGGTAAGGTCTGAATTTCCTTGCAGCCACTATTAGTGCCAAGACTATTTTCTCCGTGTTGGGGGTATCGTACTTCATGCCCATGTAAAATCTTACTGGCAAAATAGATGGGCCTCTGCACACTGTCATGTTCTCTGAGCAGAACTGCGCTCACTGCCTCGTGGCATGTGGACAGATATATATATAGGACCTCACCGGGCAGGGGAGAATTCAGCATCGGCACCTCAGCAAGGCGTGCCTTTAGATCATCAAATGCCTTCTGACATTGATCATCCCACTTGAAAGCAGTTTTCTTTTTCAAAATTTGGAAAAATGGGAGTGACCTCTCGGCTGACTTAGAAAGGGACCTGCTTAGGGCAGCTATCTTGCCCGTCAACCTCTAGATTTCTTTTATATTCTGAGGTGGATGCATAGTCTTCAAAGCTTCAATTTTGGCTGGATTAGCCTGCACCCCATCTTTGGAAACCATATATCCTAAAAATTTTCCAGTGCGCACACCAAAAGTGCACTTTTTGGGTTTAATCTCATATGTGAGTCCCTTAGTATAGCAAAAACCTCTTGCAAATTTTGGATATATTGACCAAGAGTTCTGCTCTTGATGAGTATGTCATCTATATATACCTCCATACTTCGGCCAATTTGTTCCTTGAACAACGAGTTGACCAAGCACTGATAGGTTGCCCCAGCATTTTTCAGACCAAACGGCATGCTGACATAGCAGTAAGTGCCCGACTCTGTGATAAACGATGTATTTTCCTGATCTTCCTTCGCCATTATGATTTGATGGTAACCTTTGGATGGATGAAGAAAATCAAAAATCTCATAGCCCAAAGTTGAGTCCACCAACCTATCAATTTTAGGCAAGGGATAACAGTCCTTTGGGCATGCCTTATTAAGATCAGTGTAGTCAACACACATCCGCTATGTCTGGTCTGGTTTGGGAACCACGACAGGGTTAGCCAGCCATATCGGATATAAAACCTCTGCGATGAAATGCGCCGCAAGGAGCTTTTTGACCTCCTCTGCGATCACCTTATTCATTTCATGAGCGAAATTCCTCTTCTTTTGTTTGATAGGTTTCATGTGGGGGTCAACATTAAGTCTGTGTTCAACCAGGCTAGATGTAATTCCTGGCATGTTTCTCCGCAGTCCACGCAAAGATCACATCGAATTCCCTTAGCAAGGCCTGAAGTTGGGCCAATAGCTCAGTAGGCATCCACGTCCCAATCTTGATGGTATTGCCGGGGCATAGAGGATCAAGGACGAACTCCTGAATTGCATCCTCTAAATGCAACCGCTCTTCAGCTGCGGAATCAAGTCATCTAGGCTGACCTGTTGGATGGCCTCACTGCCTTGGGTGGCCATGGTATAACAGCTCTATGCCATTAGAATATCTCCCTGAAGTGTCACCACCCCCGCAGGTGTGGGAACTTCATACTAACACGCAAGGGAGACACTAAGCTTCCAAGGCCACCAAGGCTGGTCGGCCTAGTAAAATATTATATGCTGACTTTTCCTTGATCTCTAAAAAATCTATCCATAGACAACGATATGCCGGGGGTCTTCCGAAGCTGACACTGAGAGTGACCAGCCTTGTTGGTTGAACTGCAGTGCCAGTAAAGCCATATAGGGATGAAGTTACTGGCCTCATTAAGGAATTTACCAGGCCCAATTGTTTATATACACTATAGTACATCACATTTACAGCGCTTCCGGTATCTACATATACCCTGCATACCTCCACTATATTATCTGGGGCCAGGTGTATGAATAAATCTATCACTAGGCCCGTGTTGTTGGAGTTCAGCGGAATAAAATCTTCCGGTCCATAAGTCAATTCTCTGATTAACCTGACCTTATTTGCAGGTGGTTCAGATGAAGCTCCCGCCGAGCTGAGCTCCCCATGCCCCTGGTGAGTTGGCCCTCTTGCAATGGTGTATATGATAGAGTTGACTTGAGGCTGCCCCGCAGCCCCACGTCGGCCTTGTTTCTCATCATCATCCGACCTAGGATGCCGAGGTGGAGTCTCGGGCTGACATTTATCCTTCTGGGGGCTTTTGCGAAAATCCAAACGGTTATGGAGGCGCGAGCGAGGGTCATAGAACTGCTTCAAATGACCCTGTTCTATCAGTTTTCGAATCGCCTGAGCCAGGTGTCGGCAATCCTCCGTATCATGGCCGATATCACGATGATAGCGGCAGTACAACTTAGGATCCCTCTTATCTCTAGGACCGGCCAGGGGTTTAGGATCAGTCCTCAGGCCGTCCTTCTCCATGACGGATAAAATTCTATCCTTAGAGGCCAAAAGAGGCAGACCTTCTCTGTCACCTTTACCTCGGCCGCCCATGCGATCAAACACACTACGCCGATCACGGTCTTTCCCCTTTCGTCGCTCTCCTTTCGAACTAGATCGACCTTCTCGCCGAGAACCCTGCTCGGCCTCTTTCTTTAGCCTGTTTGCCTCTTCACCTCGGGAAAACTGATGCGCTTTCTCCAGACATTCCCTTAGTGACGTAGGTCCCTTTTCGGCTAATTGGGAGAAGAGGCGACCAGCTCTGAGGCCGTCAATAAAAGCTGCTGCTTTAACTGCTTTGCTTTCGTCACTAACCTGTAGCGACTCATCCGAAAAGCGCTGTATATATTTCAACACTGACTCCTTGGGACCCTGTCTCAAGGTCATCAAGTGCGAAGAATTTTTAACAAAAGGAGCACTAGATACAAATTGAGATTTAAACTTTTACGCTAATTGTCTAAAAGATTCTACCGATTGGGGTGGGAGCTCCTCGAACCATCTTCTGGCCTTCCCACGTAAATACATAGGAAAAGTCTTGCAGCGCAGCAGATCCAGAACATTCTTCAGTCTCATAGCTGTCTGAAACTAGAAAAGATGGTCAGTGGGATCTGAGGTTCCATCATAGGTGTCCATCTTAGGCACCTTAAAATTATCCGGTGCCAAGTATTCAGCGATGTCTCAGGAGAAAGGACTCTCCTGAATTACCCTTATATACTCTTGCCTAGGCTCTCCATGGTGGATTTTTGGCCTATGGCGATCTGCAACCTCTTGTGGAATACTCTTGAAGGACCGGGGCCTCACACCTAGGCGTTGTCTAGGCAAGGGCACCGACTCCACGGTTGTGGCTCTAACACTGCCCCGTCTGGCATCAGCCATGAGCCCTTGTGGACCTTGAGAGGAATGTTGATGGGCCTTTTCCCTGGGATGGAGAGGGAAAAGGTCTTCCTCCATGTCCTCGACCTCGGGACGTTTCCCTTTGAGCCGCTCCACTACGGCCTCAAATACTTCCAGATTCTCCGCCATATATTTCATGGCGTTGTCACGCTCCTCCATCATTACTCCATGAGCATTTTTTGTACACGGTTCTATCCCCTAGAGTCTTGCCCCGGAGGACCAGAATGAGCCTCTTTACGACGACGAGGATTAGGGGACTCCCCCAATCCTTCACGTGCTCCTCGTCCCATATCAAGGGGTGAAAGCTAGCTTTCCAACTTTGACAGAACACCAAAAAAACTTTTTATAGCGGAGGTATTGGGCCCTCCTTCTAGCGCCAATTTGATGATGTCGGACTATCACCAAGAAATAAGTATGACCTGGGTTGGTTACGCCGTCTGCTTCCTGTTAATTGTCTGAGGCTAGCACCGTCTGCCGAGCTGCATAGGTAAAGAAGTTAGAGGACCCAGGGACTAAACCTTGGGTAAAACCCTCCGACGCTCAAGTTAGTTTGGGTCATTCATGAAGGGAGTTTAAATGCTGGATGAGTAAATTGATGTAATCTTTTTAGTACACCTGGTTATTTTCCCTTTTTACCGTGAGGAAGATGAATCACAGTCTGTTATCTCTCTGAATTTCGCTTGGCCTTCTCTTTCTTATTTTCTGCTTTTTATATTGATCCCTAAGCCAATGCATGTGCGAGGGTGCGTAGAACAGAACACGCAAGAAAGCAATAGAGGTGACTCTTGTTTCTGCATGCCTGCCATGTGGTGTTGTGCTTTGTTGGGCTGGGTTGCAGTGAACACCTAGAGAGGAGTCTTACCTGGCAGAATTACCTAGGGTAAACTCTAGGGGGCCAGAGCCGAGCTTGATTCCTTAGGATTGTTATGAACCGAAGCGCCTATGTAAGTGGCCGAGGTGGCCTAAGCCGAAGTGCTCATTGCCGAGGTGCAAGTGGCCGAGGTGGACTGGTCCTTCCATCAGTTGACCGTTTATTGCCGGAAGAGGCCGGTGGATTATTTAGCAGCTGAGGCCTGGGCTCATCACTGCCGAAGAAATATATATAAAAAAATAGTAAGTAAATTTGAGCCGTGCAATGCAAAACCCCTTCTCATATGCTCTTAAGTCATACCTCTAACACCTCTCCAGCATGGTTCAGTTGGTATTCAGATTGAAAGTTGTTCTAAAAGGTACAAGGTTTGATTCCAAAAACAAACACAATGTAGGTTACTCGGGTTAGAAGTTACTTCAAGAGGTACGTACAAGGTTCGATTCCAGAGACACCTTGTACCTTTCATTGTAGTGGACATCTTGTGTGGGCTCCTGATGTATGTCCTCCACAATTTAAGAGGATGAGCTCTTGATTTACATACTTCACAATGCTCCTTGGAACTGAGACAGTACAAGCCTTCAGGGCCAGGGTATGGTTTTTTTTGGCTCCAAGTCATACCCCCAACAACAAAATAGAAAAAAATTAAGAGGACGTTGAATGATTTTGACGTTGAGAACTTTTAGATTTAGAATATGACATTTTGTATCAAAAAAAAGGAAAAAGAAAAACCAAACCCACACACGAAAGAACAAAAGAAAAAACAAAAGACAAGGAAAAAAGAATAAAAGCAAAAAAGAAAAAACATTTGTCCTTTTCGTGGCTGTTTATTTAGAACGAAATCTTAAAAACCAAATAGAACCATGCACCAGTAAACTATTGAACTAGTAATTATGTTGGCTACAACTGTTGAGCTGTCGACAAGAAATGATGTAGAAGAATCATAAGTTTCAAATTTAATATAAAAAAATGCAATCATAATCTAAAACTAAAAACATTTAGTTTTGACGGTAAATACTTATAGACCAACAACAGTCAACACCCAGAATTAATCGTCTGTTAGTCAACAACAGTCAACGATATATCTCTTGCAGTTCAGCACCCAAGTGTTACTGTTGTGATGTGATTGCACTTCGGCTGTGCCCCATGACATCCAGTTTATTATCGAAGAATATGTCAACACTTGTACCTCGACACTAACTTCAACTTCAGCTTCTGCCCAAGTGCCGCACCTCAGGTCACTTCAGTTATATTCAACGCTGCACTTCAGCAAGACTTGACTTTGCTCTTCGGCGAAGCTTGGTTGGGCACTTCAGCGAAGGAATCAAGCACAGCGTTACATCGTGGAACCATCAGGCAGAATCGCAATTCAAATATAGTGACTACAATTGGCTATTCAGCTTGTACACGCCAAGGTCATTCCAGCAGACCTATTAGTCACATCAGCTAGCCTACTAGTCACATCAGCAGGCCTACAGCGTCTTAGGCTTTCTGCCCCAAGCAAATATCTCATCCGCTATCAGAGGCCAGGGGCGGGAAACAGCTGATAAAAGCAAACCAATACAGACCAAGAAAGAGATCCGAATCCAAAATCTATTCCTGACACAACCTGGAGCTAATATATTGAACTTTCTCTTCAGCTAAGACCCGTGAGAATTTTCTAACTCCATACACTAAATTACATTCTCAGTGAGAAATGACCTAAACTGATTTGAGCGTTGGAGGGTTTTACCCGGAGTCATCCCCCATGGACCTCTGATCTTTGCTTCCTTGTGCAGGACATTCAGGAAGCTATTCCAGTTATCTTCTTCAAACCAGTTAACTATTCTTCGAGTTAACTGATGACGTTCATTTGAGGTCGTCTTAGACCCTTGGTGAAGATCTGGCTTCATCATTTGGCGCTAGAAGGAGGGCTCCTAGTCCCTTAATCCAGTAAAAAGTTCAAACTCAAAACAGCCAACATCTATCTATGACGAAAGGTTGTCGTGAAGGTTTAGGTGAGTCATCTAACCAACCACGACGCATGGTTACGCGTTCGGGTGTCCCAGAACAGGTTTCTCGGGTACCTGAATCACCTATGCCTAATCATAATCCTGTCCCGGAAGTTTCAAGGGAAGAAAGGGATAAAGCAATGAAATACGTTGCAGGGAACATGGACATGTTCGAAGCCATGGTACAGCATCTCAAAGGCAAACAGCCAGAGGTGCAAAATATGGAGGAAGATCCACCTTTTCCCCCTAGAGAAGCATCGCAAAACCAGTCCTCTAGACCGCCTAATTATTTTATGGCGGATGCTAGAAGACACAGTTTCAAAGCTCCAAATGTGAAGTCAGAACATATGTCCAGACCTCACTTAAGTGTGAGGTCAAAGTCTCTGAAAAGCGTCCCCAAGGACGAAGAAGTTCTTCGCAGGCCGAGAGCTTACTACGAAGAGCACATGCAAGAGTTTATGCAAGCAGTCCAGGAAAGTCCTTTTTCCTGGGATATAGCAGAGTATTTGACACCAGACAGCTTTAAGGTGTCAAAGATGGACACTTATGATGGGACCACGGACCCAACGGATCATCTCTTCCAGTTTCAATCTGCAATGAGTCTGAAAAACATCCTAGACCCTCTGCGTTGCAAAACTTTCCCTTTATATTTAAGGGGAAAGGCTAGGAGATGGTTCCAAGAGCTTCCATCAAAATCTGTGAAGTCTTTTAAATAGCTGGCACAGAAGTTCAAGTCACAGTTCGTGTCGAGCACACCATTTGTGAAGAACTCATCTCATCTGATGACTTTGAGATAAGGTCCAGATGAATCTATGTTAAAATACATGTAGTGTTTCACAGATGAGTCACTGCAGGTCAGTGACAGAAATGAAGGTGTCAAAGCTGCTGCTTTTATTAACGGTCTCCGAGCTGGCCGACTCTTTTCTCAACTAGCTGAAGTGGGGCCCACAACTCTAAGAGAATGCTTGGAGAAAGCTCACTAGTTTGCCCGAGGAGAGGAGGCAAACAGATTAAAGAGGGAGGATGAGCAAGGAGTTCGGCAGGAAAGCCGATCTGGGTCTAAAAAGGAGGATCGGCGCAATGGAGGAAAAGACCGTGAACGACGCAGCGCGTTCGATCGCATGGGTAGAAAAGGCTAAGGTGGTAAAGAGGGCTTGCTCCTGTTGGCCTCACAAGATTATATTTTGACCGTCATGTAGAAAGACGGTCTGAGGACAGATCCAGAGCCTCTATACGGGCCTAGGACAAAGAGAAATCCTAAACTCTATTGCCGCTACCATAGAGATATTGGGCATGATACAGAAGATTACAGGCAACTGGCTCAGGCTATTAAACAACTGATCGAACATGGTCATTTAAAGCAGTTTTATGACCCTCGATCACGCCTGAACAACCGTCTGGATTTTCATAAAGACCCTCAAAAGGACAAATACCTACCAAAATCACCGCCTCGGCAGCGTAGGAATGACGATGATGAGGGGCAAGGAAGGTATGGAGCTGCAGGTCGGCCCCAGGTCAATACCATTATTTATACAATCTCTGGAGGTCCACCTCACACAGGTGAAGGAGCACTTAGTTCCTCAGGAACCTCATCGGAACCACCATCTAAAAGAGCCAAGATGGCAAGAGAACTGACTTATGGGACAGAAGATCCCATCCCACTGGACTCCAACAACACAGGTTTAGTAATAGCGTTGTGTATACACCTAACTCCCGACAAAGTTGTGGAGGTTCGACGTGTTTACATAGACACCGGTAGTGCCGTGAATGTAATGTTCTATCGGGTATATCAGCAGCTTGGTCTACCCGACTCCTTGATGAGGCCTGTCACTTCTTCTCTGTATAGGTTCACTGGGGCTGCAGTGCGGCCTGCAGGTCTGGTCACGCTCAGCTGCAGTTTTGGCAAACCCCCTGCCTATCGGTGCATATGGATAGACTTTGTGGTCGTCAAGGACGTATCCCTGTACAACGTCATATTGGGCCGCCCATCTTTGGTGACATTGGAGGCCATTGTATCACCTCTACACGTTAGCATGAAGTTTCCCACTCCAGGGGGTGGTAACCATACAAGGTGATACGCAAGTAGCACAGAGTTTCTACGCTATTGCCACCAAGGGAAATGAATCAGTTCAGCAAGTCAGTCTTGATGAACTGATACCCTCGGACGATGAACATTTGCAATCGGATGATGCAGCATAAGACTTCGTCCTTGATCTAAGCCGGCCTGAGAATGTCATAAAGATCGGGACGTGGATGCCATCCACACTGCTAGTTGAGCTACAGGACTTGCTGAGGGAGTTCGCAATTATCTTCGCATGGACTGCGGAGGATATACTGGGGATTCCTTCACATTTAGCTGAGCATAAGCTGAATGTTGACCCTTTGACAAAGCCAGTCAAGTAAAAGAAATGGAACTTCGCTCCAGAAAAGAATAAAGTCATTGAAGAAGAAGTCAAAAAGCTATTGGCTATAAAATTCATTATTGAAGTGCTTTATCCGATCTAGTTGGCTAACCCAGTGGTGGTCCCCAAGCAGGATGAGTCTTGGAGAATGTGTATAGATTACACTGACCTCAACAAAGCATGTCCAAAAGATTGTTACCACTTCCGAAAATTGATAGGTTAGTGGATTCAACACTTGGGCATGAAATCTTTGATTTCCTAGATGCCTTTAAAGGCTATCATCAGATCATCGTGACATTAGAAAATCAAGAAAAAAACTGCTTTCATAACAGAGTCAGACACTTATTGTTATGTAACTATGCCATTTGGGTTGAAGAATGCCGGGGCCACCCACCAACGTCTGGTCAATTCCTTGTTCAGTGAACAAATTGGCCGGATAATAGAAGTCTACATCGACGATATGCTTATCAAGAGCAGGACTCTTGACCAGTATATTCAAAATTCAAGGGAAGTTTTCATAGTGCTGAGAGACTCACGCATGAGACTAAACCCGAAGAAGTGCACGTTTGGAGTACACACCGGAAAGTTCTTAGGATACATGGTTTCCAAAGATGGGGTACATGCAAACACCGCTAAAATCGAAGCCTTACAAAACATGCATCTCCCTAGGAACATAAAGGAAGTGCAGAGGTTAACAGGCCGAATTGCCGCGCTGAGCATATTCTTATCCAAGTCGGCCAAAAGATCCCTTCCTTTCTTTCAGGTTGTGAGAAGAAAACAGCTTTCTAGTGGGACGATCAATGTCAAAAAGCCTTCGACGAGCAGAAGTCCCATTTGACTGAGGTGTCAATGCTTACTTCACCTCTGCCCGGAGAAGAGCTATATATATACCTCTCAACGTGCAAAGAAGCTGTTAGTGCATTCTGCTCAGGGAGCAGGATAATGTGCAGAGGCCCATCTATTTCACAAGCAAAATCTTACATGGGCCTGAAGTGAGATACCCCAATGATGAGAAGGTATTCTTGGCACTTGTAGTGGCAGCGAGGAAGTTCAGGCCATACCTACAAGCTCATTCTATTATAGTGGTCACTGACCAGCCCTTAAAACAAATCTTATCAAGGCCAGACACATCTGGCCGAGCTGCAAAATGGGCCGTGGAGCTTGCAGAGTATAATATCCAATACAAATCAAGAACTTCTATCAAATCCCAAGCATTGGCAGATTTCTTAGCTGAAGGGATATCCGTGGAGGAAGATATCAAGCCAGTAGCTGACTGGACATTATATGTGGATGGGTCTTCCTCCAAAGATAGTTGTGGAGCAGGACTCCTGATCATCAATACCGACAAGGAAGAATTTGAATACGCCTTGCGCTTTGACTTTGAATCAACTAACAACGAGGTGGAATACGAGGCCCTCATAGCAGGACTATGCCTCGCAAAAAAGTTGGGGGCAGAACGAATCATTTCTCGAAGTGATTCGCAATTGATTGTTTCTCAGGTCAATGGGGATTATGAAGTCAAAGAGGAAAACATGAAAAAGTATTTGGCTAAAGTGCTGTAGCTCGGACAGGCATTCGAGCACTTCAGCATGGAACATATCCTCAAATCTGCCAACAAAAGAGCTGACGCATTATTTGGCTAGCATCATCCACTTCAACAACTTTGGGAAAAAAGATAGTTGTGGAGCTAGTGAAGCATCGAGCTTATGATGCTAATGAAGTGCTGCAGGTGGACTATCGCAATACCTGGATTGACGAACTCATTAATTTCTTGCAACATGAAGTTCAGCCCGAGGACAAACGTGCAGCTCGGCGCCTTCGTTTGAAGGCGGTAAGGTATGCCCTTTTCAACGACCACCTTTATAAAAAGTCATTTTCGTAGCCTTGGTTGAAGTGCGTGACTGAGGATGAAGGAGATTACATCCTTCGAGAGATGCACCAAGGAATCTGCGGAAATCATTCTGGTGCCCGGTCGTTGGCAAGGAAATGTTATCTTGCTGAATACTACTGGCCCACTCTGCGACGTGATGCAGAAGAATTGGTCAAAAAGTGTCTGGCATGCCAAGTCAATGCTCCAATGACACATTTGCCAAGCCAAGAGCTCACTTCTGTTGCAAGTCCCTGGCCATTTGTGCAATGGGGATAGATCTTGTTGGTCCTCTGCCCCAAGCTCCAGGATCAGTTAGATTTTTGGTTGTTGCCATTGATTACTTCACCAAATGGGTGGAAGCAGAACCCTTAGCTATAATAACGGAGAATCAGATCAAAAAGTTCTTCTGGAAGAACATCATATGCCGCTTCAGCCTTCCACAAGTCCTTATATCAGACAATGGAAAATAATTCGCTGATGACCCTATTAAGAGTTGGGTGTGCCGAGCTCAAGATTGAACAGCATTTCACTTCGGTAGCACACCCTCAAGCTAACAGACAAGTTGAGTTGGCCAACAGAACAATCAAGGATGGACTGAAAAAACGTCTATACCAAATTGGACCAAGTTGGGTAGAGGAGCTCCCAAGCGTATTATGGGCATATCGAACTACTCCCTCTACCTCCACTAAGGAAACACCGTTTTCTTTAGTGTACGGCACTAAGGCGGTCATCCCAGCCAAAATTGGTTCCAGCTCTACCCGAACAGATTATTATTCTATTGAAACCAACAACCAGGAGTTGCGGTTGAATTTGGATGAACTGGAAGAAAAAAGGGAGCGAGCTCATGTCCGCATGGCTCAGTACAAGAATCTAATTGCGCAATACTACAATTCTCGAGTACGGCCAAGATCCTATCAAGTGGAGGATTTGGTATTGCGCAACAATGAAGCAAGCCATGCAGCACCGATTGGAACTCTTAATCCTAAGTGGGAAGGACCTTATCGGATAGAGGAGGTGCGCTCAAATGGGGCTTATAAATTACAAACCTTGGAAGGCAAAACTTTACCAAGAACTTGGCATTCTACTCATTTAAGGCTTCTACATCAGTGATGAATTTGACCTCAGCAGGTCTGAGTGGTTTTCCCAAAGAAGTTTTTCATAGTATTTTTTTTCTAGCAGTGCTAGAAAAGTGTAAATTACTTATTACCAGTGGTACTGAAGATTGAATAAAACAATGTTCGTGACAAAGTCAACGTATGATTCATTTATTCTGCCTAAATGGATCAAGTAACAGGTTTACTTTATCTAAAAATTATTATCAGTGGCAAGTTAAAGCCTTGTTGGGCTGCATTTCAGTCAAACGGCGAAATATTTTTGGCAAAGCCAAGGGCCAAGACTGAAGATCAATATTTGTAAACTATGGAAATAGAGCAAGTAAAACTTCGCAGTGCAGAAGAAAAATACTTGCAATAAATATGAATATAGAGCAAATGGAACTTCGCAGTGCTGAAGATCAATATTTGCAAACTATGGAAATAGAAGCAGAAGATCAATATTTGCAAACTATGGAAATAGAGCAAGTAAAACTTCACAGTGCTGAAGACAAATACTTGCATTAACTATGGAAATAGAGCAAATGAAACTTCGTATGCAGAAGATAAAGACAGTCAAGGAAATTGAAACAAGCTGAAGAGCAGGAGTTGGAAAAAAGTGGATTTTCATTAAAAAATTCATCTATTACAACTACAAAAGATTACAAGGAAAAAATCCTAGATTACTCCTCCTCCTGGTCAACCTCTCTGAGGTCAACCCCTTTCTTGAATTGCTCAAGAAGCTTGTCAAATATGGCTTTAGTCTCAGGGTTGTAGATATCGGCAAGTTGGGGGTGATCCTTGTCCAGGGCTGGATAGACTTCTTGGCAAGCATCAATTGCACAAGTCTGCCCATAGCCAAAATAGCGCCTTGCATCTTTAGCAGATTATCTTCAAAATACTGGGACTTCCAGAACTCAGCAACAGAAGATTTCTTGACTTCTTCAGCTTGAGACTCAAATTGAGAGATGAGCTCAGCTTTGCTCTTCTTCTCTGCTTCGAGTTGCTGGGCCAGTCCATCCTTAATCTTCTGATCTGTTTCAGATTGGCTCTTCAGCTGGGACAATTCTTGCTCAACATCATGGAATCTCTTCTGGAAGAACTCCAACTCAGCCTGGGTCTTGGTAGATTTCAGCTCTAGTTTGGAGATAACTCCTTTCAGATCATCCACTTGCGAATTGGCTACTGCCAGCCGAGTGTCAGACTCCTCCTTGCCTTCCCTAAGCTGGGAATTCTCAGATTTTAAGGAGTCCAACTCTGATTTCGTTGAGTCCATATCTGACCTCAACGTCCTCAGCTCAGCATCAGTCTCTTCCAGCCTAAAGTCATCAGGCCTTGCCATCTCTGCCAACTCATCATTGGCCTTCTTCAGGTCAGCGTTGGCCACAGAGAGTTTCACCACCATGCTGCGCATCTCTTCTGCCCTCCTCATCATGTCACATTCTTAGGCACGGTACTGTAATAACCAACATGGTCAAGATATCATTTTAACAATCTAAGTAAAAGGATTGGAGGATTTGAAAGAAACTCACCATGGATATGTTTCTGAAGTACGTATCAAAAGCAGACTCTCAGTCCTGGCGTGCAAAACGATCATCATCCACGGGCAGCACTGGCAGATCTGCCAACTTTCTTGCCACTCCTGGATGAGCCGCAGTATCAGCAACGTAGTACACCAGGTTCTTCTAGGAACGGCGGTGCTGATGGGAGGGCTCTCGCTCAGATGGAGCCTTCCCAATAGGGTGTCGGGGAGAAGCCTCCCATGAAGATATAACGACTCCTCCATTGAGGGCATCTTTTGGATCCCTATGATTGACCCCCTGGAGGAGAGATTAATGTCGCCGAGGCTGGAACAGAAGCTGGTGCAGCAGGAACTGGATCACAAGTGGGTGCAGCAGGAGCTGGATCAGCACTGGTTGACACAGTTGGTGGAGTAACTTTGGCTTGAGGAGCCTTGATGATGACCTTGGGAGGAGGAGCAGTCTTCTTGGCACCTGCCCCAGCCTTTGCAGTTGATTTTAGGGGCAAGGCTGGGGCCCTAGAAGCCCTCTTCTTCATATGCTGAGCTGTAGCCTGAACAGGCTTTTTGACTGCAGCAGATGTGCCTACTGAAGTTTGGGCTGCAACAAGAAACTCAAGTCAAAAATACAGAAATAAAACAAACAAGGCATAAACATCGAGGTTGCTAGTTTTTTACCTTGACTGGGAGAAGAAGCAACAGGAGGAGTAGGCAGGGCCTGCACCTCAGTAGAGGACTTGGAGGAAGGTTGTCCATCCTCTCTTTTCCTTTTCTTGGGAACCAGTTTCTTCAGCCTGCCCAGGTTTTCAGACACCATGGTTCCTGCAAAATGCAACAACAGGTTAGTCAAAACGTATGCACAACATCAAGAAAAGTCAATAGATGTCTAAAGCATATAAACATACCCAAGATCAAGGCTAAAGCAGATGAGCCGAGGGATTCAAACTGGTGTGACGGCCACATGTGGTACAAATCGGCCGCCTTTACAACCGACCTGTCTACCATCTTCCAGTCTATGGCTTGGGGAAGTCGCAATAACCTAGAGGCTTCATTGCAGGCTTTTTCGCTTGGCCTCTTGTTATATGCAGGGCCGGACTTCCAGAGGATTCTCTCAGGTAACCCTATGGCCTTGACAAAGAAGAAGCGGCCTTTCCAATTCTTGACAGAAGAAGGAATGTTTATGGCGTGGTTAATGGCTTTATTAGGATGTCTCTGCTAAAGTAGTACCAGCTTTCTTTGTGTTTGCACACAAACATCCCCCTAAAGACAGCTAAGTCGAACTCAGCCTCAGCTGCTCTCAGGTAGAACAGATAACTTGCAATGAATTTCAAACCATTGAGCATGATTTGAGGTAATCGAAGATTGTAAAAATCAAGGATTTGAAGAAAAGGACCAAGAACAGAAAGATCAAAACCCTGATTTGAAGTACTCTTCATAAACTGCCTCGTACCCAATGGGTGGATCATATGCAGTTTGATGAGGAAGAGACAAAATTGGAGAAAAGACATCTTTATCTATATTAAACTCGCTACAAAAGTGGGAGAGTTCAGCAATCTTCAAAGTGCAGGTTGAACTCTGCACTATTGGAGAAGGTGAACCCCTGTCAACAAATGGTAAGGGCACTATGGAAGAAGAGGTAGTGGCGACCGTGGAAGGTTCACCAGCAAGACGTAACCTCCTTAAGAGGCGGTTGTCCTCACTGGAACCAGACGCCTCTTGAAGGGATTAAATCTCTTGGTCACCCTCCAGATCATCTGGGTAAGAATGAGTTGATCTATTTTGGGAATCCGAAGAAGGAGGGGATGAAATAACAAAAGCCATGAGTAAGATGAAGAAATGCTTACAGAAGATGGAAGGGTTGAGCTGAAGGGAAGAGCACCGGAGTAAAGACAAGAATGTAAGCTTTGAAGACAAAGAAGACGAGCAGAAATGCAGAATAGACTATGCACAGAATAGAAGAAGAAGAAAAGAATGAGTTAGGGCAATTGTCCCTATTTATAAGGAGGGAAATAAAAGGTTACAACTTTTTGTTTGAAATTCGAAGAGGCGACGGTTCAGGTATTTTCCTCCCTCCGGAGTTGAAACCGCCGAAAAGATAATAATGAGGTGTTGGAATTAACGCTTATATTAAAGGCGGGAATTACGGCGTAGATAAGAGGATAACTGTTCAGTTAATGACGACACGTCACAGACTCATTAAAACAAGATTTGTCTACCTTCACAGTTCAGCTCAGCCATACAAAATCTGGGGCAAATGATAAACCAGAATTAATTGTCTGTTAGTCAACAACAGTCAACGATATATCTCTTGCAGTTCAGCACCCAAGTGTTGCTGTTCAGCTGTGATTACACTTCGGCTGTGCCCCATGACATCCACTTTATTATCGAAGAATATGCCAAGGCTTGTACCTCGTCACTAACTTCAACTTCAGCTTCTGCCCAAGTGCCGCACCTCAGGTCACTTCAGTCATATTCAACGCTGCACTTCAACAAGACTTGACTTTGCTCTTCGGCGAAGCTTGGTTGGACACTTCAGCAAAGGAATCAAGCACAACGTTACATCGTGGAACCATCAGGCAGAATCGAAATTCAAATATAGTGACTACAATTGGCTATTCAGCCTGTACACGCCAAGGTCATTCCAGCAGACCTATTAGTCACATCAGATAGCCTACCAGTCACATCAGCAGACCTACGGCGTCCTAGGCTTTCTGCCCCAAACAAACATCCCATCCGCTATCAGAGGCCAGGGGCGGGAAACAACTGATAAAAGCAAACCAATACAGACCGAGAAAGAGATCCGAATCCAAAATCTATTCCTGACACAACCTGGAGCTAATACACTGAACTTTCTCTTCGGCTAAGACCTGTGAGAATTTTCTAACTCCATACACTAAATTACATTCTCAGTGAGAAATAACCCAAACTGACTTAAGCGTTGGAGGGTTTTACCCAGGGTCATCCCCCCGGGACCTCTGATCTTTGCTTCCTTGTGCAAGACATTCAGGAAGGTATTCCAGTTATCTTCTTCAAACCAGTTAACTATTCTTCGAGTTAACTGACGACGTTCATTTGAGGTCGTCTTAGACCCTTGGTGAAGATCCGCTTTCATCAACTTATTAGTCAAAAGGCAAGTGTGTCTATTCATTGACATTGTATGTATGTATATATATAATGTACATATATGTATAGATAAGGGTAAGTATATTATATCTTATTATCTGTCTCAGCTTTTGCTAAGAGAAATGTGTTACATATATTAATTCTCAAAAAGCTAAAAAGATATGGTATTATTTTTATCAGATAAATCAGATGATATAATAGAATATGATATAAAAATCTTTATCCTATACATAAACATAATTATGACTTGCTATTTAATAATAAACTAATAGAATTTGCTGATTTATAGAGGAGTTTTAAAACCATGTTTAGACTTCAAAATGGAATCAAGTACACGGTCTTTTTTGATTTTAGAATTTGATGAAATAAAACAAAATGACTCATTAAATTAGTTACGCTTCTTATATTGTGAAGTAGCAGTTGATTGATATAGTTTGATGCAATTTTAATTATGGGTCATCGAGAAACATTTTTTTATGTTTCTAAAACATGAATATGGTTGTGTATATCTGACTTCCTATACCTCGTTCTAGGCGGAAGTTTGATTCAATTTTAATTATGGGTCATCGAGAAACAGTTTTCTATGTTTCTAACACATGAGTATGGTTGTATATATCTGACTCTCCATACCTCGTTCTAGGCGAAAGATTTTAAGACAATGAGTAATAATGTTGTTGTAGTTTAGATTCCAAAATTGAACTAGAAAACGGGGGCAGAAGAGTAATTTTGAAAACAAGAGCAGTGAGCAACAGCTAGAGCAAGGAGAAGACGAAAAGCAGGGAAGGTGGAGCATGTGTTTTCAGTTTCCAACCTTTTTCCCCTTCACCACCCACTGTCAGTTATAAAATTATCTCTCTCTCTCTCTCTCCTTCATCAACCACCACCCTCCTCCACTCCCCATCAACCCACCTTCTTCTTTTCTCCTATTATGTCTCTCTCATTTTGTTTTCTTGTCCTCATTAACTGCAGCAGGTATGTTGCTTCATTATTTGTTGATACTATTTTTGGTATTTTTGATTTTGAGCTTGAGTACTGCTGGGCTGTGATCTCTTCAAGATATGATTTTCGCTTTCGCTTTTGTAAATTGGAATGTGGGTTCTGCTTAGAATCCTGATTTGGAAATGGGTTCCAGATTTCTTGGGATTTCGTGATGTCAATGTGTTGTATGATAAAAAC
This sequence comes from Eustoma russellianum, assembly GCA_036186865.1. Lineage (NCBI taxonomy): Eukaryota > Viridiplantae > Streptophyta > Magnoliopsida > Gentianales > Gentianaceae > Eustoma > Eustoma russellianum. Next base: position 5,692,434 of record AP025053.1, read on the forward strand.
GAAGAAAAATGAATCTACCTTACAACTATTACTTCGGAGGTAGATCTTTAAATACTGAAAGATTCTGCTTGTTCCAAGAGGGCCATCTTACCCGAGTCAGTATTACATTGATAAGGAGGGTTGGATCTCTCACATTGTTCTTTGTCTTCTCTTTTAGCTCTGTTGTTTGGTTATTTCATCTGGGTTTGGATCTGTTCGTAGTTATTTCCACTTAAAAGATTATTAATCCTTAGGATTGATGCTTTCTTAATAATGTTACAAGCCCTTTTGTCGATTATCATTATATGTAATTTTGACTTGGTTCATTTTCTGCTCTGATCTGTCATCCAACTATGTATCGGTTTTGGGGTTTTGAAGTGTGTTAGCCAGTGATTAAATTTTTAGTACGAATGAGTGTGGCTTTTGTTGTTCATGATGCATCTTTTACCATTTATGGTAAATAAAAACAGTTGGCGTCCATCCATGGCACCGTTACATATTTCCTTTTGTTTGTGTCTATTTGTGGCTAACTCGATTGACAGACCCCTGACTCTTTCAAGCTTTTGTGATAAGGATCCAAATCTATGTCTTCTGACATTCTGAATTTTCCTTTTCTTGGTGGTGATCATTTTATTGCAGAAGTTGCTTTCTCGCTTGATTTGGAGTCTTTCGGGCCTTGGCTTGCTAGTTGTTGTTCTAAGCTGCGCGCATAGTTAGTAGCCAGCACCTTTTGCTGTTTTGATATATTTAATTACAAGTGGTCATAATGGGTTCGCGATTTCCATCACATAAGTTAAGTAGTGGCCTTTATGTGTCTGGCCGTCCTGAGCAGCCAAAAGAAAAGCCTCCTACGATGAGCTCAGTTGCTATGCCTTATACTGGCGGGGACATCAAAAAGTCCGGAGAACTGGGTAAAATGTTTGATATCCCAATAGATGGCTCCAGGTCAAGAAAATCTGGACCTATTAACAATGCTCCATCAAGGACAGGTTCTTTTGGTGGTGCTGTCACACACTCTGGCCAGCTTAATTCTCGTTCTGGCATTTCTGGATCTGCTCCTTTAAAGAAGCCCAATTCGGGTCCGCTAAACAAACACGGAGAACCCATGAAGAAGTCTTCAGGTCCTCAAGTTGGAGGGACAACTAATGTATCTCGCCAGAATTCAGGTCCTCTTGCTCCTGTCCTGCCTACTACTGGTCTTATTACATCTGGACCAATTACTTCCGGACCGCTTAATTCTTCTGTGGCTGCTCGTAAGGTGTCTGGTCCCCTGGATTCAACAGGATCAATTAAGTTACGGAATGCTGCATTAGTGAACAATCCAGCTGTAACTCATCTCAATCAGGACGATGAGTATTCTTTCCGTAAGAGCATCCCCAAGTTATTTATTTGGTTAATAATACTTATATTTATTATGGGGTTCATTGCTGGCGGCTTTATCCTCGGATCTGTTCACAATTCCATTCTTCTAGTGGTGGTGGTGATCCTTTCTGCTACATTTGCAGTGTTTTTTATGTGGAATTCCTGCTGGGGTAGAAGAGCTATCTCTAGTTTCATTGCTCGTTATCCTGATGCAGAGCTTAGAACTGCCAAGGATGGTCAATTTGTTAAGGTCTCAGGGGTATGTGGCAACTCCATATATTTTACATATATAAATGCGTGTGTTTTTGTGTATCTATGTAGACTGATTACTGAGTTAGGTTCTTACTGAGATTTGTGTTATGCCTCCACTTTTCTTTGACATGAATGTGCCGCTCTGTGGTTATTGTAGGGTGTTTTCTATTTTAACTTCTTTCATTGTTGTCATACTTACACTAGCCATGCGGAGAAAGTGTCTTTCAAGCCAGGTGCATGTGATGTTAACTGAGACATTTCAAAAGCTATTTGGCCCCAGCCTATTATTGTTTATAACATTGTAAAGCGGATACATGAGAGCATTGTTGATTTCCTTAGATATGAAGATGGTTGCGCTGTACCAGGAAGAGAGGATGATGAAAAATTTGACACTCTTGGTCAGAACCAGATAAAGGTTGTAGTTAAACTGTGTGGCTTTCTGGCATATGGTTATCATCTGCAAGGAAGCCAGCACAAACCTGCCATTTTTTTTTGTAGATTTGTCGCCGCAAATACTGAGAAGCGAAATTTTTGAGCATTTTGTTTCTTTATTAAAAAAGAGTGCAAATAAAGATGACGAAGATATGTGGAAATTGAGATGACAAAAATATGTGCAGGTAGAGTTTCTGTAGACACCTGGTGCACTGATTTCTAAATCTGGGAACAAAATTTGTTGCATGACTTTTCCTTGAAATAAATTAGTATGAGTTGCTGAATATGTAGGCTTATTTTATTCTCCATGAAAGCTCTTAACGATTCAACTTAAGACATTGCATTTATTTCATCTCATTTCCTTATAAATTCACTTTTCTAACTTTGCTGACGACAATCTTTTCCTAATTTAACTTAAGGTGGTTACTTGTGGCAATTTTCCGCTTGAATCATCATACCAAAAGGTTCCCAGATGTGTTTACACATCTACAAGTTTGTATGAGTACCGTGGATGGGGTTCAAAAGCTGCCAATCCTACTCATCGTCGATTTACATGGGGTCTGAGATCGCTTGAGGTGCGTTCTCTTTACAGTATCTGTTCTTGCTTGTTCACGACGAAACTGTTATTCTTGCCTATAGTATCCTTGTGCTTGTGGAGCATGGGCAAATAATTAGGTCGGTTTCTCTGAGGACTTCACAAATCATATTTATGCAAGAGGCTGAACGAGAATTCAAATTTTCGTGGAAGAAGCAAGTGTGGGTTATTCACATTGATTTTTTATATGTATTGGACTTCAAATTGTGTGAAGCTGTTACCATCATTTTGATTACTATGAACAATGTATTTGGGAACAAAATTTAATGAAAGATATTCTTGAGCTAAAATGTCTTTATACAATACAAAAAGGCGTGCTTTTTTATTTTTGCTTCATAAAGGATGAGATGGGCAGAGAAAAACTTGATTTATCTCTTCTGCAGAGGCACGTGGCGGACTTTTACATCTCTGATTTTCAGTCAGGGTTGAGAGCATTGGTCAGGACAGGGCATGGGGCAAGAGTTACACCATATGTTGATGAATCTGTTGTAGTGGGCATGAATCCTTCAAACAAGGATATGTCACCTGATTTCACCAGGTGGTTAGCTGAGAGAAACCTCTCTTACGATGATCGTGTTATGAGGTTGAAGGAAGGGTAAGATCAGATTCATTCACTAATCCCCTTGAATATGGTGTCCTTATCTTTCTAATTAAACAAGTTTTCCACTGTATTATGTTACACTAAGCGTGTCTTTTATACTATGCATTATCATCCACATTTTACTGTGTGAATGTGATGATGCACAAGGCTACTGCGCCTTATCTTTCTGCCTTCTCTGTACTTGCTACTGAAACCTGACATTATTCTGGACAGGTATATAAAAGAAGGCAGCACTGTTAGCGTAATGGGAGTTGTTCAGCGGAATGATAGCGTACTGATGATCGTTCCTCCTTCCGAACCATTCTCCACAGGATGTCAATGGTCTAAATGCATACTTCCTGCCAGCCTTGAAGGCATTGTGTTAAGATGCGAGGACACATCAAGGATAGATGTCATACCTGTCTAAAATTCAACACTCGGATGCGTATATGCTGATTCTGCTGTTTTCTTTCGATATTCTATTTGTTGCATATCTTGTGCTGGAGGCGAGCCTGAGTATCTTTAACTTGTTAACCAGGTGTACAGTTTTCTTGTGAATTTTGGCGTGTTATTATGATTGGAATGTAACTATCAGTGCGGTTATTAAATATGGGCTTTGAGAAGAGCAGACAATTGAATGATTGGCAGAAAATGTTGCATTAGACTACTTGGATATGCCATGCAGTTTGGCTCATATTTCATGTGAGAAGATTTATGTTGGTCTCTGGCCTGCACTTGGGATGTAGAACAAATTCCTTGTATTATTGTGACTGTTTTACTTGTAATCCTTCCTTCCATTTTTGTTGTTACTGCAATATTGCAATGTAATGTATAGGTTCTTTGATGCATTGTTGCCTCTTGTCATTAATCAGTTTGGTACTGTCATGAATCAGTTTGGTACTCCTTTGTCCAAAAATATAAGTATACTTTGATTGATTTTTTGACGTAGTATAAATTACACTATGTTTATAAGTCAAAGTAGACTTATGTTTTAGGACGGAGGAACTATATTATACTTACAAGATGTGAAGGCAGATTTAGCTATGATTTTTCACCTATGATCCTAATCAAGCAAATCTGGGAGATTCGAATCCTTAAAAAATCCGTTCTTCTGCAAGTATCATGTCTTGTCCATGCCTCATGTATGTGCCTTTGTTATACGCACGCACAAAATATATATATATATATATACATATATACATATGTATATATATACATATACTGTTGTACCCATCATTTTTGGTTAGAAAATAAATAACATTATTCCTAATTATAGACCAAAGTAAAAAAGGATAATCATGTAACAAAATTATAGAATCAAATATATAATTTTGTTAGATTATAAAGATACATACGTACTAGAATCTTGATAAGATTAAAAACTTAGAAGAAATATTCTATATAAATAGGGGATATAGTTTTCAGAACCCCCAAATATCAAACCGGCTCAAATTTGGGGAGGGTAATGGTGAGTCAAAATATGAGGTCTCTAATCACGCGTCCCCACGTGTACAAACTGTCAGTGGTTTAATTTTTTTTAAAAAAAAAAACTGTTTGTATACGTGGCGGCGCGTGATTGGAGGCCTCATATTTTGTCTCACTGTTAGCTTCCCCAGATCTGAACTCATACCAAACAGCCATAACAAGAAAAGAAAAAAGTCTTACAATAAAAGGAATTTTATGGCTGAAAAGGGTTCTAGAAGAAATAGAACAAAGGACTGTCTTACCTGTCAAAAGGGATGACAATTTTACCTAACAGTGGGTATCCGATCTGTTCTGAACTTTTCGAAGGGGGTTGGGTTCGGGTAAGGGTTGGGTATGGATCACAAATTTTAAAACCCGTAGCAAGATGGGTACGGAGATAGCAGAGAAATCTGCACCTTACCTTACCCTACCGCAATACACACACGCATACACACACTCATACACACACAAAAGAAAATGTCAAATTAGAAGATTGCATTGTCTTATTTTTTTTTTCTATTGCTCCTCTTACTAGTAACATTTTATGAACATTGAAGATGTTTTGTTGTTTATGATTTGGACATATGGTGTTTTTTGTTATTTTAGTGTTGTTTATGAACTAGATGGTGTATTTGTCTTATTTTTCGGTGGCCATCGTTTAAAGCATGAAGCATTTTACAAATTTTAGATGTGCGTTTTTAAAATATATAATGAATTTTGAGTGGGGCGGGGCACATATCTATGGGCCTCTGTACGAGTATAGGGATGGGTACAAATATGGGTAATGAACAAGCAGGGCGTGTACGGTGTCTAGTAAACCCCGCCCCTAACCTGTCATATTGCCATCCCTGCCTATCAAGATCTAAAGAGACAATATATCTGCAATTACTATGACAAAGAACCAAAATCAAAGCATATAGAGATTGACCTCGACTTCATAATGGAAAGGATTGAGGCCGTGGTGATTAGCTTTGAACATGTGCCATCAAGAGATCAAGTTGCAGACATTAAAAAAAATAACTGTCTCAACGAAGATTTTCCAGACATTAATGATCAAGATTAGGTGTATAAATATATACACCAAGTGTAATGGGAGTGTAGGAATAAATGATAAAATACACCTTTATTGCACACATATACACATCCACTATACAGAGATACAAATACACCGGTAAGGCCACTAATCAGGGGCTAAGCTATCCACAGGAATAGAACCGTTAGATAGTGGAACTTCTAGCCGCTGGAAGTCCTATGGCCCTGGATGGCCTTTGTAAACGAGCCTATATAAAAGGCAATCCATGTACATTTAATGTTAAGTTGTTGAATAATAACGCTTCATTTCTTGATAAAGAACTCAACAAATGGACCAATCATTCGTCTTTTTTATGCGAATAGTCAATAGTATTCACCACTTATGTCAGTCAGACAATTTTAATTGTCTCCTATTTTCGTTTTTATACTTCTATTTGAAGATTTTGAACGCATCAAGTGCTTAAGATTTATCAAATAAGAGATAGAGGTATAATAATCTTGAGTAGTCGTCAATAAAGGAAATAAAGTATTTATGACCATTCAAACACGCTGTGTGAAATGGTGCATATATATCCGTGTGTATGATTTCAATAGGATGAGAGCTTCTTTGGACCCTTACTGATCTTATTGGTTTGATTGTATTTTGTGCAATGCACACAAATACCCATATCAATAAAATCTATCGTTTGCAAAACTCTTTCATTCATCAATGTTTTTATTCTATCGATGTGAGATATGTCTTAATCTTATGTGCCTAAGCATTGATGAGTTCACATTGATAATGCAACACTTCACACCACATTCATTTTAGGTTGAGTATGCTCATATATGAGATATAACTCTAGTTGAAATAAACAATGATTCAATTTGCCATAGCTAATAATTTTATTATCTTTCAAAAGGTTCATAACAAAAAAGATGAGAATTGAAATCATAACCAATAACATAAAGTCTAGAAAGGGAATTTAAATTTCTTGGAAATGACAGAAGATAGAAAGTATTATATGAATCTAATTGAAAACCGGTCTTCAAAATGAATCTATAAGTTTGCACCACTTCAACAATAGTGCGCACACAGTTTTCGCAATAGATGTATTACTCACTTTCTGTTGACTTTTCTCAGTTTTAGAAAGCTCTGTACGGTTTTAGCAACGTGAATTATCGAACCACAGTCAACCACCAAGTATTATCAGATTCATGAAACACAAAGGAAAAGTTAGCTCTTTTCTTGGGCCATCAATTAAACTTCATGCAATCATTCTTTCAGTGTCCTATTCTCTTAAAAAAAATATCACTTGTCTTTATCGACAGTTTTCTTCATAGGAGTACTTTTGTTCTTTTTCGCATTTCCTTTAAAATTGCAAGATGCACATTGTCAATAGACTCATTCTTCAACATCTGTTATTCTTGCACATACATGTTCAAAAGTTCATTAATTGACCAATTTTTTTTACGTGTTGTATGAGATCTTGAATGGAGTATACTTCAAAGGATGAGGGTTGATAGCGAAATGCACCAGAAATTGCTCTGAGATTTCTGCTTTAATGAATCTTAGTTTACTAACAATATCCCTCGTCTCCGTGATATGCTCACACGCACCATGCCTTTTTTCAAGAATCATGCTTGAAAGTCTTTCAGATAATGGTGCTTGTCATATCCTTGTCAGAGCTTTACAAATTGTTCTCCAATGGCTTTTACGTAAGTTTTGATAGTATTAGAATTAGGGATAGATCTTCTAATTCTTGGACTTATACGAGACTTAACGATCATCATGCTGAGGCAATTAGAACGCACCCAACACTCATAATTAGGCCTTTTAATTGGCGTGCTTGATTCCATGAGTTTTGGTATTTTTTTCCCGAAGTGTCATGTCAAAGTCCATGCACTCTAATATCAAAAGCATGATATCATTTTATTCAGTGTAATTGTCACAATCAAAATTGGAGTCTTAGCAGAATCAAAGAAAGTAAAAGTGGGAATAAATGCATAGCCAAAGAGATACAGATCATGCTATGAACTTATATTAATAAACAAAATGATGAATTAATCAAATTAATTCACATACTATATTCTAAATCTTTCTAGTAAAGGTCTTACTCATGCCTAGAATACATTTAGAAGAACATAAAAATTAAACAAACAAGAAATATTTCCGTGTCTGTTGACATAGAAAATGTTCATGATTAATTTTCTTGTTTAATACTTCCTTCTAGTGTAGATCAATTATCTTATTAATCGAAATCATAGGTTTGATGATAATTTATTTTTTTATACCATATAATTTTAAGATGTATGGCTAAGCTTAAAATTATAAAAGTAATTCTTTATATGTCATCAATAACAGAATCAAATTATCAATCAAAGATATAATTGACAACTAAATATCACAATCTCAATAGATACAGAATCAATGTCATGATAAACAAAATTAGTGGATAAGCGTACAAGTACAAATAACTTATGGTCGAATACTACATTGCCCATGATAGTTGCGTTACCAATAAAAGATATGCCGGCTATAGAACCCATTCCGGTTAAGATGGACAATACGATAGACAGATTTACAATGCAATAATTGACCCAAAATAATTGAATATATTTGCACACAAAAAAATATTCAGCTACCTTTATGACCAATGTCATACGAATCACATAGATCTACACATCAAAACGTAGTTGATCGTCGGTATTGAATACTTCAAAAACAAGAAATTTGTAATCTTTGAAGAATTGAAATTGTATTAAAGAGTATGGATTTTCGTATTCTAAAATATAAACGATATGGTTAGAATCTAGATCTGATACCAGATGTAAGACCAAAAACAATTGCGAAATGATAAAAGTTACCTCAGGCTATGAGAGCCTGGAAGAAGCCACACCCTAAGGAGCATATAATGGCGCCTTAGGTGTCTTAGATGTCATTCACAATATCGTCCAAGACATCTAAAACGCCATTCACAATCGCACTACTGCAGGAATATCTATATACACCGACTAGGTCCTAAAGTATGTAGAGATAGACCTGTTGACATATGGCATTGGATATGTCGCATAATACACCCGATAGCAGAGAAGATGTACGCCATAGCCTTTTGCTGAATCTGCTCATTGGATGTGTGTTATGGTAAACTTGAATTAGTGAACCACTCAATGAACTTCCTTCTCGATACATAGTTGCTTGATATATCCGGCATGTGCGGTCCATTGAAGCAACTCAGTACACAGCTGATGCCAACGCATTGTAGTACACCGGTAACGGCATCACTGTCGTTGCAAAGGCCAAACAGCATGGCTACATCCTGAAGCATGACTGTGGCCTTGCCTACAGGTAGGTGAAAGGAGTGGGTCCTATGTCGCTACCTCTTCATGAATGTTGTGATCAAATTATGATCTATCTTAACCTTACTACATATCAGCACACTTTATGTATTCCTTGCACCTATGAGAGATCTTCAAATCTCTGTAAAATGATGATGTCTTAATAGTATCCGGCGTGTTGTACCAAATGCTGATTCTAAGTTGGAGGGTCCTATGCTCGCTATAGACCGTTGAGAAATCTCCAATCTATAATTCAAATACAATATAAATCTCACAGGCACCCATCCGTAAAACAACTCCTCTTATGTGTAGGCCGCTGCTGAGCAACTTTGTTCGGACACGCCTATATCTTCTGGAAGCTGCAACTGTGACTGTGTTTTTGGTGGTATGTTACAACTGCAGTGTGTTAGATCGCTTTTGCAAGCGGTCTTTGCAGGAGATGATGTTTGAGCCCTTCTTTACTGAGGCCCTCCAATGCATTCTCTATGCCTATCCTCTCTCTGAACGTTGTCGCATGATGGTACATCTGAGCAAGACAGTGTGCCTACAATTTACATAATAGAAATATTAGCACATATTTAACTTATAAATGACACAATTAAATAAAGCAAAAGATACATACATACCAGTCACAAGAGACTGGATGTGGAATCATCGAAACTGTCGTCTCCTACACGTTCCACACGAGAACAACCAAGCGGCAGGAGTGTCTGAAGTTGGTACTACATTATGTATGGTGAGTCATCTGTCAGTGTGTCAGACAACGATAAAACTTTCTCGATCCGCTACACTGGCATAGTTGACATTTCCTATCCTCTTCAGCATCTGATGGATTGCGACACCTGTCTTGAAAACCTTAGATGGCATCTCTGGCGTCAGCTCAAACTGTCTTATCACTCTATGGAAAGGTTGATGCTTAGCAATGTGCCATAGTAGTAGTGGCACCTAAGCAGTCCAGATATTATCATCCTGGATGTACACCGACGGTAAACTCGTAATAAAGTCTAGACCATAATGCACCCACATGAAATCTTCCTTTGCTAGACTACCAAGCTGATCGCGTGCTCTTAATACGGCAATGACGGAAGACGACCCTCATATCCATAGCTGCGGTAGTTGTAATAGTCCCATAATGATGCCCATTCGTCTTTGCATGGGGTCCTTGGATAGATTTCGGTACAAGCATACAAGGATGGAGCTACACCAGGAATATCTATGTGCACCGTCAAGGTCAAGTATGTAGAGGTAGACCTGCTTACATGTGGCATTGGATCTGTCACATAACACACCCTATAGCAGGGAGAAGATGTGCGTCTTAACCCTTTGCTGAATCCACTTATTGGTTGGGTGTTTTGGAAGACTTGTTTTGGTGAACCACTCTATAAACTTTCTCCTTGATGCACGATTGTTTGATATATCTGGCATGTGCAGAGTCTATCTAAGCAAATCAGTGCACAGCTAGCCGCATCACTGTCGATGCGAAGACCAAACAGCACGGCTACATTGTGAAGCATGACTGTGGCTTCGCTTAAAGGTAGGTGGAAGGAGTGGGTCTCCTATCGCCACCTCTCTACGAATGTTGTGCTCAAACCGTGATCTATCTTAACCTTACTGCATATCAACATGCTCTATGTACGCCTTGCACCTATCGAAGACCTTTGAATCTTCGTAAAAGGATGCTCTCTTAATAGTATCTGACGTGCTGTACTTAATGCTACTCTTAAGTTAAAGGGTCCTATGCTCGCCCTGGAGCGTCGAGAAATCCCCAATCTCTGGTCTTAACTTGCCTCCAATATCACTAGTACTACCAAAGCATGCATAATCAAACCTAAATATGTAATAATATATTAGAAACAAATACATGTAATTAACATAAATGAGACGAATAACGAACATAAATGCACTACAGAAAAAATAAATAATTAACATAAATTAGGTGATTACACTTTCATGTAATCAAAATAAATAAGTAACGATAATAAAATACTAGTATACGTTCATGGTTATAGTGGTTGAGGCTACCTGCTTAGGCATCATGACTCTTAAGAAAAATTTATGGATTTCCTTAAAGACATCAGTATTTATAATCTGCCAAAAATGCCTATAAAAACAGCCCGGGTACCCATCAGGACATACTGCACTGGTCAGGCTGAGATCCCACACGGCGGTACATACTTCCTACATTGTCGGCATTGCCTGCAACATGTTATTGTCTTCCTCCGTTAATAGCAATGTGATATGATGCAATATCGAGTCACCTTCATCAACCGGCTTAGTCGAAAATGGTTGAGAGAAATAATTCACTGCCTCTGCTTCAATATTCGCACTTAACTCACACACCACTCCATCTTCCCCTAAGATCCTTTGAATACAGAGGCGGCGCCTCTTATCATTTACGGTTTGATGAAAAAAAGAGGTATTTGCATCCCCTTCTTTGAACCATTTAATATTTGCTTTTTGCTTCCAATAAAGAAACGCCGTGTTTGTGCCTTCCTTAACTGTGCGACACTTTGATGCTACAACTCTCACATAACCTCAGATGGAGAAGAATCATAATTTCTGAAAAAGGGCATCTTTCCTATGAAAATGGATTGACAGTCCAGGGAAAGAAACCCACGCAGGAACAATGGGCACTTCAATAGCCGGACCATAATCCGGCGTCCATTTCATGATATGCATATGTTTTCCTGAGATACAACTTTGTCAAGTAAAACAGTGTAGATAATCCTGCTCATGATCGAAATGAAGAAGAACATGCATAGCATCGAGCAAACCTACTTTGACGGCAACCGAAAAACCTACACGATCAACTACCGATCGAATTGTCACAAGTGGCGGACGTCCGTATCAGAAAGTGCCTACTAACGTAAAGTGAAATGGTGCAGCCAAAGATTGATTTCCTCCTCTGTGAATGAGATCATTGGACTGCCCTTGAATTTTTGAACTTGTTTCGGCGCAATGATCGTCGGAGTCGTCGTGAACAAGGAAGCGTAAGTTTTCTATGGCGGCGCCGAAACTATGTCTGATGGGATCGCTGGTGGTTGGGATAGTGGTGTGATCACCGGAGGAAGAGGGTGAGAATGAGAAGAGAGAGTGCGACAACGGCGTAGGCATATGCCTACCGCCGCCGCCAGAAATCGCAGACCAAAGAGAGCGCCGTCATCTTTTGTGTGTGTGTGTGTCTATATATATATATATATATATATATATATATATATATATATATATATATATATATATATATATATATATATATATATATGCGGCTGACGTTGAAAACCTAAACGATGGCTCCAGCGACTGACGGCGACATCGACTGAATCACCATGATTGCAGCGTTTCGTTGCTTGTCTGATATCTTTTATTTTTCTGATTTTTTCAATTACATTGCAGCATTCGGTTTTTGTTTTTGGTCATGGTATTTATCTTCATCACTCTTAGTCTAGCGATTAGCAATTTTATCCCATGGAATCCGCACCGCAAACGGCTGCTTCATTGAAGAAACCCACTTTCGGTGATGTGGTGGCACCGAAGGTTATCCCGCCGCTACCAGTCACTCGCGTTGTCAACAGGTTTAAAGGCTTACCATCTATTACCTTCTATGAGGACGAGGTACAATGATTTTCTGTCCCCTATCAATATTCTTTAATTGGTTCATTTTGGAATGATCGTCTGACAATGAAGCAATTAATTTCCTACTTTGAACGTATTGGCTTCAAGCTGACGCCGAAACTCGGCCTTTTGGATGAACATCATAATCTTATTACCTGTATCAATCAGGATGATTACAAACGCTATTTTTTACGTAGATCATTGACTATGAATGGCTTTCGTATGAGAGTAAGAAAGTGGACTCCTGTATTTGATCCAAAATATGATAATCCTATCGTCCCAATATGGGTTTCTATCCGTGGATTACCACTATTTTTACACAATAAGGCAGCCCTTTGGGATGTGACTCATATGATTGGAACCCCACTTCGAATGGATTCCGCCACAATGCAATGTCTTCGTCCTTCAGTGGTACGATTGTGTGTTGAGGTTGATATTCTAAAGTTCTTCCTGTCAAGCTTCATATTCAAGGAGTTGCTTATGAATTTTATCCTACGGTGGAATATGAGGATGTCCCTCTATTTTGCATTGACTGTCGTATATTAGGACATGATCAGAAAACTTGTGGGCAGCAGCCTTCAGACCCTCCACAGATTCCAGTTGCTAGTCATCCAGCGGGACATTGGGTGGAGGCACAAAAGCGGTGGACACCAAAGAAAGCTGATGTCCAGCCGCAGCCTTTGAGTCTCTTATCGCAGGCTATTCCTTCACAAATACCAATTCTCCCAACGCCAGTAGATATGGCTTCACGACCCATACTTGAATCTTCACTCCCTCATGACACACCAGGTGTAGAGCCATCCTTGGATTCATAGCTCCCAGCACCTCAGCCGCAGCAGCCTCTTTTAATTTCTGATACACAAGATATCTCTAAATTGGACAGCCCTCATGAGAATTAACAGGTGCACACTCCGGAAGGCTTAACCGATGGTTTGACATATTTGGCAGAGACTTATTTATCGTCCACTGTGGATTCTCCTACAAATACTCCGACAGCAGCTATTAGAGAAACCGCCCCTGTTGAGATGGCGGAACTGGAATCAGCTGGGTTCGAGGGACGCAACACGTCTATTGCTACTGATATGCCGACTAGTAGTTTGGAGAGAGTCGCGTGTTGAATACCCTACATGCTTGCAGAGTACACCTACAATTTCAGTGATATCTATTAGTCCAGGAGGATTGTCTAAAGCTGGACCAGTTCATCCTAATTGTCAAAATGCATAGAACCCGGCTCATGCATACGATGATTATTGCTATAATATGCTTGATGTCACTAAAGGGGATATTCTAGCCTCAACTTTGCATGACAAGCTAGAAACTGAGGGCGTAGAAGCAGACACAACTTCACAAAAGAAAATAGAAATTGATTTGGAAGTCCAGCATGATGAAGGTTTTATACCGTATAAGCCTAAGACCGCTCGCAAGCAGCAGCGTGCAAAAAAGGATATATCTCCTCTGCCTCCTTCACAAGTTGAAACCCGCGGTAAAGGAAAAATAATAGCCCGAACTCGGTTTCCTTAGATTGGTACTTCGTCTTCTATTGTAATGCTAGGTCAGTTTTGCTTTTTATATCGTGTAATAAAAGCGGTTTTTCCTCCGCCGTAAGTGAGGATTATCAATAAAATAAAGAAAGAAGGCTCTGTCTTCCTTATATAATATATATATATATATATATATATATATATATATATATATATGTACGTATGTTCTTGATGATCTGTGGTTTGAACAGAGTGAGAGGTTAGAACAAAGTGGTATGTAAATTGTTGACAGGGTTTGACTAATTTATGATTATGAGTAAAAAAAGCTCTCTTTTGTTAAAAAAAAGGACTCCCTGATCCACGGTCGGCTATGCGCCTCCCTCTTAGGCCTGTTGGGCGTCACCGCCGCTGCCTGAGAGGGTCGATCCCCTTGTCTGTGTATGTGTCCGATGCTGCCACTATATGGGCGATCAGCCCACCATTCAGGAGAAGGTCTCTGGATCGTCATTCTCCATTCCCTGGATTCCTGACGAGAATAAAACAGACAATATAATAAAGAATAAAGAGTAAAGATGCTATGTCTTGACTTTTTCAATAGATGAGGGTAATATAGTAATTCCACTTGAAACGCAAGTAAAAAAGAAAATGTAGATGCCGTATGGAAGATGCGACAAACATCATCATCCAATCCTTATTGTGCCAAAAAAATGTGCAGGACTGTTAGTCTCTCGGGGTGCATAGAACATAAAAATATGTGTCGCCTCACTGATACTCCTCAATCGACGAAAGGCGGGCATGCAAGACGGCAGAGAAATCGTAGTCATCATCTGCACCAAAGCAAGATAATCCGTCTCCAATAACAGCGTAGGATGTCACGTTAAATGTGTATGTGTGTTTGTGTGTATATGTATGTATGCATTTGTTTAACCAGAAAAAAATATTTTGTCAATAATGCCTCATTTGTAGCAGAAGGTCACCATAGTACATCAAATAAATACACTGCTCAAAATATAACGCAAGGAACCGTAGCCTACAGTGCCTATCCAGTGATGCCGAATAGTGAAGGACACATTCAACACTATATGATATGTCGCATTAAAATCTTACCAAGGAAAACCACTCTTGTGGACAAAACTTGTGCGAAGAAAAAAGAGTACATATATATGTGTGTGTGTGTGTGTATATATATATATATATAATGTTGAAATGTGAAGTACAAGGGGAATACATGGGCAATGTAATGAAATATGAGATAATCCGTCGGAAACAGGTATGTATGTATGTATATGTTTATATATGAATATATAGATATATATGTGTGTGTGTGTGACACATGTAAATATATATGTGTGTATGCTTAAACAAGGTGACCCACTATCCCCTTTGCTTTTTATTCTATCTTCAGAAGGTTTCAGTAGGGGTCTCAAGGCTTTGGTTGATTCGGGCGCTCTACAGCCTTTTCGTCTGGGAAGGGTATCTTCGACCATTACGCACTTAGCCTATGCGGATGATCTTTTGGTGTTTTTACGAGGAACGCAGCGAAATTTATGCCGATTCTATACCTTCTTAACTCAATATGAAACAGCCTCCAGCCAAAAGGTGAACTTCCAGAAAAGCAGTTTTATTCCATCGGCCCATGTATCATTAAGACAACGACGCAATTTTGAGTCTTTGATTGGCATGAGCAGTACATGTTTACCTTTTCGATATCTGGGATCTTATTTACATAAAGGCATCAACCGAGCAAGATATTGTGATTCATTACTGCAGCATATTGATGGTCGCCTACAGAGCTGGCACTCTCGTTTATTATCTTCCGTAGGCCGCCTAGTATTGCTTCGTTCAGTGCTATCTTCTCTCCCATTACATCTTCTTGCGGCAGGTGGTTTGCCCAAGTCAGTTATCATGATAATTGGTCGAAAGATGGCTACATTCTACTGGGGCCAAAGACATCATTGGGTTGCTTGGTCATCAATATCCACTCCTAGAGAGGAAGGTGGTTTAGGCATTAGAGATCTCACTTCCCTACAACAGGCTTATCACTGCCGCATTTGGTGGATTTATCAGCAGAATAATACATTATGGAGTCGGTACATGCACCAAAAATATGGAAGGCGTCAAGATTACCTCCCCTGACTGCCTGACTCGCCGGTTTGGTGGCTTATTTGTAGAATTCACTCTATCTGCCAATCTCAGACTCAAGGACATGAATCATTTCTCACATGGACACCTTCGACCTCAGGAACATTCACGTTGCGTTCAGCCTATGATATTTGTCGCCAAGTACACCCAACTCATCTCTCTGCTAAGTTTATTTGGTACAAGCATCACACGCCAGTCATTCAGTTATTCTTGTGGAGATTATTTCATTCTGCGTTGCCTTTTGAAGACAACATAGGTAAATATATTGCATCCCGACCAACGCAATGCCCATTTTGCAAGCAAGCATCGGCCACGATGAGTCATATTTTTATGCATTGTGAAAGTGTTCGACCGATTTGGACCTTTTTTGCAAATGAGTTACATTGTCTTACGCCTTCTTTCTTACATCTTCGGCAATACATACTATCTTGGTGGTATCGCTCTACAACTCACTCACTTTTTGGTGTTCTTAAAATCATCGTCCCAGCAATTATATTATATCGCATCTGGCGTATATATACCTCCTTAGTGAATGGTGAGCAGCACACATTTGTTATGGCTACTCTTCGGTTTTTGGTTCAATCTGACATTGGCACATGGAGCAAAACTATTCATGGCACGAAATTAGCAGCATCTTATACGCCACAACTATCTTGGATCCCTAGACTTCATTATCCACGACCTCAATTAATACATTGGCGCACACCACCTTCAGGGCGCTTTAAGTTAAATGTCGATGCAGCAGTTGGCAGAGATTATGCAGCTGGAGGAGCGATATTACGCGATCATGACGGCTGCTGTATTGGGGCAATTTCATTTCGTTTGCCAACAAGTACTCCTTTCTCTGCAGAAACACAAGCAGCTGTCTTTGGTTTATTGTATTTCCTTCCATTGTATCGCTCAATTGTTCTAGAGACAGACTGTCTACAGTTGATCACCCATCTATCGCAACCTAGTCTCCTTCATGGCAATTACTACCTTCGCTTGCTACACATATTAACACATCTTCATCGACTAGATTATCTTCATATATACAGAAAAGCAAATAAGGCAGCCCATTATTTGGCACAACATGCATTGATGAATCCTCGCACCCAACATTATACTTCTCGCTCGTTGCCGCCGCTAGTACGTGCCACCATCTCGTTAGATCTCACCACCTCCCATCTGCGTGTTCCCTAATTATGTCTTCCAAATGGATTGGCGCACAATACATTTTCCTGCATGTATCCTGCCGGATGCAGGCATACTTGGTACGTTTACTCTTCCATTGATGATACGGATTTTCATCTGCTCCATACTTACTTTTACAATGGCATTATTCTTCACATGTGCATGGGCTGGATGTTCACTGTGGATGCCTTGCATGCTTGCTGCGGACGAGACTACTCACTTTTCGAGGCATTTTTTAGTCCACTCATCAGGTTGCAATCGATTGGACTGCATACCCTGGTTGTTGTCTGTGTTTTCTAACACAGGCAACACTGGTGCGTTTTCTATTAATTCGATATGTGTATATATATATCTGTGTGTGTGTACATATATTCACCCATAGATAGTGTTCTCCAATGAGGAGGTATGTGTGTGTATATGTATATATGTGTGTTTATATACATATATATGTGTGTGAGTATATATATATGCATATATGCATGCATATAGATGTACGCATACATGTATATACACACACATATATATATACATATATATATATATATATATACGCATACCCAGACACAAACACATATATATATATATGTGTGTATATATATACAGTATATATATATGTATGTATATATATCTGTGTGTGTATGTGTGTGTGTATATATATGTATATATGTATGTATGTATGCATGTATGTATGTATGTATGTATGTATGTATGTATGTATGTATGTATGTATGTATGTATGTATGTATGTATGTATGTATGTATGTATGTATATAGTATGTATGTATCAGGCCGAGCTTCAGGCGGCCACATTGGCCCTAATTTATTTTATGCAGCGTTTTCACTATATCAACTTGGAGGTAGATTCAATGGGCGTTGTGAAGTATGTTCGCACCCGCACTGATGCACAATTGAATGTTTTCATACGGCTGGGACATGGTGCGATTTCTTATGTCCCGCGTCAGGCGAATATGGTTGCACATATGCTGGCATGTTATGGCTGCACCATTCTGGGCTTCGTATCTTTTCGACATATGCTGAGTTGCCACCCTACATTGAAGCAACCTTACTCACTGATGGCACTACCGCATATCTACGTCCTTGATGTTCTTAATCATATCTGGCTGCAATGCTGGGATTGTTGCATGTGTCGCCTTTTGACACATGCAACCCGGGTAACTCTGCATTCTCTAATGCACGACACATGCAACCCGGGTAACTCTGCATTCTCTAATTGTGCATGTTTTTCCTATATATTTGGTACAACATAATATGGATTTTTGCCAAAGGTTGTTGCCTGCGTCAGAGGGGTAGTAGCTCTTCCCTGTATGGATATTACCTTTCATACTACCTTATTTCGGTACTCACCCTCTCATTTTGTGTTTCTTGCATGATATCATTGTGGATCATTGGGCGGCGGAGTACGCAATCTTGGAGAGCTTCATCTATTCGGATATACATTTCCATTGCCCCATATTCTCGATGGAGCGCTCACGCATCTCATTTCATTCCTCCTATGTTGTCACCTCGTCATGCTTCGTCTCTTTCGATTGCTCGGGATCCGATTGTTACATTTTCTCACATGCATTATCATTGTATACTGTATTATTACCAGTCGTATAAATATGTACGCTTTTTCCTTCACCAAGGTTTTTCCACAAGGATGGTTTTACTTGGTAAGGTTTTAATGCGGCATTTCATATACGACTGGCATGTGATAATACTTGCTACTTTGCATTGGTTTTTTCGTTTGCTGATGACACATTGTACTATGGCCTCCGCCGTAAGTGAGGCATATTAATAATATATACATTATTCGGCTAAAAAATGTATGTATATATACATACACACATACATATGTGTGTGTGTGTGTATATGTGAGTGTGCGCACATATATTTATGTATGTGTGTGTATGTGTATATAACCGTTGAAAGATATATGTTCTGCAATTGAATCATTTGGTATATCTTCCTTACACAATTCCAAATGAGAACTCCAAACATTGTGAGATCCATTCACCAGTATTAGGTGGAACATGCCATATATTTTGTAGCATGGGATTCTGCCATAAGATATTGATCTGCAATATATATATTTTTTTAATAAAATGCTCCTCTTTTATTTTCAAATAATTACAAAAGACAATCAAATTGCCCAACTGAATTCTCAGTTAAGCAACCTAAAGAGAGAAAATAAGTTAAAACATAAATCCACTGAAAGAGCTTAGTCCATTTTCTATGCCTATCCTCTGCAATTCGAAGGAACAAACTCTATAATAGCTAGCCCATGCAAAGTTACGAAGAGTCATGGACGAGGATGCTCAAAAAAGAGAAGAAGCTCATCAAGCTAAAGAAAACCTTAAAAGAGATCAAAACAAGAACTTGAGTAGACCCCATGGAATAGCAAATCGACGAGCATTTCTCTTTGCTTGAAAAAGTTTCATCAACTCTTTAGCCACCTCATCTATGTCCCTATCTCCTCTAACTTGAATATTTTCCTTCAAAATCTCAGCTCTTTTTCTCACCCTTTCTCCACCCTCCTCCTTCATCACCATCTTGATTGTCGCGGCGAGCTCCTTGCTTTGTATCATGCCATTATCGTCCTTGACCGCCTCCACACCGCTCCCCACGTATTCGACCAGTCTAGCATTGATAGGCTGGTCGAGGTGCATTGGGACAGCAATTATAGGAACACCAAACTTCATACTCTCTAAAACAGAACTCCATCCACAATGACTAACAAATTCACCAATACTAGGATGACTCAATATCTGACCTTGTGGGGCCCACCCTTCCAAAACCCTACCTCTCTCCCCAACCCTATCCAAAAATTAACCCTAATGGCAAAGCTTCATCAAGATTCAATGTCTCACCTTTAGGAGACCTTATCACCCATATAAAATTCACATTACTAAGCTCCAACCCTCTAGCAATATTCATCCTATCTTCATCTTTAAGAAAAGTCTCACTTCCAAAAGCCACAAAAACAGTTGACTTTTTTTCCTTCTTATTTAACCACCCCATAATGTCCGAATTCTCATAACCATTGTAACTAGGATTTGGAACAAGTGGGCCCACAGGTACAACTTTCTTCCCACACAAGCAAGACAAATAATCAATATACTTATTCTCACTTTCCTTAATACTTTTGATCAAAACAATCTTATTCGAACGTTCAATACATTCTGTAACATTATTCCTCTTCGGATCAACCGGAGATTTCTCGAGCTTCATGTTAGATTCAGCCACAACTTTCTCATAATCACGATAACAAATTTCACTAAAAGGGAACTTTTTACCTGCCCTTTTTTTACTATGAAGCATGAATGCCGACATAGTAACATCATTAGCAATAAACTGAACAGCAGGGATATTTAACGTCGAAGCCGACTCTGGGGCCCACGGCTGAAGAGCATCATAGATTGTTGGTATATGATTAGATTGTTGGTATATGATTAGATTTATATGATTAGATTGTTGGTATATTGTAAAGTATATAAAAAATGATTGGTAAAGCAAGATGCCGCTGCATGAGATTCGTCGTTATTGATTATGCGCCAGAGTTGTGTCTTCGGTGCAAGTTGGCGTCCATTGGTGTCTTGGCAAGCAGCAGTCCTCAGCCGCAGTAGCAGTATTGGCCAAGCAATCAAAAAGCAGACATTAGAATTGAAGAATAATATAACATGTAAAGGAGGAAGCATGTGCGAAAATAACATACCGACGTTGCCTGTATTCTTTCCGAATATAGACAACCGCCCAGATATGATGATCAGGAACAAGAGAGCCCAAGATAGTCCATCAGGACAATACGCTATAGCAGAAGCGCCTCGCAACAAGTTTGGCCCGTTACATTCATGAGGAAAAAGGGACGATGAGCAAGATGAAATAAGGGATGGAATATAAAGAATAGAGTAGTGTACCCGTGCTGCCTGTATCATTGAGTTGATACATGCAGATATGAGCGTGTTAGCTATGTCCATCCTGCAAATATGGAGTGGAGAAGTCCGTGAGAAGGCAGCCTCTAGCCACTGGAGGGAGGTCCCGCAAGGTAGTGAACCGGTTGAAACTAGGGTTTTGCATAGCATATGCTGCAAGATGATGAGCTACAGCATTTGTTTCCCGTGGAATGTAAGATAGATCAGAGTGCGTTATACTCAAGAAAAGCCGAAGTTGCTGTAATTCTTGTCTAAGGTCTCCTGTTTGGATGGAATGATTGCCTAGCATATGTATAACTGACATGCAGTCTGTCTCAATAATGAGTCCCGTATGACCAAAAGAGAAGTATATAACTGAATATAGTATAACCTGCAGCTCTGCTCTCAAAGGTGACAATCTAGGCAGTGTAAACGCTATCGCTGTTTGAAGTGTACCTGAAGAATCGCGGAGAATGGCCCCTGCCGCCGCGTTTTTCCTTCCAGCAGAGGCATCTACATTCAGTTTTAATCTTCCCGATGGAGGTGGATGCCATCGTACTATTAATAGTCTGTGTGATCGTATACGCGAAGATAAACCGAGAGACACCAAACATGGTTGCATGGAGGCGAAGCGCTTTCCAGATACTGCAGCTCACCAACTGTATATATCCATGCGAATTCCCTCACTTAGCCTGTGGCAGCTATATGTTTCCTGACCAAAAGTAACACTTGCATATTCTTTCCATATGTTCCAGCAAATTATATGAGGAATGACAACATGTAGTTGCCCCCGCATTGACGAAGATGAAGATTGTAGCCATCAGTTCATGAGATGAGAGCGGAGTGAGATAATTGAGTATCTTGGACCATCAACAAGCATGATATATTTTTGCCAAGTTGTAGCAATCTTAGGACAGTGTATAAATAAGTGATTGATGTCACTTGATGCATTTCGACAAAACAGACATTGGGAAGGCAGCGAATGTGTAAACATCTTCAAGTTTTCTGGTAAAGGCAATGCCCCATAACATAATTTCCACAAAAAGACCTTAGAAGCATTAGGAATACCTTGCCACCAAATGTATTTGCAGCTTTGCAAAGTTGCCCGCTGTTGGCGACATTCCTCATATGCATTCTTGAGAGTAAATTGGTCGTTTGGGTCTGGGAGCCACTGTGTCCCTGTTGGTCCGCGTACCACTCGTTCTTGGCAAAAGGCGTGAGTCCTGCAAATTCGCTTCCAGACTGAAGAATCATATAATAAAGGTTGGTAATGACCCCGCCTACCATATTTTTGTTGCATTTATGACGCCCATAGCGTTGAACCTTGATGATATGTCCACCAAATTTTACAGTCGAATGCTCGTTGTAATGAATACAACGAGCGAACACCAATACCGCCCTCTGATATAGGAAAACAAAGGTCATGCCAAGATCTCCAGTGATGTTTGTATGCCCAAAAGAAATGAGACATCTTTTTCTCTAGCTCTTTTATAATGCTATTTGGCAGTTTCGAAACAGCTAATATATGCAATGGGATTGACGACAGGGTAGACTTTATAAGTGTAAGTCTTCCTGCTGCATTTAAGAGTTTTGTGGACCATCCATGCAGTCTATTGTCAAAATGCTGTAGAAGAGTTTGGCAATGAAGATTACGACATATCCCTTTATGTATTGGAGCTCCTAGGTATCTCATTGGTAAACAAGAGAGTCGCATACCAAGGATGTTTGCAACATGCTGTCCATTCTGATTGTTGTTGACTATCACCAAGCTTTTTCGAATATTAACTTGCTGTCCGGATGCTTGTTGATATATTTGTAGAAAAGCAATGAACCTCCGTAAATTATTTGATGTTGCATTTAAAAAAATGAGCAAACCATCAGCATAACCCAAATGTGAGGGTGTTGCTACTCTGCCGTCCTTGAATCCACCGATTATATGATTGTCTGCTTACGACTTCAAACCTCGACTAAATCCCTCCGAAGCAAGTATGAATAAAATGGGTGACAAAGGGTCACCCTGCTTGACACCACGGCCTGGACTAAAGAACCCGCTTGGCTTGCCATTAATTAAAACTGAGCATTTTGTGGCAGATAGATTGTTGAGAATAAGACGAACAAAAAAATGGTGGAAACCCATTTTCAATAGTAGAAGTCAAAGATAGTCTCAGCTTACTCTATCAAATCCTTTGGCCATATCTAGTTTGACAATTGCCCGACCTCCCCGCTGAGGCTTATCTAGCATATGCACCATTTCCTTAGCCATCAAAATCTGCTCGGATATAAACCTCCCTGGTATAAATCCAGACTGTTCTGGTGAAATCAGTTTGGGTAGGAGTGGTGCTAGGTGCGTAGAAAGAAGACGTGTCACTACCTTTGAAATGAAGTTTGTGAGACATATTGGACGAAAGTCTGCAAATGTTTCGGGTGCATGTACCTTTGGGATCAATGTGATTAAGGATGCTGCCATTGACGTGGGCATTCTTATGCCAATAAAAAACTCCTGTACGGCTTTGAGAACATCATACTGTATAATATCCCAACAGCTTCTATAAAATTTACCGTTATAACCATCCGGACCTGCAATGCTTGTTGGACTAAGTGCCCACACTGCTTGTTTCACTTCTAGTAGCTGAGGTATCGCAATCAACATTTCATTATCCGCCGATGTGATCATTGGTGAAATATATTTCAAGATTTTAGCCGTATTTGTAATGGAATCCTCTTGAAAAAGTGTTGTATAAAATACTACTGCTTCAGCCTATATATCAGCGTCTTGATCATATTCTTGACCATTGACAGATTTAATCCGAATTATACGTTGCTTTCGTCGTTTATCCTTCACTATATTATGAAAATATGCTGTGTTTGCGTCTCCCTCCTGTATCCAGTGTATTCGTGCTTTTTGTTGCCAAAATTGACATACTCGAGATTGGGATAATTGTAATTTTGCTTTAGCATGATGATACTCTTGACGATTAATATCGGTTGGAGTGGCATCATAGGCTGCTTCCGCTTGAACTACTGCTAATTCTGCTTCAGAAACTGAATCAAAGATATTGCCAAAGACTGTCTTGTTCCAGTGGCGCAAATCACTCTTAAGTCGGTGCAGCTTGTTATAAAGTCCACGCATGCCGCCCGTCGTGTGGTAGGAGTTCCAGGTATGACGAATAAATTGCATAAAATCAGGATGTTTAAGCCAAACATCTAAAAATCGAAAAGATCTTGGTCCCAACACAGTAGAGTCACAGCATGTAAGGAGCAACGATGCATGGTCTGATGTGGCACGGTTTAGATGTTGAACGAGAAGAGTATCAAACCAATCATTAAATGTTGGGGAGCATAAAATTCTATCTAGCCTTCTACTTACTTTTCCAAGACCACGTCCATTGGACCAAGTGTACTTTGAGCCTTGATAGGGCAAGTCCAGGAGGCCTGATGTATTGATCCACTGAGCAAATCTGAAGTCTGCCGTACTGAAGGCGTAGCTGTCCCATGATGTTCGTCTAAAGAAGCAAATGTATTAAAATCTCCGCCTACAATCCAAGGATCTTGAATATTTTGCGAGAAATCTATTAAGGCTGACCACATGTCTCTATGCGCAGTCATTGTGTGCGGGCCATATACCGATGTAAACCAAAAATTCTGTCCAGAAGGCATCCATTTAAAACGTAAGGAGCTGAAACGGTAACCAGAGCGGAATTCAACTTGTTGCAGCAAAGATGGAGACCAGAAAAACCAGATATTATGATCCAATGAGGCGGCTGCTTAGGGAAATCCTAGCTTTAGTCGATAATGGTGTAATTTTGAATATGGCAACTTTGGCTCAATTATTACAAGCAAATGAATATGATGCTTCCGCACCAAATATTGCACACGTTGATAGGAGGTGTGCAAACCCCTTACATTCCACGTTAAGCAATTCATCTTGGAGATGTAGGCTCCAAGTTTGAAGAGGCCCTCGTTATGATTCCGGATGGTGGTGTTATGATTCTGGATGGTGGTGGTGTTAGTGTATGTGCCCTAGGCCATGATTTGGATATTTATGTTATGCATTTATTATTAATAAAAGAGGTTTTATTATCATTATTGTTGGTTAGTATGTTACACAATTTTGATATATGTCCCTGATTCATTATTGTTATGGAGATAAAATAATTTATAATCAGTATGAGTATTGATTTGATAATCATGAGATGGTTATGTGTATGGTGATACGAATCAATCTCATAGATACTTGTTAGAGAACAGTGTATTGGATAGACCCATCATGAGATTGCTACATGGATTAGCGTCATAAGTAAATCTCATGATAGTCATGTTTTAATCCTTTGACTTGAGATTGTCATAGTTTCCAACATAAGGACTATTATATTTTGACACGATCAAACGTTATCCGTAACTGGATAATAATAAAGGTCATGATTGAATGTGATAGAAATTATGTAGAGGATATTGAACAATCAAGATAGAATTTGTCCCTCTCTTTTGAGAGAGATATCTTTGGGCCCCTCGATTAGTGAGACTGTGAAATGCATGGCCGTGCTCAAATGAATTGATAGTGTGATCAATATCATTTGTTTTATCAGTCTACTTAGAGATCGAGTAATCATATGTTTGAACTATATAAGTATGACGCTGACCATGACTTATGTTCAAACTAGATATCGTGTGACAAAAGGATTAATGCGTATTATTAGGCTAGTTGGACTTTACTCGTATTAATTGGGTAGTTGTAATGCCTTGCTAGAGGCCAATTACGACTTGTTGGTTTAATAGAGATTTGATCAGCTGCCAATTAATATGGGCCTATCGGGTCACACACAAGAATGCGTATGGCTGAGATTAATAATATTAATATTGGATATTAATTATTATTATTATTATCGTTTTAATATTAATAATATTAATATTGGATATTAATTATTATTATTATTATTATTAATTTCATTTTTGTATATATTTATATCATCGGATAATAACAGAGAGTCCATATCTGATATGGATTTTGATTGGTTTTATCTAATCCTAACAGAATCCGTATTTGGTGCGGATTATGATAGGTATTAACCAATCCGATCAGGAATCGGATTTTGATATCTATATATATGTACTGAGCATGGTGTATCTCGTACACCACACAACCAGTAGAAAACGAAAGGGCAAGAATCGTTTTTGTAAAAACCGAATTCTTCAGCTGCGCTGTTTGAAGAGCTAGCACTCCGGGCGGAAGCGTTCGTGTGGATACCGACAGAGGGTGATCGTATTTTCGCACCTCTTCCATCTGCAGATTTCGAATCTACGGAGGTACTTTTTGATTTCTTTTGTCGAATTAAACGAACAACATGGATCCTTGGTAGGAAATCAGAGATCAATTTTCGTTTTCCGCTGTGCGTTTTTGCAGTGATCTCGTTCGATTTCCTAACAGTGGTATCAGAGCCAATTGTTGATTTCGTTTAAATCGATTATATCATGCTTATGTGATTATACGTTTACTGTTTTTCGTATGGCATGATATGTACAAAAACCCCAACTCGGATTTCATATGATGAGAGAAGAATGGTGTTTTTCAAATCGTTTTCATGAGATGATTTGTATACGGCGGTTTTCGTTTGTCATGTGATGATCAAAACCGATTCAGTTTATATTAGATATAAACATACGCTATGTGTAAAATCCTATTCGAATCTCATCTGGTGAGAGCGGATTGATGTTTTCAATTCGTTTTCATGAGACGTTATGATTCGAGATTGTTATATGTGATATAAAGTTTTCGTTTTTCATTGCGATGATCAAAAATGATTATGTTTATATCGATATGAACAACCGATAATGATTCTGTAAGAGTTATGCATATTCAAAATAGACAGATTATCAATTCGATTGATGATTCTGTTTTCGGATTTCGAATGGCAGATTGATTCTGTTTCGGATTTCGAACAGCAGATTATCAATTCGATTGATGATTCTGTTTTGGGTTTTGAATGATAACTCTCGGTTCGATCGGTGCTTCTATAAGGGCTTACACGTATTCAAAACAGTAAGATCGTTAATATGATTGATGCGTCTGTGTTAGGGTTTCGAAAAGAAAATTATCAATATATATTTATTATAATATGTTTATGTAAGATATATTATAATTGTTGATGTCTTTGCATGGTGCATAGCATGGCCTCAGGACCTATGTGATTGACTTAGTCATATTTTTGTTTTGGGTTATTATGGCCTGCGTGCCGCTGTAGTTTTTGTTGTATTTTATTATACAAGTAGTTAGGTTTTTCTTTGTTATTGTAATAAATGAAGAATCAAGCTACAAAATGGTGATGGCGACACACACCAAGGACGAGTGGATTCCATGGAGATGGAGGCACGGGCTCAAGACAAGAAGATATGTATCATTGCAAATGTTGTAATAGGAAGTCTTTCACATAGGGTTTCCTTTATGATCTTCATCTGGTCTCATGAAGATCATATTTAGTTTGGCCATGCTATGTCACGTTTACATATTTATCATTTTGTATGAGATGCGTGGATGATATATTATATATGCATATAGGATGCTACGATATAATGATATGCAATGCAAGACATAAACTAAGTTGAACCCTCATTAATAATTTAAGTCTTGATGCCATCCATGTCTTAAACACCTATTAAAACTGGGATTGTATTAAAGTAGGTATTGCCAAAGCAATGTGCTTTAAACATTCCTAGCTACGTAGGATGAGTAATAGTGCTACTCATATGTTTAAAATTGGTTAGACTTAATTGGGCTATCAAAACGGTTTTGAGCTCAAGGCATTAGATGGAATCTAACATACAATGATATATGATGTCATTATTCCATAAATTCTAAGAGTTACATGAGATGTAATTGGTAAAGATGTTACCTACCTAAATAACTTAATTTTAAGCGTCATGCCAAAGCTGAGTTTAGAATTAAGTCAAATATGGATCTTAGCTCACTAAAATATTTCTTTTGAGGGTTATGTTTTAGTGAGAGTTTTATAAATTTTAACCTCATTATTAATAAAGTGTTACTTTGCATGTTTTGTAGATCATAAATGGCTGCTAATAACAATTCCACCTTATCGCTGCGATCTATCCTTGAGAAGGAAAAACTAAAAGAATGTGGGGCTAATTTTGTTGACTGGTTTCGAAACTTGAGAATTGTTCTCAAGCAAGAAAAGAAGTCCTACGTGCTCGATGACCCTGTCCCTGAACCCCCTCCTGCTGATGCTTCTGTTGCTGTTAATAACAAGTATAAGAAGCATGTTGAAGATTTCAATGACATAGGATGTCTAATGTTGGCAACTATGTGTCCAGGACTTCAGAAGGACCTGGAACACTTAGAAGCTTATGAGATGAGTGTGCATCTCAAACAAGCTTTCCAACAACAGGCTAGGCAGGATAGGTTCGACACCGCTGTTGCACTTTTTGACTGTAAGATGTCTGAAGGTGAATCTGTTAGCGCTCATGTTCTGAAGATGAAAGGCTATATAGATCACCTTGCAAGACTTGGATATCCCCTGAGTTTGGAACTCGCCACGGATTTGATCATACACTCTTTGCCTAGCAGTTTTTCTCAGTTCGTCATGAACTACAATATGAATAATATGGAAAAGTCCATTCCTGAGCTACATGGTATGCTCAAAACTGCTGAGGGGAATATCAAGAAGCCTACCCATGTATTGAGTGTCAATACCAAGCTAATGAAAAAGAAAGCTAAAGGCAAGGGTAAGGCTAAAAGTGCAAAGGGTGCAAAGGGTGCAAAAGGGGCAAAGGGTCAAGCTAAACCGAAACCTGGTCCCAAGGCAAAGGTTCCTAAGGAAGGAACTTGTTTCCATTGCAACAAGCCTGGGCATTGGAAAAGAAATTGTGATGTTTATTTGGAGGAGTTGAAGAAGCTGAAGGGTAGTACGACTACATCTTCAGGTATTTATGTTATAGAAATTAATTTATCTACTTCTTCTTCCTGGGTATTAGATACTGGATGTGGATCCCATATTTGTACAAATATGCAGGGGCTCAAAAGGAGTAGGATGCTAAAGAAGGGCGAGGTGGACCTACGTGTTGGCAATAGAGCAAGAGTTGCTGCTATAGCTGTAGGGACCTATGAGCTTGTCTTGCCCAATGGGCTTTTGTTAGTTTTAAACAATTGCTTTTATGTTCCTACTATGAGTAGGAATCTTATTTCAGTGTCTGTTTTGGATGATGAAGGTTATTCATTTTTAATTAAAAATAAGAAGTGTTCTATTTTTGATAAAAATGACTTGCTTTATTGTATTGCAAGTAGTTATAATGGCATTTATGTCCTTAACCTTGATGATTCCAATGACGGTAATATTTATAACATATCTTCAAAGAGAACTAAGCCAAATGAACTGAACCCTTCATATTTATGGCATTGTCACCTTAGCCATATAAATGAGAAGCGCGTATCTAAACTCCATCAAGATGGATTATTAGATTCATTTGATTTTGAATCATTTAAAAATTGCGAGTCTTGTTTGCTTGGAAAGATGACAAAGACTCCTTTTACTGGACATAGTGAAAGGGCTAATGACTTATTGGGCTTGGTACATACAGATGTATGCGGCCCAATCAGCATTAGTGTCAGGGGAGGATTTCAGTATTTCATTACTTTTACTGATGATTTCAGTAGGTATGGCTATGTCTACCTAATGAAACATAAACATGAGTCTTTTGAAATGTTTAGAACTTTTCAAAATGAAGTACAAAATCAACTTGGTAAGACAATTAAAACACTTCGATCAGATCGAGGTGGTGAATATTTGAGCCAAGAATTTGACCAACATCTAAGAAATTGTGGAATCGTTTCACAGTTGACTCCTCCAGGAATTCCACAATGGAATGGTGTTTCTGAAAGGAGAAATCGGACTTTATTGGATATGGTTCGATCTATGATGGGTCAAGTAGATCTTCCTTTATCCTTTTGGGGTTATGCCTTGGAGACAGCTGCATTCATTTTGAACCGTGTACCATCTAAAGCGGTTGAAAAGACACCATATGAGATGTGGACTGGTAAGAGACCCAGTTTGTCTTTTCTTAAGATTTGGGGTTGTGAAGCTTATGTGAAAATATTAATGTCAGATAAGCTAGCTCCAAAATCTATCAAATGTATTTTTGTGGGGTATCCTAAAGAAACTAAAGGGTACTATTTCTATATTCCCTCAGAGAACAAAGTGTTTGTTGCTCGAAATGGAGTCTTTTTGGAAAAGGAGTTTCTCTCCAAGAGAACAAGTGGGAGTATAGTACAACTTGAGGAAACTCAAGTTCCACAAGATATCGTTGAACCGTCTTTAGAGACGATTTCAGAACCACAAACAGTTGTGGAGCCTGAAAATGTAACACAAGTCCAACGCAGATCTGATAGGATACATCGTCAGCCAGAGAGATACGGATTTCTTGTGACTGATGATAGTCAAGTTATGCTCATAGATCAAGATGAGCCTACTACCTATCAGGAAGCTGTGTCAGGTCCAGATTCAGATAAATGGCTTGGAGCCATGAATTCTGAGATGCAATCCATGTTTGATAACCAAGTTTGGTCTTTAATTGATCCTCCAGAGGGTATTAAGACTATTGGTTGCAAGTGGGTTTTCAAGAAGAAAACTGACATGGATGGAAATGTGCAAACCTACAAAGCAAGGCTTGTGGCTAAAGGTTTCAAGCAAACTCATGGTATAGACTATGATGAAACCTTTTCACCAGTAGCTATGCTTAAGTCTATTCGAATTCTCCTTGCCATTGCAGCATACTATGATTATGAGATATGGCAAATGGATGTCAAAACTGCTTTCCTTAATGGAAATTTACTCGAGGATGTGTACATGACACAACCTGAGGGTTTTGTAAATCCTGAGAATTCAAAGAAGGTTTGCAAGCTTCAAAGGTACATCTATGGATTGAAGCAAGCATCTCGAAGCTGGAATCTTCGTTTTAATGAAACAGTTAAGAACTTTGGTTTCATCAAGAATGAAGATGAACCTTGTGTTTACAAGATGGTCAGTGGGAGTGCAGTAGTGTTTCTGGTCCTATATGTGGATGACATATTGCTTATTGGAAATGATATCCCTACCTTGCAAAAGGTTAAGGCTTGGTTAGGGAATTCATTTTCAATGAAGGACTTGGGTGAGGCTACCTATATCCTTGGTATCAAGATCTATAGAGATAGATCTAAAAGGATAATAGGCTTGAGTCAGAGTACATACATAGATAAAATGTTGAAAAGGTTCAACATGCAAGAGTCCAAGAAAGGATTCCTGCCTATGTCTCATGGCATTCATCTTAGCAAGAATCAATGTCCTCAGACATCTGATGAGCGAGATCGAATGAATAAAATTCCTTATGCTTCTGCTATAGGATCGATCATGTATGCCATGTTATGTACTAGACCAGATGTCTCATATCCATTGAGCACAACAAGTAGATATCAAGCTGACCCTGGTGAAGGTCACTGAACAGCTGTCAAGAATATTCTTAAGTACCTCAGAAGGACTAAAGATGTATTCTTGGTTTATGGAGGTTTGGATGACGAGTTAGTTGTAAATGGTTACACAGATGCTAGCTTCCAAACCGACATAGATGATTTCAGGTCGCAGTCCGGTTTTGTATTCACATTGAATGGTGGAGCTGTTAGTTGGAAGAGTTCAAAACAAAGCACTGTGGCTGATTCTACAACAGAGGCTGAGTATATAGCAGCATCAGATGCAGCTAAAGAAGCAGTTTGGTTGAAGAAGTTCATCACTGAGCTAGGAGTGGTACCTAGCATTGCAAATCCTGTGGACATTTATTGTGACAACAATGGTGCCATAGCACAAGCAAAAGAGCCTAGGTCTCATCAGAGATCTAAACATATACTCAGACGCTACCATCTCATTCAAGACATCATCGATAGAGGAGATGTCAAGATATGCAAAGTTGACACAAACGATAACATAGCGGATCCATTGACTAAGCCTCTCTCACGGGTCAAGCATGATCAGCACACTAGATCTATGGGTCTCAGATATTTGTAGGCCTAGTGCAAGTGGGAGATTGTTAGTGTATGTGCCCTAGGCCATGATTTGGATATTTATGTTATGCATTTATTATTAATAAAAGAGGTTTTATTATCATTATTGTTGGTTAGTATGTTACACAATTTTGATATATGTCCCTGATTCATTATTGTTATGGAGATAAAATAATTTATAATCAGTATGAGTATTGATTTGATAATCATGAGATGGTTGTGTATGGTGATACGAATCAATCTCATAGATACTTGTTAGAGAACAGTGTATTGGATAGACCCATCATGAGATTGCTACATGGATTAGCGTCATAAGTAAATCTCATGATAGTCATGTTTTAATCCTTTGACTTGAGATTGTCATAGTTTCCAACATAAGGACTATTATATTTTGACATGATCAAACGTTATCCGTAACTGGATAATAATAAAGGTCATGATTGAATGTGATAGAAATTATGTAGATGATATTGAACAATCAAGATAGAATTTGTCCCTCTCTTTTGAGAAAGATATCTTTGGGCCCCTCGATTAGTGAGACTGTGAAATGCATGGCCGTGCTCAAATGAATTGATAGTGTGATCAATATCATTTGTTTTATCAGTCTACTTAGAGATCGAGTAATCATATGTTTGAACTATATAAGTATGACGCTGACCATGACTTATGTTCAAACTAGATATCGTGTGACAAAAGGATTAATGCGTATTATTAGGCTAGTTGGACTTTACTCGTATTAATTGGGTAGTTGTAATGCCTTGCTAGAGGCCAATTACGACTTGTTGGTTTAATAGAGATTTGATCAACTGCCAATTAATATGGGCCTATCGGGTCACACACAAGAATGCGTATAGCTGAGATTAATAATATTAATATTGGATATTAATTATTATTATTATTATCGTTTTAATATTAATAATATTAATATTGGATATTAATTATTATTATTATTATTATTAATTTCGTTTTTGTATATATTTATATCATCGGATAATAACAGAGAGTCCATATCTGATATGGATTTTGATTGGTTTTATCTAATCCTAACAGAATCCGTATTTGGTGCGGATTATGATAGGTATTAACCAATCCGATCAGGAATCGGATTTTGATATCTATATATATGTACTGAGCATGGTGTATCTCGTACACCACACAACCAGTAGAAAACGAAAGGGCAAGAATCGTTTTTGTAAAAACCGAATTCTTCAGCCGCGCCGTTTGAAGAGCTAGCACTCCGGGCGGAAGCGTTCGTGTGGATACCGACAGAAGGTGATCGTATTTTCGCACCTCTTCCATCTGCAGATTTCGAATCTACGGAGGTACTTTTTGATTTCTTTTGTCGAATTAAACGAACAACATGGATCCTTGGTAGGAAATCAGAGATCAATTTTCGTTTTCCGCTGCCCGTTTTTGCAGTGATCTCGTTCGATTTCCTAACACATATACATGTACATATACATGTATATGTATATGTACATATACATGTATATGTATATGTACATATACATGTATATGTATATGTACATATACATGTATATATATATGTGTGTGTGTGTCTATATATATATATATATATATATATATATATATATATATATATATATATATATATATAGACAAAACACACATATAAGATGTCATTTTCCCTAGTGCCACCTTGGAGTTGCATGCACATTGGAACAAATTGGATACAACATTTTGGACAGCTTTCAGCGTATGCAATCTTGTTATGCCTCGGGATGAGCGACGGCAACAAGCCACAAACGGAAAAGAAGCCACAACGCAATCGCACAACCAAAAAAAGCAACGATTTACACGTAGTAGATGGCATATTATAGAAATAGTAACTATAAAAGGAGGAAGGATGAGGGAGAGATTCATCTCATTTATTTTTCATGAAAAAAATATTGAAGAGTAGAATTTTTAGCCTTCCGCAACTCTAAGGGAGGTCAACAGGATAAGCCAAGTAAGTAAAGGGGGAGGATGGAGAAGGATCTTGAAGGAGAAAACGAGATGATTTCAAGAAATAAGAAAAGGGTCTCTTGTTGTCCATTACCCATGTCGATTTTTGGAGTTAGAGGAAGAAGAAGATCAAGAACCAAGGTGGGTCTTGATGGAGACAAGAATTTTATTGAGAAACATTCATTGGATGATAGGAGCTCACATCATAGCATTACCAGCGGTATTCTTCCTTCTCTTGGTGCCCATTCCTATCGCAGGAGCAAGCTTCGTCGTTTCGTTATCTCCCCTTTTCATCCCAATTACAGGTTTCCTTTTCTTCTTCTATATATAATTCTCTGTTTTATACCTCTGTTTTGATATCTGATACGTGTAAATGTGTTTTAAATCAAAGATTTTCCAAAGATAACAATATGGTTGAGCTTTAATAATCGAATAGCAAAAGTTTTATTCAAACTTGCCTTTAAAGTTTAAGGTGAATTTTCGGCCATTTCTCTACGTACTTTTCTTGTAATTTGTAACATATAGGAAGAAATATTGAAGATGTGGTCAAAGCTAACTTTCTTTTACATAGGCATGCTGGTTTTCCTTAATAGATAATAATATATGCGAACTTATGAGAGATCATTAATCTTAGTTCTTCTTGTTTTTTCCTTTTTGATAGATTGATGGTAACTCTGCTCAATTGGTTTATGCAGAGTTTGGGATACTTGGCTTATAATATTGGTCTTTTACACAGCTTGGGTCTCTCCTTTTGAGTTTGGATTCTTAGATAGACCAGCTGGACCTCTATCCATCACAGACAACGTCGTTAATGGCTTTTTCGCCATTGATATCATTCTAACATTTTTTGTGGCATACCTTGATAGAGCGACATACCTTCTTATTGACTCCCATAAGATGATTGCTTCGAGGTATGCAAAATCATGGTTATTTTTTGACGTCGTTTCTACAATTCCTTCCGAGATAGCTCGAAAGGTCTTGCCTCGTCCTCTAAAACATTATGGCTACTTTAATATGCTCCGGCTATGGCGCCTACGAAGAGTCAGTAAAATGTTTGCCAGGTAAGCTCTTCAATACAACCAGTGGTTACCATATCTTGTTTAATTTTTAAGTGTCATGATGAAGAAATTTTATTTGCATTAATATGATAAAAGGGCATGACGTAATTTGAAGGAGATGACTGCAAAATCGGTGCTGAAAGTCTAACTTCATATTTCACATGTTGGATTTGGAAAATCTGCGCCTATAGCATACTGTTATAACTGTGTATAAAGGTCTTGATTTGGTATTATAAAGCGTTGATGAAGTGTTCTTGCTTTCCATATTACGTATTTGTTATGTTAAAGGGTTGTAACTAATCTTCTTATATTATTCTTTTCATGACTTTAGGCTGGAGAAAGACAGGAACTTTAATTACTTCTTTGTCCGATGTGCAAAGCTTGTTTGTGTAAGTATTCTGGAAAGGCATGGTCATTAATGCTCTGTAAATGTATGAAAAATAGGTTGTCTTATGATTTGCATATGTACCTGTAGGTAACGTTGTTTGCGGTTCACTGTGCTGGTTGCTTTTACTATCTCCTTGCTGCTCGAAAACATGATCCTCAAACTACATGGATTGGAAATTCCACGGGTGATATTCTTGACAAAAGTTTGTGGGCGCGCTATGTTACTTCTATCTATTGGTCAATCACTACCAT
This sequence comes from Eustoma russellianum, assembly GCA_036186865.1. Classification (NCBI taxonomy): domain Eukaryota; kingdom Viridiplantae; phylum Streptophyta; class Magnoliopsida; order Gentianales; family Gentianaceae; genus Eustoma; species Eustoma russellianum. Next base: position 5,728,464 of record AP025053.1, read on the forward strand.
GACAACAACAGGATATGGTGATATACATGCTGTGAACACAGACGAAAAGATATTTGACATTTTCTACATGCTTTTCAACCTTGGCCTCACGGCATATATCATTGGGAATATGACTAATTTGGTTGTTCATGGAACCAGCAGAACTAGAAAATTCGTGAGTAAATACACTAGTGGTTTCAGATTTGTGATCAGTTCCTGCGTAGACTTGTTTCTGTTGTATAAAATGTGTCAAATTTTAGGTATTCTTGCTGCATGGCTGACCATTTAGTCCATATGAATACTGCTCAGTACTTATTTTTATGCTTAATTTTGTTTTTATGTTAATTTTCCTGCAGTTTTGCCTTTCTTCTGCATATGTTGTGATTCTGATTTTCCATTTAATGCACACAACATAAGAATGGTCTTTTCGGTTTTGATCATTTTTGTCACCATTTCATCTTGGCTGACTGCCATACTTCCCCATTTTGGTTATATTTTGTTGTTTTACAGAGAGATACACTTCAAGCAGCTTCTAGTTTTGCACAAAGAAATCAGCTGCCAGTTCGCCTTCTGGATCAGATGATTGCTCATCTGTCTTTGAAGTACAGAACCGACACAGAAGGGCTAGCGCAGCAAGAAACGCTTGATGTACTCCCTAAAGCGATTCGATCAAGCATCTCACACTATCTGTTTTACTCACTTGTTGATAGGGTGTACTTATTCCAAGGAGTATCAAATGACCTTCTATTTCAACTGGTAAAGTTTCCTCTTTTTTAGGGTATGCAGTTGTAATTTTATATCAGATTACATGGCATTTAGAAATCATAGTGTGTATAAAATCACATAAGGCAGAATTAAGATGAAAAATCCTGTGAACTCTAATTGAAACAATTACACTTACATGAATTTAACATCCTATAATTGAGCCAATCATACTTGTTGGCAAGAAAAACTATACAATGAATCCCTTACTCGCTACACGTATGCAAAACAGAGCTTCTTCAATTAAGTTATCAAGCAAAAATTGAGTCATTTGGTATTAGTGCTAGATAACAGTAATTGCATCTTGAATATTTTCCTTAATAGGTTTCGGAGATGAAACCTGAGTATTTTCCTCCCAAAGAAGATGTAATTCTGCAGAATGAAGCACCATCAGACTTGTACATACTTGTTACTGGATCTGTGGTACGCATCCCTTCTCTTTTCATATATACTTCTATGGGAGGAGTCTTAGATATAGTCAAGGAACCCTAGTTCTCCAGATTGATTCAAAAGCCATCCTTTATTGCTTAATAGCAGATCAGGCCGGAAACATGATTGTCCGAGTGAAAACCCTGAAATTATTCTGTTGTCATGAACTCTTCTGTCATCCATTCATATTTTTTATGTTATATAACTTCATTAGTTTTGTGGCGCAAAGAGGGGGTTGGTAGTGTGTACTGTGAGGTGTGCAGAGGCACTCAAGGATATCTTAATCACCTCTTGAATGCTACAACTTTTTCCAAATGGTATCTTATTTGATCATGCATATGTTGGATTGAAGCTTGGTTGTGAGTATATACTTTTTTCTGGGTGCAGGATCTTATCATGCTCAAGAATGGAATAGAACAGGTAATTTCCTGAACACAATAATCCCGCCACTAATGACAGATCATGTAATGTTTAAACAGGTAATGTTGATCACCAGAATTACACGCGATAATCTGCATCATATTTAATGATTGATTTTAGGTTGTGGGAGAGCTGAAGACAGGAGATGTTGCTGGGGAAATTGGGGTTCTTTGTTATCGACCACAGCCATTTACTGTGCGTACAAAGCGTCTGAGTCAGCTACTGAGGTTAAATAGGACAGCATTATTGAACATTGTTCAAGCAAATGTTGGAGATGGAACAGTAATTATAAATAATCTTTTGCAGGTATATGGCTTTCATTGACACATTAGTTGCTCCTATAGTTTTGGCTTGTAATTAGTGTACATACTACAACAATACTCCGGCTATGTAGGATCGCCTTTAGGATGAATCATTTCTCTTACACTTTATTTATTTGATTTTTATATTATTTTTTTGAGCTGTAGTATAAATCATGCCCTCTTATGTGTCTCTTAATACCTAATGCATAATATGCGTTTTTAGAAATGTTATGTTTAAAAATATCATATCATCTCAACAATGATTCAGACTTAGTTACTTAAAATTCTCCTTAAATATTATATCATTTACATTGCATCCGCTACGTCAATTAAGTGTCTCCATTGTAATCTATCATTGATCATATGCTTTCCAGTCGTCATATAAGTCATATTCTTCCTTATTGTCTCTCTCCACGTCTATTTTCGCCTACCTCTCCCGCATTTAGCGTGCATGTAATTCATTATCTACCGTCTAACAGTTTAACAGTTACATCTGCATGGCACCTTAACACATGCTCATACCATCTTAACCTTGACTTCGACAATTTTCCATATATGGGAGCTTGTATTTCTCTGTATATGTTCAATTTGTAACTTATCCAATTAGTGTATAGACTATTCTTAAAAAATATGAATAACAATTCAACATAGTATTGCTGAAAAGCATCCTGAAGCAATCAGCACGTTTAGATCCTGATTTCTGGATCCTATGATTAGAAGTCCTGAAGTCACGATCCTTTTTTTTTTTGCTTTTCTCGATTGGCCTAGCAGAATTGTTTCACTGCAATTCAACATGCGCTTCGTTAATTGTTGCGATCAAGAGAATTTACTTTGTGATATTCTTTGATTGAAGCATCTGAAAGATCAAAGAGGCGAACTGGCAGAAGGTATTCTGGAAGACACAGAGCACATGCTTGCTCATGGAATAATGGATCTGCCATTGAACTTATGCTTTGCTGCTACACGAGGAGATGACCTACTATTGCACAGATTGCTAAGACAGGGTCTTGATCCAAATGAATCAGATGCTAGTGGGCGTTCAGCACTGGTACGTACTTCCTGCATATTTCTTCAAATGTTCAAGGTATGACAAGCTGGATGTTCAAAATTTTTCTTAATGCAGCACATAGCAGCATCAAAGGGTAGCAAGGAGTGTGTACTTCTGCTTCTAGACTTTGGTGCAGATCCTAATAAAAGAGGTATTTTTCTTAAAATCTAACTTTTCCACATATCAAACACAGCGCACCTCGTCAACTACTTGTGCGCGTCCAACTTGATGTTACTGATTAGACAACTTGGATGTCTCGTTCCGTTTTCAGATGAACAAAATTTAACTTGGAACAGGGATTTGGACACTCAGTTTAGAAATTTGTTTAATCTTAAGCTTAGATTATGCACACACAGCAACACACAACACATACCGAGTATATCCCAACGACAGCAAAAGCTATCGCTAGAGTCTGGGAAAGGTGGGAGGCAGGAAAACGATACATACATCCCAAAGGATAGAGAGTTTGCTTCCAGTAAGACCCCTGGCTCTACATGTGCCTGCATAAATGATACACAAACAGTGATATGGTGTGTCATTGTGTTTGTGAATAAATTTAGTAAATACAAATAGAAATTTAGTCCCTTCTCAACGCAAAGTGATGACTTGCCCCTGTAAACTATGTCTTAAGTAGAATCGCACGATGCTATAGATGAACTCAGTAAGTTGTTACCAAATTCTTGACCTTCAAAATACATTATATGAGGCTATTAATGTAGTGATTCACCATTCAACTGAGAGTTCATAAATTTGTAGCTATACTACCCTGACTTTCATCGTACCTAGTGAACATTTAGGTTTGTCACTGCTTTATTTTTCCTGATTCAAAACAAATCAATTTTTTCAGATTCAGAAGGGAATGTTCCCTTGTGGGATGCCATATTGGGTAAGCACCAGACTATAATAAAGTTGCTCGTAGACAATGGAGCAACATTGTCCAGCGGCGATGTGGGAGCGTTTGCTTGCAATGCTGTTGAGCAAGGCAACCTAGAATTACTAAAAGATATTGTTAAATATGGTGGAGATGTTACACTACCTAATAGCAAAGGGAGTACAGCATTGCACCGTGCTATTTGTGAGGAGAACGTCGACATTGTTAAGTTCTTGGTAGGACTAGGAGCTAAAGTTGACAAGGTAGATGAGCAAGGCTGGACGCCATGGGCATTGGCTGATTTCCATGGCAATGATGAGTTGAAATCTTTGTTGCAAACTGCACAAAATAAGGGTACAGATCAAGCAAGTGCTACTTATCCGGCAATTCAGAGTGTGACTTCCCTTAAGAAATACCATAGTGAGCCTACAATACCACCCTTGACATCACAAGCACCCTTGCATAATATCAAACAGGGAAGTACATCCATTGGGCGCTCGCGGCGCAGGGCAAGCACTTACGAAAATTCTCTCTTTGGGATGATATCATCTCGAAATCGTCCTAATGATGGTGAGAATGGTTTTGAGATTACGTTTTTTTTTTATTTGGTTCCTTTTGGTAGACAATCAATATGAGACATGAAAACAAGTCACACACACAAAGTATATGTAGAAAATGATGAACTCATGTTTACCACCCCTGCAGGAGGAATGAGCCTTTTAGAATCTAGATCTTATCATGGGATTCCAGAGCATCCTGCTCGGGTGACGATAACTTATCCACAAAGTGGGGATCATGTTGGAAGGCTTATGATATTGCCAGAGTCCCTTGAAGAACTACTTGACATTGGAGCCAAGAAATTCGGAATCCGCCCAACCAAAGTCTTAACTAAAGAAGGATATCTAGTGGAAGATATGGCAGTAATCCGAGACGGTGATCATCTTGTTCTTGCAGGGGATGACAAACAATGACAAACGTCAGAGCCCAAGATCAGTTTTTTTTGTAGGAGTTCAATAAACCAAAGGTTCATGAACCATGAGACTTTAACTAACCAGTTGATATGTGCAACAACAGTTTTGGAATCTGGTATGCTGCTCATCCTCACACCCATATTGTATAGGAGTTTGAGAACACATAAGATACATGATTAAATAAAAACAAGCAAACCAAATATGACATGGAGGTCTTGAAAATCCCATACCAAAGGATTTTCTGGGTAAGGTCTACTTCTATATTTTTGCTTCCTTCATTTTTATCATCTGCCCAAGGTTTGCTTAGGCTTTTATTAGGCAGCAAAGAGGCTGTTGTATATTGTATAAAGGACATATCTTTGATGATCATTATATTTGCAACTTCAGAAAGGTAGATGTTAGCTCATTAGGCCACCTAGAAGAAGCAAAACAGGCGAATGTGGGGGTATGTATGTGTATGAAATCATTTTTTACCAATTTTCTGGCTACTTTTTTGCTGTAGATATATGGCTTTTCGGTGTTTATGCCAGCAACTATCTGAACTTTCTTTTTCATTTATTCTTTTTTTTTTTCTGTTTCATTTTCATTTTCTTGTTGTATTAGACATAACTATAATTTGTAAAGAACTGGTTCTGGTTTGAAAACTGCGGATGTTTTTAGAGAAACATCAACCCAAATCTAGATCTTATTTCGGTTTTGCTTGATCTTGTACCCGTTTTTCGATCAAGTTTAGGTTTAGATTTAGATTTGTGAAAAATAATATTATTGTAGCGTGCACTGAAACTTATTTACTTTATGTAATAACTAGATCGAATAGAAATGAAAAAAATAACAAAAAGTAGGTTTGAGCTTAACTCTGATAATTAAATAATTTAGGTTAACGATAAATACACACATTTTTTACAAATGCACACTCTTGTTATTTTTACACATAGATTTCATCTCATGTTTCATTATTATCAGAAAGATGTGCATTTATCGAAGAAAAGGTGAAATTATCCTGTTTAGTCTGAAGAATAAAGCTCATGCAGTTCTCTTCACTATTTTACCTTACATTAATCATGCTGCGTGATGATTTTTCTTCATGAAGGCACTAATGTTCCATAACCACAACTAGTTGCCAATTTATAGTTCTTCCACAGCATATGACATTGTAGATTCTATCAAGAGCAAACACAAATGAATATCAAGAGCATATGATATTGTAGAAATCAGATAGATCACAGCGAAAAGAAAAAAAAAATATAGTTGTTTTATTAAGAAAAAAACATTTTTATTACAGGTTTAAAAATAAAACTAAAACTATACATGGTGGTTCTATCAAAACTGTTATGTGACACAGACGGCGGTTTTGACAGAATCACCGTCTATCATTCTAAATTTTGGCATATGGCGAATATGTCAAAACCGCCGTCCACATGGCGCAGATTCTATCAAAATCATAGAAATATTATACGATTCTATAAAATGCAAAGAAAGTTAACTAATATCATGTAAAACTTCATTTTACCATATACATTAATATATTGTTATGTGCAACAAACTATTTTAAATTCAAAATTGACGTTCGAATTTTCACATTTGGTAAGAGAATGGAAGTTTACTTGTTTTGTATGTTTAGGAACGAGTCTTATCATACAAGCCTAAAAGTTTCAGAACACACAAGACTGGATGAATTTACTAGGCGCATTGGTGGCCGTCGAAAAAGACGAACATAAAGATTGCCTTGAATTCGTTTGTAAATGGCCGCATTTAGGTCCGAACAAACGTGAAGGGTTTGATTGGGATGCTGTCACAATATACATAATGAAAATATGAGACGAGTATTAACATATTTTCCACAGCTCATCGTATATTCTGTTCCCAAAAAAGGTCAAAACAGCACTAGAGGTGGGCTCCTAAAGGCAAACGTATTGTCGAGGATATTGTGAAACTTGTAAAAAGAGCCGCTAGTGGAAGTGTAATTATAACTAGAAGGTTGTTATCATTGTACAATCATAACCCTTCTGCTAACTCTAACCCTAGCCTAATCTTGATCCTTAATCATGGATTTAGTCATTTAAAAAAATAGATGCCAAAACTAAAAAACAAAACAAGAATATAGTCATTGAATAGTTATGAATGAAAATAAACAATACATATAAATACTTATTGTAACCGACTCAATTATTGTAACCGACTCAATTGTGTTATGATGGTAAAGCTTTACCTCCGAAATACAACAATACATGAATAATTGGAGCTTGTGAAGATGACATTTTGGTTCGATAGGATAGGATGCAAACAACATGTGGCGGTTTTGATAGAACCGCCGTATGTCGAAACTCAGAATAACTTATGGCGGTTCTGTCAAAACCGCCGTCCCTGTCACACAGCTGTTTTGATAGTACCGTCGTGCATAGTTTTAGGTTTACTTTCAAATCCATGATAAAAGTGATTTTCTTCAATAAAACAATTATATGTTTTCTTTCCTCATATTATACATGTGGCACTTTTTTAAAATGCACCGTAAAAATAATCAATGTTTGTGTCCTCTTTTGCGTCAATGTCCGACAATATATATTTTTATATAACCAAAATAGTAGTTATTGAATAGTTTTAAAACTAAAAGCATATACCGTCTCTTCTAAAAGTATTGTTTTTTTATTTTTAAATATGTATAATTTACATGAAAAATCAAAGTAGACAATATTTTTAGAAGGGAGGAACTAAATGTATTGAAATAAAATACCCACGATAGTGAAAACACTAAAATGAAAATGGAGTAGATAGGATATAGCAGAAATATGAGATAGAGGAACTTGGTAAATTATTCATCAACGGAGGTTTAATTATTCATAGAGAAAAGAAGGAAAATATAAATAAAAGAAGAAGAAAAGGAAAATCTAACCATTGCTCGTCGCCCTTTTCTTATTTTGTTTTTTTGGTGGGAGGTAAATTGGGAAAGAAGAAATGAAAGGGAGAGATCACCTTACCCATTTTCTTCTTATTCTATGCGTCACCACACGACACGTGCCAGCAGGGATGGGTGGTAAAGCTAGATGAGGGTGACCGCATCTAGCCTCAACACCTACCCCTGTTGCCATGTGTCGTACGGTGACGTATGGGGTGAAGAATTTGAGGTGAGAGGATCCTAACCCGAAATGAAGTGGTGAAAGAGCCGTTGCCCAAGCGACAAGGGAGAAACCACTCACAAAAGCATTTTTCCTTTTAAGTAGCCGTTGGCACCGCATATACTATTATATTAAAGAAAAAAGGAAGATAAAAAAACAATATCCTAATGTAGCGTCCCGCTCCCGAACCCTAGCATCAGGAACGGTGCACCCGCCGTATCTCGCTAAGGAGAACACAAGGTGTCGATACAAATCAACTACACGTCATCATAATAACGTAGATCGAATTCAGCAGAAGTCATTACTAAAAATCATCGATAAAATCATCATCATCATTAATACCATGTCGAAGGATTTTTAAATCAATACAATAGTCAAATATAAACACTAATCTTGAAAATACATAAGCCTCTAATTTCGAAATAACTGCCTCACCAACCCACGAAAGTATCGTCTGAATATCCTAGGTCTCGATATCTCCCGTCTCGATCTTCCACGGTATACTAACTCCTGTGTAAGCATACCCTACCTTCTCTTACCTGCAAAACTGGTGAGTGGTGGTGTGAGCCAAATCAACGGGCTCAGTAAGCAACCTACATATACCTGTTATAGAAATCATACACGCAGAAGCAAATACAAATAACATTTATAGTTAACATACATGTCCTTAGTCCACAATAATTTCACTCGATTATCTTTAACAGTTAAGACTTCGAAAATAAATACAAAATAAATAACTCATCAGCTCAATCTACCTTACCGTGATGCATGCTCTTCTCAAGTATGACATACACAACAAACAAATAATCACATAAACAAAAAAAAGGCAATCTATACCAACGAAGTAGATAAGCCGCAGAAACTAAGTCACTCCACATAATAATGCGCAACTTCATGATGCATGTCCTATTATGCATGTAACACGCAACGAAGTCATGTCACACGGAATGCCGATATCTCCACCATGCAATGCATGAACCCGGGTCCTAACTGAGTGGCTGTGGGTCGTACCCACCCACAGTCACCATCCTGAGTGTACTTTGCCCCGCCACCGTACACCATCCTGAGCGCCCGTGACCCGTACGTCACGACCCACCATCAATGCAATGCACGTGCCATGAATGCAAACAACACAATCGCCTGAGGCCCCTGGCCCATCCTCACCATCCTCCGGCACTCGAATCTAGGTTCAGTTATTTCTGGAATTTATTTCTAATTTTCTGATATTTATTTATATTTTTCTATAATTATTACTATTAATTAAGTTACGTTTATATCATGTTCTGGGTCGAGGCCTGCCACCACAACCTACCCGTTGGCCATTCGGCCTGGCTCGACGGCCCGCCTGGCCCGACTCTCTTTTCTTTCATCTCATTTTTATTTTCATTCTCATTTCTGTTCTTCTCATCTTTCTTTAATTTGGTGCATCCACACTTATACATACACACAGTTCACATGTAGATACGTATATCACATACGCACACAATTCACATATGGAGGAAATTCAATTACAGATATGCAACAATAACACACTGATGCATGATAAACATAACGAGCATAAATAGACCACTTACATCTGATGCATTACAACATGACGAGCACAAATAAACCATTTACCTCTGATGTATGACAGTATAACAAGCATAGATAGACCACTTACCTCTTATTGGTCACTTAGCTTCTTTATTTTATGCTCGAATTTGAGGAAGGTTACTATGCTTCTACCTGTCCAACTTATCCTTCGGAATCTCCAAAATTGAACCTGTAAGTTAATTATTTGTTTATTAACTTGTCTCTTCAACTTTACCTTTACACCATAAATTCCTTCTCGATTGAATCATTCTTATTCTTTTACTACAATTATCCGACCATTTTATATATTAAAATATTTAATTTCAATTACAAAAATAACATAGTACATAAACATTTTATTCCAAAAGCACTTTATGTAATTAAATGTAATCTTTTTATGAACGTAATATGCTTAAATTTATACATTTGTACAAACCGAGAATAATATAATTGAATTCATATAATTGCCCAAAAGCAGCTTGTACAAGTATAAATTTACTTAAATCTGAAACAAATATATATTTTTATCAAAACCAGTTTATACCATTGTTTATATCCAAAAATAATCTAAATAACTTTATAATTCTATAAAAAACAGTTTATAAAATTGTGCATATACTTACTACGAAATTACCATACATATGTGTGATTTCATTCTCAAAACTGTTTATACTAAAATATATATATGAAACTGGCCTAAATGTATGTAAACTAATTCGATGGCAGTAGGCATGTTCATGTTAAAAAAACTGAAATTTAGTTTGTGCATGTATGTAATTCTAAAACCAAACAACAAATATAAATATATTCATACACAAATACGTAGATAAATCTTCATTGGTATATGTAGTTATATATAATATAAAATTCTAAGAAAGCAGTAAGTACGTTTATGTACATATTCTGAAACCAAACGGTATATATAAATATATAAATATAATTCTGAAAATAGTGCGTGAATATATAAGTCAAAAATCGTTATATACAAAACAAAATATTGTGTTTCTACTCTTGAAAATGAAACTGTGTGTATATGGCCAAGCAACAATCCAAAAATATTAACCAGAATTTCAGATATTTAATTATTTACTTATAACTGTACACATATAAACTATGCAATTATTTATACACTAAATACAAAACATTAGACAAATAAATATAAAATTAGATATAAATCTAGAACAGTAACTATATATAAATAATGCTAATGGCAGATTTCATTTAATATGTTGCAATATCAAATCCGAAAATCAGTATATGTATATATATGTATATATAACTTTGAATTACAGAAAATATATATATATATATATACACACACATATATAAACATAATTCCAAAATGGAATATGTAAATAATCCTGAAACTACAACAATATATACCTATATATGAGACTCCACACCGTAAGTGTGTATATATGTATATATATACACACACACTTTTGAAACCTTTTTTTTATGTGCATACATCATACGTGTACACAAGTCCAAGCATCTCATTTTCTATAAATAAAAAAAACAGAATCTTTACATTCATATACAGAAAGTTCAGAACCCCATTTGTGCACTTTCACACACACGAGCGCGCGCGCGCGCGCACACACACACACACACACACACACACACATATATATATATATATGTGTGTGTGTGTGTGTGTGTGTGTGCTTATTTATTTAGATAATTAACATATGCATATACACATCTATAACAATCAATATACCAATATATATATCCGGATTGTATAAGAAAATAGAACCAATTAAGAAAAATATGTAGAAAGTATAGATGGGTACTTACCTCGAATGGATTACACTATAATGTAAATGGATTCGGATGGTTGAAGACTATTTTCCTTCCTCTCTAATTTGGTGGTCTCCGTAGTGTGAGTTTTGGGGGATTGAATTATATTTTGTTGTTTGTTAAATGTTGAGGGAAAGAATAGGACGACAAAGGGGAATTGGGTTTGGGAGAATGTAATTTTTTTTTTTATAAAACAAGGGGGATAAGGCTTGGGGTCAAAGGGGATGGATTCTTGGGGCAAAATTAGTGGAGTCAGTTAGTGGGGGAATTTACACCCTCCACGACTGACAGCTTCAGTTTTATTTTTTTTAAAATTTTTTTGGTAATTAAACACATTTTCTTTATTAAACATTTTTTTCACCGGCTGTAACAATCTATCCCCCTTACAAAAAGTTTCATCCTCGAAACTTGTATTTTGCGTGATCACAATTTAGTATGGCTCTACATAGTCAATTTACCTAGATAATAACCTCGCTAGGTATCCCCTGAGTATTTCGATATGCTACCCATTTCACTTCTTCGTCCCAGGACTAAGTCCTCAAAATCATTCTTTGTATACCACAAGGTAATCTCTAACCATTGTTCCTATTTGTTAAATCATAATTTAATCTATCTATGGTTTCGATTCAACCTTAAGGGTATAGTCACCATTCAGGGGCTTTATAATCTAATCGTTGGTCTATATCATATCTATATCTGCTGTCATCAGCAACCGTTTATAATCAGTACGTATACTATGATTTTGACTTAAGATCCTATTTACAAAACAAATCCTTTAAATTGTGTATATCTTTAGGATACGCTTTATTCTAGTATGATTCAACTTAGTCATCTCTATCATCCCACATGATGATCTAGTCCTTGTAAGCCTCAATCCTTAATCTACTTCTCCTATAGTTACAACTTAGAACTTTTCTATACCATCATGTATGTTCAAGCCTACTTTTCTTTATACATTGTTATGCTCAGTAAAGATATCGCAACTTATTGAGGCAATCATAGCTTAGCTCCGCTTGTTCTATGTTTTAAGATTCAACTTAATTGATTACTAACTTAACCATCTTAGGACATACCAATCCACCACGCTTCCGCACGTCACTTTGATCCATATTACTTCCTTATTTGGTTATTGCAACCGTTAAATTAATCCAATTAAGTCCTACATGAATAGCAACTACTACTTGTTCATGCTTACTCTCTCTCAATTCAAGCTTACTTGATACATCAATACTTACGTGTTCATAGGAATCAGCACTTAATACTTTGTTATTTCACTGTACTTATTTTAGTAATGCTCGCGTATCACTATCAATCAATATTCCTAATAAGACTAATATCTTCGGCATATTTGTTACTCTAAAATTCAACATCTTAATCATACTATAAACCGTTTTAAACGATATTCTTTGCTAACCGCTGCTGACCATGACGCTGATAAATCCTTTCTTAATCTCTATCATGCTACTATAAATCATTTCTTAGGAACTACAATCCCAACTTAGGCACAGCCCCATTTCGATACTACTATCAAAGTAGAGGCATGAACCCGCTTCATTTATCATAGCGGTGTCGGGTCCCATGCTGCTGTTACGGTGGAGCAGTCCGAGTAACCACCAGACCCATTAATATGGCAACCAACGTTTGCAGTAGGGTATTCGTTAACATTCCACTTATATATTTTTAACTGTATACTATTTAATTAGGGTTACTATTCTCGCGGTTAAGAAAATGTGCAAAGGTTATGACCAAAACTTAGATAATATAATTTATCAAAACCACAGGTATATAATATCATTCTAGGTATACGTACCCCTCAACCGACCATCACCGTAAATATATAGTCATAGCTTATTTTTAGGATCTTTCTCAATATCATCATTTCTTAAGTCTAAGCCCACGACTTATTTCCAAAATCATGCTCGCTATATGATCAATGCCTATGACTAAAATAAGTACTTCTGTCTAAGATCAATTCTTAATAAAAATTGTCACTTGCGTCTAAAATCGTGACTCAGGAGCAAAATCGTAACTTAATTTTCTAAGATCATAGCTTAAGTCTATGCTTCCGCCGTGGATCTGGAGCCATGCTATGATACCAATTGTAGCACCCCGCTCCCGAACCCTAGCATCAGGAACGGTGCACCCGCCGTATCTCGCGAAGGAGAACACAAGGTGTCGATACAAATCAACTACACGTCATAATAATAACGTAGATCGAAGTCAGCAGAAGTCATTACTAAAAATCATCGATAAAATCATCATCATCATTAATACTATGTCGAAGGATTTCTAAATCAATACAATAGTCAAATATAAACACAAATCTTGAAAATACATAAGCCTCTAATTTCGAAATAACTGCCTCACCAACCCACAAAAGTCTCGTCTGAATATCCTAAGTCTTGATATCTCCCGTCTCGATCTTCCACGGTATACTAACTCCTGTGTAAGCATACCCTACCTTCTCTTACCTGCAAAACTGGTGAGTGGTGGTGTGAGACAAATCAACGGGCTCAGTAAGCAACCTACATATACCTGTTATAGAAATCATACACGCAGAAGCAAATACAAATAACATTTATAGTTAACATACATGTCCTTAGTCCATAATAATTTCACTCGATTATCTTTAATAGTTAAGACTTCGAAAATAAATACAAAATAAATAATTCATCAGCTCAATCTACCTTACCGTGATGCATGCTCTTCTCAAGTATGACATACACAACAAACAAATAATCACATAAACAAAAAAAGACAATGTACACCAACGAAGTAGATAAGCCGCAGAAACTAAGTCACTCCACATAATAATGCGTAACTTCATGATGCATGTCCTATTATGCATGTCACACGCAACGAAGTCATGTCACACGAAATGCCGATATCTTCACCATGCAATGCATGAAACCGGGTCCTAACTGAGTGGCTGTGGGTCGTACCCACCCACAGTCACCATCCTGAGTGTACTTGGCCCTGCCACCGTACACCATCCTGAGCGCCCGTGACCTGTACGTCACGACCCACCATCAATGCAATGCACGTGCCATGAATGCAAACAACACAATCGCCTGAGGCCCCTGGCCCATCCTCACCATCCTCCGACACTCGAATCTAGGTTCAGTTATTTTTGGAATTTATTTCTAATTTTCTGATATTTATGTATATTTTTCTATAATTATTACTATTAATTAAGTTACATTTATATCATGTTCTGGGTCGAGGCCTGCCACCGCAACCGGCCCGTTGGCCATTCGGCCCGGCTCGACGGCCTGCCTGGCCCGACTCTCTTTTCTTTCATCTCATTTTTATTTTCATTCTCATTTCTGTTCTTCTCATCTTTCTTTAATCTGGTGCATCCATACTTATACATACACACAGTTCACATGTAGATACGTATATCACATATGCACACAATTCACATATAGAGGAAATTCAATTACAGATATGCAACAATGACACACTGATGCATGATAAACATAACGAGCATAAATAAACCACTTACATCTGATGCATTACAACATGACGAGCACAAATAGACCATTTACCTCTGATGTATGACAGTATAACAAGCATAGATAGACCACTTACCTCTTATTGGTCACTTAGCTTCTTTATTTTATGCTCGAATTTGAGGAAGGTTACTATGCTTCTACCTGTCCAATTTATCCTTCGGAATCTCCAAAATTGAACCTGTAAGTTAATTATTTGTTTATTAACTTGTCTCTTCAACTTCACCTTTACACCACAAATTCTTTCTCAATTGAATCATTCTTATTCTTTTACTACAATTATCCGACCATTTTATATATTAAAATATTTAATTTCAATTACAAAAATAACATAGTACATAAACATTTTATTCCAAAAGCACTTTATGTAATTAAATGTAATCTTTTTATGAACGTAATATGCTTAAATTTATACATTTGCACAAACCGAGAATAATATAATTGAATTCATATAATTGCCCAAAAGCTGCTTGTGCGAGTATAAATTTGCTTAAATCTGAAACAAATATATATTTTTATCAAAAACAGTTTATACAATTGTTTATATCCGAAAATAATCTAAATAACTTTATAATTCTATAAAAAACAGTTTATAAAATTGTGCATATATTTACTACGAAATTACCATACATATGTGTGATTTCATTCTCAAAACTGTTTATACTAAAATATATATATGAAACTGGCCTAAATGTATGTAAACTAATTCGATGGCAGTAGGCATGTTCATGTTAAAAAAACTGAAATTTAGTTTGTGCATATATGTAATTCTAAAACCAAACAACAAATATGAATATATTCATACACATATACGTAGATAAATCTTCATTGGTATATGTAGTTATATATAATATGAAATTCTAAGAAAGCAGTAAGTACGTTTATGTACATATTCTGAA
This sequence comes from Eustoma russellianum, assembly GCA_036186865.1. Lineage (NCBI taxonomy): Eukaryota > Viridiplantae > Streptophyta > Magnoliopsida > Gentianales > Gentianaceae > Eustoma > Eustoma russellianum. The sequence continues at coordinate 5,744,145 of AP025053.1, forward strand.
ACCAAACGGTATATATAAATATATAAATATAATTCTGAAAATAGTGCGTGAATATATAAGTCAAAAATCGTTATATACAAAACAAAAGATTGTGTTTCTACTCTTTAAAATGAAACTGTGTGTATATAGCCAAGCAACAATCCAAAAATATTAGCCAGAATTTCTGATATTTAATTATTTACTTATAACTATACACATATAAACTATGCAATTATTTATACACTAAATACAAAACATTCGACAAATAAATATAAAATTAGATATAAATCTAGAACAGTAACTATATATAAATAATGCTAATGGCAGATTTCATCTAATATGTTGCAATATCAAATCCAAAAATCAGTATATGTATATACATGTATACATAACTTTGAATTACAGAAAAAATATATATACACACATATATAAACATAATTCCAAAATGGAATATGTAAATAATCCTGAAACTACAACAATATATACCTATATATGAGACTCCACACCGTAAGTGTGTATATATGTATATATATACACACACACTTTTGAAATGTACACAAGTCCAAGCATTTCATTTTCTATAAATAAAAAAACAGAATCTTTACATTTATATACAGAAAGTTCAGAACCCCATTTGTGCCCTTTCACACACACACACACACGCGCGCACACACACACACACACACACACACACACACACATATATATATATATATATATGTATGTTTATTTATTTAGATAATTAACATATGCATATACACATCTATAACAATCAATATACCAATATATATATCCGGATTATATAAGAAAATAGAACCATCATCATCATCATCTGGGCCCAGTATATCCCAACGACAGCAAAAGCTATCGTTAGGGTCTGGGGAGGGTAAGTGGTAGGCAGACAATACCTCTATCCCAAGGAGATAGAGAGTCTGCTTCCAGTAAGACCCCCAGCTCTACCTGCATAAATGACATGATAATAGCGATATGTTGTGCTAGTGTGTTAGTGAGTAAATTCAAGAAATACAAAGAAAAGTCTTTCGATATTAAAATACACATCACGTATATATGCACATGTAATATAGAACAACGGTATAACATACAAGGCTAGACTGGATCAGAAATGAGGTGTTTCGAGAAAGGTTAGGCATGGCTAGTATAGCCGATAAGATAAGAGAGGGAAGATTGAGATGGTTTGGGCATGTCAAACGGAGACAGACAACGGCACCGGTCAGAGCAATTGAAAGCCTCATTATAGAGGGAAACAGGAGTAAAGGCAGGCCCAAACTGACTTGGGATGAGCAGATAAGGCACGACTTACTAGATTTGCACCTCTCTGAGGACATGGTCCAAGATAGGAGTTCATGGAGACATAAGATTAAGGTTAACGAGGTATAAGGCATATATAGGGACACTTTAAAGTATATTTAGGAACATAGATAGGCGTAGACACTATCTACGCTTTAGGTTGACTTTCCACTTTGGTGGAAAATCAACCAAAGTGACACTTTAGAGTATATTTAGGAACATAGATAGGCGTAGACACTATCTACGCTTTAGGTTGACAGATGGGTACTTACCTCGAATGGATTACACTATAGTGTAAATGGATTCGGACGGTTGAAGACTATTTTCCTTCCTCTCCAATTTGGTGGTCTCGGCAGTGTGGGTTTTGGGGGGTTGAATTATATTTTGTTGTTTGTTAAATGTTGAGGGGAAGAATAGGACGACAGAGGGGAATTGGGTTTGGGGGAATGTAATTTTTTTTTATAAAACAAGGGGGATAAGGCTTGGGGTCAAAGGGGAGGGATTCTTGGGGCAAAATTAGTGGAGTCAGTTAGTGGGGGAATTTACACCCTCCACGACTGACAGCTTCAGTTTTATTTTTTTTAAATTTTTTTTTGGCAATTAAACACATTTTCTTTATTAAACATTTTTTTCACCGGCTGTAACACCTAACTATCTTATGAGACAAAGTAATGCAATATAGAAAGTATGAAAGACAAGAGAGGACAAGAATAAGAATGTATTCTTTTTGTTATTCAAAGCTATATATAATATTTCCAGCATAGTATACTATTTATAGGACTTTGTAGATGATGATAAATTGAATTGGTTACACCCTATTTTGTTCTCTATGGCACATTTAGATTGGTTGAACCTTTTTTGTTCTCAAGAATGCCTTGGACATCCACAATTGCATAATATTCATAACACTTCCCCTTGGATGTCCAAATTTTATAGAATATACCTCGTTAAAACTTTGTCAAGTAAAAACCAGTGGGATAAGAACTTGGACGAAAAAAAGAGCACACATTCATAAAAATTGGTTCGTGTGATGCACTGACTCGTTAAAACCTTGGCAAAAAAACAGAGTTGGATAAAAACTTGGACGAAAGAAAAAGAGTAGAGTGTGTACGTAGCAATCACACTCCCCCTGATGCCATCATGAGGTCTTTAATTCGACGCATTCCAATGTTGTAGATCATCTCTAAACGTAGTCGTCGTAGTGCTTTGGTAAACAAATCAGCAAAAATCTTGCTTGATTGTATCTGTTGGATATCAATGTCACCATTCTTCTCAAGATCATGTGTAGAAAAATTTCATTGATATATACTTCGTTCTTTCTCATTTGATGTAGTCATTCTTAATTTGAGCAATACATGCAGCATTATCTTCAAACAATATTTTCATAGTCTCCCTTACAGAAGATAATTCATATGATCATTAGATATGCTGAATCATCGACCTCAACCATATGCATTCACGACTTGCTTCATGCAATGCCAAAATCTCAGAATTGTTGGAACATGTGGTTGTTAATGTCTGCTTCATTGATGTCCATGATATGGCTGCACCTCCATAAGTAAAGACATATTCACTCTGCGATCTTCCCTTATGAGGGTCAGATAGATATCCAGCATCGGCATAACCTACTAATTATGACTCGGAATTCTTTGAGTAGTATAAACTCATACCTGGTGTTCCTCGAAGATAATGTAAAATGAGTTTGACACCATTCCAGTGTCTTCGTGTTTGTGTTGAGTTATACCTTGCCAATATATTCACTGAGAATGCCATATCTGGTCTTGAGCAATTCGCAAGATACATTAATGCACGAACAACACTAAGATATGGTACTTCTGGACATAATAATTCTTCATCTTCTGGTGGCTGAAATGGATGTTTCTTTACATCTAACGATCATACAACCATAGGATTACTCAATGGATAAGCTTTATCCATATGGAATCATTTTAAGATCTTCTCCATATATGAAGATTGATGGAGAAAAATTCTATTAGACAAATGCTCGATCTGCAGGTCGAGACATAACTTGGCCTTGCCAAGATTTTACATCTCAAACTCTTTCATGAGATAGTTAGCAGTTTTAGTAAGCTATTTAGGAGTTCCAACAAGATTTGAATCATCAACATATGTCGCAATTATAAAGAATCCATTGTCAAATCTATTGATAATACACTAGGATAAATTGGATTATTTATATATCCTTTTTAACAAAGTACTCATTAAGATGATTATACAACATCCTGCCAGATTGTTTTAATCCATGCAAGGATCTCTGCAATTTGATTAAGTATAATTTATGCGTCTTTTGATTATAAGCTTCAGGCAATTTAAATCCTTCTGGGATTTTATATAAATATCATTATATAATGATCTATATAAGTATGCGATAACCATATCGATTAGCCACATATCAAGGTTTTTAGTGACTGCTAGGTTGATTAGATATTGTAATGTTATGGCATCAATTACTAGGGAATATGTTTCATCATAATCAAGCACAGGTTTTTGTAAAAAAAAAACTGTTCTTGAAAACATGTCTTGTATCGCAGAACCTCATTTTCTTCTTGTGTTTTCGTACAAAAACCCATTTATATCCAATAGGTTTTATCCCTTCAGGGGTTTGGACTACATGTCCAAATATTTTGCGACTTCCTAATGAATTTTGTTCTACCTGGATTACATCTTTCCATTTTGGCTAATCATTTCTGTTTCGACACTCTTCAATGGATCTTGGTTTAGTATCCTCATTCAGAATTTCGCATGCAATTTCATAAGCAAAAAACATGATTAACAATAACCCTTTTATCTATCTCAATGTTTCCTGTACTTACATAATTCAAAGAGAAATCTTCAAAATTTCATTCACTTGCTTCTTCAGGAGTAACTTGTTCATTAATTTTAGACTGATCAGTTTCTATTTCTATAGCGGTTTCAAGTTGTGAAATTCTTTTCTCTTCTGGAGTATTAACTTGTACCCTTCTCTTTCGAGGATCCTTATCTTTCGTACCGACCGGGCGTCCGTGTTTCAGACCTGATTTTTGTATACCATTGTTATATCTTTCAGAGACATCAAGTCGATTCGGCGTATTCATCTCCGATACATACGATTTTGTTATCTTTTTGCTATCAGTAAATGTGTCAAGCAATTGATTTGCAATATTCTGTAAATGGATTATCCTTCTTACTTTTTGATTGCATTGATTTGTTTATGGGTCAAGATGAGAAAGTAAAGGAACGTTCCATGTAATTTCATGCCGTTCTTGAGGAAATGGTACTTTTTCCCCCTAACAGCAGAAAAATTGCTCATCAAAATGGAAATTGGAATATCTTGTCTTAAATAAATCACCCATCAGGGGCTCAATATGTTACAGCCCGGAAAATTCGTTATGTAGTATCAACCTCCAATACCGTAAACATAATCTCATAGGTGTACGATTCATTAGCAAATATATCATAAATGTTTGAATCCACACAATAAAAGCTCAAATTAACTTAGTTAGTAACAACTTAAACTATAAGTATAAATTAAATCAAAAAGAAATACATGACACAACAATATTATACTACCTTAAATAAAATAAAATTAAATACATACATGAAAGAAAAAAAGAAAAGGAAAATGAAAAAGAAGGTGAAGACAACTTGTCTCACACTTTAAACATTTAGCATAAAGAATTAGCATGCTTAGGAATCTTGTCATAAAACCCATTCCTTACACACAAACTTGTCTAAAGGTTGTCTCCCACCCCATCCCTTCCCATGCTTGGCCGCCCCCCACATCTAGTAAAGAAGAAATTTTTATTTCTTCTTCAACCCCTCAAATAATACATCTTCAAATTAACTAATTTCATACTATCTCCAAGAAAAACTCAAGAACACTCCAACACCCTCTCCCCTCCCTCTTGGCCGAAACATCACCTTCCATAAGGAGAAGATTTTCTTCTCCTTTCTTCACACCAACATCATTCAAATCAAGTACCATAAACACTCCATCAACTAAGAAGGATTCAAGAAGGTTGTAGCATCTAGAATCAAAGGAAATCAAGGTAAGAACTTTATAAAGTTTAAGTTTGATTCTTCTATATAATTAGTTTCATAAGTTGCTCACTAACCCTTCTTTTAAACCCTAAAAACCGTGCATACTAGGAAGGAAGGAAGAAGAACTCTATTCCAAACCAAGTGAAGGAACCATCTTCTAAGTGTAAGAAAGGTGAACCAAGGCAAGTACTCTCCCTAGATCCTTCTTGGATTTCAAATTCAATATTTATGTTTATATTAAAAATGGGATCATCATGTAGTATGTTCAAGTTTGTCATAAGAATATGAAAGACCTATGATTGTAAATGTTATAAATATATAAATACATGTAAATATACATATAAAAGGCTATAAATACATTTAAATGCAACATATATATATATATACGGTTATTCATATATATATATACACATATACAAGTGCATACATACGGTAACATAAATATATATACAAATAGATATAAACTTTGAACAAATGACATGAAATAAAGAACCTTAAGAAAGGTATACAAAGAATACAACTATTGATGTTTTAAATATGTTTTCTTTTATGATGATCATCATGTTTGTATTTTTTATGTATTTAGTGTTCATATGTTTCAAGATCATGTCTTTAACATGTTTATGTATGCATCATAAGCATGACTTATACACATGGTCTCAATAGTTGTTTGATGATCATCATCTTCATATATACGCCACATATACACGGCCAAGTGGCCTATGTGAGTACTCCATTTGAGTTTCATCATTCCATCTTCAAGATGTGTATTAGATGATGAATATGACTCAAGAAGTACACCTTTTTATGTTTTCCATCATGTTTATGATTATGCATGTTCTTAGTGTTATAATCTTAAGATTAAGTAAAAGAAAGGAAAGCAATATGTACATGTTAGTTATGAAATTATACAACATACAACATGTACATAGAAGGAAGGAAAATGAAATATAAATGTGTATAATCAATGGCCAAACTTTCGGCCACATGGTAGTAACATGATAAAATGAAATGTGACATGTTAAAGAAGTATACATGAATATAATCATACATATATATACAGGGCTTAAGGTATTAAGAATATAAATCATGGTATATATATATATACGTCATATTATATATATACATATATTTATACACATTCGGCCTTAAGGCCATTTGTGTAATATAATGAATTAAGTTTCATGTTATGTAGAATATGTGGAAATGAATAAAGTATGGTATAAGTTGAGGTATTTATACGTGAGGAGTTAAAAGAATTAGGAATTAAAAGTTAATTTCCTTAAGTGTTGGAATATGAGTTGTATTTGGAAAATACAAATTAAGAAAGTGGTGTTGGATGAAAAATGAAGAAAAGGGGGCTGATTGGGTTGCTATGGCCGAATGGTCACTTGATGGTCAAAGTAGGATTTTCTTTAAGTTATGATATGTAGTAAGAAACAAGTAAACGAGGATGTTATAAGATGTAGACTACCAGAATACTTAATATGAACAAGTCTCATGTGCACGAAAATAAAGTTTTAAAAGTTGTCTTGTGCATATCATGTTTTAAAAGATTATATGCATGTGAATAATAAACACGAGACGATCGATTTCATTGACACACGATATGTTATGTTATGTTCATGATTATGACTATGTTATGTTCGCCGGCGTGACATCGGTATCGGGATGATAGATGTTAGGGGCATATGATTACGTATATGGCCGAATGTAACACCGGGTCTGGGACACGGGATCTCCGTCATAGTGCGTCACCGTTAGTACATGTACATATGTTTATGATGTTTTATGTCGTATATGTACTACATGGGAAATCGATCGGTATGTCGTGTGTTATTATTCATATGAAAAGTGCCATAGCCAATGATGAAAATGTTATGTCTTCATGTTATGAAAATGTCATGTTATGCAAGTTATGAATATGTCATTTTACGCAAGTTACGAAAATCTTGTCAATTTATGAAATGTCATGTTTATGAATAGCCATTTTATGAAAAGTCACGTTTTATGCATCATGTCATGATTATGCCCTTAGGTGGTGATTAGTATATTTATACAATCATGATGCCTTAAGATGACCAAGGAAGATTATGTACGTAGAGGTGATGGTTGTAAGTTATGACCTTAGTATAAGATGGATTAGTGTTCAAGCATGGAAGGTAGGCTAAGGATATGCTGAGGAAGAATGATATGACCCATAAGGTATGATGCAAAATCTTATGTTATGTTTTACCCTTATATATAATGCTGTCATTGTAAATGAAGATGTAATCATATATATTGTTACTTTATTACTACTTGTCTCCCCATGTATGATCCACATGAAGTATCTATAAAGAATACTTGCTGAGCGATTAAAAGATGGTGGTTATCGCTCATACTTGCCTCTTAACATTTCAGAGAACAGGGACCCTGATGCCGTGTTCATTGAGAAGGAACCCCAGATAGAGTATCTGTGAGCAAAGATGTAGGCTGAAGCTATGTACCTGTTGTGTGAGCTTTATTTATTGTGATGTAATAAAATTATCGTGAGAAGATGTATTTGTGGATGTGTGGATTTGAACGGTTTGTAATAATATTATGCGTCTCGTGAGCTTATTTTAAGATGCTTCCGCTATATCGATTACAATTCATGTCGACATGCACATGTATAGTATCGACGCCTTGTACTCTATGGAGTAGAGTATGGCGGGTGCACTGAGCCGGAACTCTGGTTTCGGGCGGGACGCTACAGTTGGTATCAGAGCAAAAGGGCTCTAGATCCACGGCGGGAACAGTAAAGTAAGCACTTAGAAGTTAAGTGATGATCCTAGAACTTAAGTTATGATCTTAGATCAAGAGTGATATCCCTAGATTAGGATCCTTAGAATGTTTAGGGATAGCTAGATGAAATTTAAAATTTTAATTGGATTGTTAAGTCCCCAAATAAAAAAAATAAAAATAAAAATAAAAATTTAACTTTACAAATTTTTAACTAAGCAGAAAGACAAATTGATTCCTTCTGTAAATTATTACTAATGATACTGCTTTCGATAGGATGTCTTCACGACCTAGAGGTAGACCGCGCGCTGACAGACCTGCACAGTTACCCCCTCCTCCATCACCATAGATACCCTCGCAGACAGGACCGGTTCCACCTTACACTGAGCATGTGCCTCCACCCCCACAGCAGCAGGGTCAAGGAGATTTTCAGCAGGCTGTTCTGCAAGCTTTGGTACAGATAGGACAGGCGGTAGGTAACAACGGCCACCAGAATCATGCGCCACCTCCACCGCCACCACCACCACCTCCACCACAGCAAGGTACTTGTTTCTTCTACGGAGAAATGAAGAAGGCCCGTATCCCTAACTTTGAAGGTGGATCTGACCCTGACATAGCCGAAAAATGGCTAAAAGAAGTACAGAATAATTTTGAGCTGATTCAAGTACCATAGGAGCTAAAAGCACATGTTATCAAGCCTTTTCTGATTGGTGAAGCCGATCAATGGTGGACCACTAATTTGCAGCATTTGCCAGCTCCAGTTACTTGGGAACGATTTCTGAAAGAGTTCCGCAAATTCTATATTCCACCATCAGTTACTTTACAGAAGATAGGGATGTTTGAGTCTCTAGTTCAGGCGTCTGGTATGACAGTGGCAGACTATGCTAACCGATTTACTGCATTGGGAAGATATGTTCCAGCGATTATGGGGGATGAACAACTGAAGATGATCAAGTATGAGAGAGAACTGAACCCACGCATTCGCACATGGATTGTGAATGCCAACCTAAGAGATTTTGGTGAATTACTAGATGCCTGCTATCGGGTAGAGAGGGACATCATTAGGTGTGATGCTGATACCCGGGGCAAGAGGCCCCAAGAGTTTGGAGATGGTCAGTTTGGTAAAGGGGCTAAGACTGTTAGAGGAGATGATGGACGTACACGTCAGCAGAATTATCAGCAGCAACCTCAGCCGCAACGTCCACCATAGGCGAATCTGATTCCGAGATGCCCTAAGTGCCAGAAACCACATACAGGAACATGTTTGCTGAAGATTGGAGCTTGCTTTAACTGTGGTAAGATTGGCCACATGATCAAAGACTGTCCTGAGCCCAGGAAGAGACCCCAGAGGATCGCACCTCAGCAGAGAGATGGTCCAAGGGCCAATGCCAGAGTACATGTGATGACAGATGAGGAGGTTCTGGATGCCCCAGCCATTATGACAGGTATAATTCATTTTGAAAAGTTTATGATATTATCTGCTTGTTCGGGATTGCATATTTGAATTATGAATTGCCTCAGGTGTTATATTAACAAACAACATACCTGCCAACGTATTATTTGATAGTGGTGCAAGCCATTCCTTTGTATCAAAAAGGTTTGCTAAAAACCTTGATAGTTGTCCGACTAGACTGGATACGCCTTATCGCGTTCAAGCAGCTGGTGATCAAGTGATCATTTCACATCATATATATAAGAATTGCGAGATAGAAATGGGAGGACAGAAGTTCGAAGTTACCCTAATTCCTATACAGATTGAGGAGTTCGACCTTATTCTAGGCATGGATTGGTTGTTCAAACACCATGCCTACATTGATTGTCGTGGTAAGCGTGTGATGATTAAGGATCCAATGCGAGAAGAAGTGATTTATCAAGGGAACTCCAAGATGAAAAAGATACCACAGAATATTTATCTGACAGCAGCAAAAGCTTTTCGATCACTGAAGAAGGGTAGCGAAGGATTCCTTGTGTATGGTCTTGGCAAGGATTCCGAGACCCCATCAATTGACAGTATTCCAGTAGTCAAGGAGTTCACAGATGTATTTCCAGATGATCTACCAGGTTTGCCTCCGGACAGGGAGATTGAATTTGAGATTAATGTCGTTCCAGGAGCTGAACCAATCTCAAAGGCACCATATAGAATGGCCCCAGCCGAATTAAAGGAATTGAAATCACAGTTGCAAGAATTGATAGATAAGAAGTTTATACGGCCAAGTGTATCACCATGGGGAGCTCCAGTGTTGTTCGTTAAGAAGAAAGATAGCAGCATACGACTCTGCATCGATTATCGAGAGCTGAATAAGATCACTATCAAAAATAGATATCCACTGCCTCGAATCGACGATTTGTTCGATCAATTAAGGGTAAGTAATTTAAATAATTACATAACAAATATATAACTATTATAAATATCAATATAATCTTTCGTACAGGGTGCTAAAGTGTTCAACAAGATTGACCTTCGCTCTGGTTACCATCAATTGAAGATAAAGTCGGAAGATATCGCTAAGACTGCTTTTCGTACAAGATATGGACATTATGAGTTCTTAGTGATGCCATTTGGATTGACCAACGCACCCGCAGCATTCATGGATTTGATGAACACAGTATTTCGGGATCAGTTGGATAAGTTCGTGGTGGTATTTATTGACGATATTCTAATATACTCACCGGATGAAGAGACCCATGCAGAGCATCTAAGAATAACACTGAATGTATTAAAAAAGAAGCAGTTATATGCTAAACTCAGCAAGTGCGGATTTTGGCTCCATAGTGTTGCATTTTTGGGTCATGTTGTGTCTAAGGATGGTATCTCAGTAGACCCCAAAAAGATTGAAGCTATTACGGAATGGCCGAGACCGACAAATGTGACCGAGGTCAGGAGTTTCTTAGGACTTGCAGGTTATTATCGGAAGTTTGTTGAGGGATTCTCACGGATTGCAGTTCCATTAACTCGATTGACGCAGAAAAAGACGCGATATGATTGGACTTCTGATTGTGAACAGAGCTTCACCGAACTTAAGAAGAAATTGACATCGGCACCGGTATTAGCACAACCAATCTCAGGAGAGGGATTTGTGGTATATAGCGATGCTTCGAAGAATGGACTAGGTTGTGTATTAATGCAGAAAGAACGAGTAATCGCATATGCGTCAAGACAGTTGAAACCCTATGAACAGAATTATCCTACTCATGATCTGGAATTAGCGGCAGTTGTATTTGCGCTTAAGATATGGAGACATTATTTATATGGAGAAAGATGCGAAATCTACACGGATCACAAGAGCTTGAAATATCTTTTCACTCAAAAAGAACTAAACATGAGGCATCGAAGATGGTTGGAGTTGATGAAAGATTATGATCTCTCTATCCATTATCATCCAGGTAAGGCGAATAAAGTGGCAGATGCATTGAGTAGGAAGTCAAGTCATGCTAGGCAGACGCCTCTAGAGAGAGAGAGATAGCCGAATTTGGATTGGATGTGGTTGACTCAACTGCAAATATTCTGGCTAAATTAATGATCACTCCCACTTTAATTGATAGGATTAAAGAGGCGCAAAAGAATGATTCTGAGTTAATGATCATTGTCAAGCAGTTTGAAGAATGACCGGTGAAGGATTTTCAGTTGCATAATGATGGCAGTCTTTGGTTCAAAGAGAGATTGTGTATGCCAAACATTGATGGAATTAAAAGAGAGATCATGACGGAAGCTCACAACTCACGGTTATCTATACATCCGGGAGCAACAAAGATGTATCAGGATCTTAAAAGAAATTATTGGTTTAACGGCATGAAGCGTCACATTGCGGAGTTTGTGAAGAGATGTCATACTTGTCAACAAGTTAAAGCAGAACATCAGAGGCTGGCAGGACTATTACAGCCATTAGAGATTCCGGAGTGGAAATGGGAGCATATTACGATGGATTTTGTTACCGGACTTCCTAAGACTCGCAATGGTAATGATGCGATTTGGGTAATCGTGGATCGTCTCACTAAATCGGCACATTTCTTATCCATGTCAATCCAGACATCCATAGAAAAGCTGGTGAGTATGTATATGAATGAGATAGTTAGCCTACATGGAACACCTGTCAGTATTGTGTGCGATAGAGATCCACGTTTTACTTCGCGATTCTGGAGATCTTACCAAAATGCCATGGGTACCGAACTTCGGATGAGTACAGCATTTCATCCGCAGACCGATGGACAGTCAGAACGTACCATACAAACATTGGAAGATATGCTACGCGCTTGCACTTTGGATTTCAAGGTTAGCTGGGACAAATCAGTGAAGTTAATTGAGTTCTCTTACAATAACAGCTATCACAGTTCTATTGGTATGGCACCCTTTGAAGCATTGTACGGAAGGAAGTGTCGATCTCCATTATATTGGGATGAAGTTGGCGAGAGAACTATTATGGGTCCAGAACTGGTGGAGCGGACTCTGGAAAAGATCAAGGTGATACGTGATAGATTGAAAGCTGCTCAAGACCGTAGCAAAAGCTGGGCGGATACAAAAAGACGACCGATTGAGTTTGAAGAAGGCGAGAAAGTATATTTGCGGGTTTCACCGACCAAGGGCGTGATTAGATTTGGGATTAAAGGAAAACTGAGCCCTAGATTTATTGGTCCTTATGAGATACTAGAGAAAATTGGAGCAGTTGCATATTGGTTGGCCCTACCTCCTACATTATCCCAGGTACATAATGTGTTTCACGTATCTCAGTTGCGGCGATATGTACACGATTCGGATCATATACTGGCGTAGCAGCCCGTAACTATTAAGGATGACGTCACGTATGAAGAAGTTCCTACACGGATCGTGGACCGTAAAGAACAAGTGCTGAGGAAACGGACAATTCCCTTCGTGAAAGTACAATGGAGTAATCATACGGAAAGAGAAGCAACTTGGGAGCCAGAACAGCAAATGCAGAAACAATATCCACAACTCTTCGTATGAGGTACGTAAGTTTCGAGGACGAAACTTTCTATAAGGGGGGGGGAATGTTACAGCCCGGAAAATTCGTTATGTAGTATCAACCTCCAATACCGTAAACATAATCTCATCGGTGTACGATTCATTAGCAAATATATCATAAATGTTTGAATCCACACAATAAAAGCTCAAATTAAATTAGTTAGTAACAACTTAAACTATTAGTATAAATTAAATCAAAAAGAAATACATGACACAACAATATTATACTACCTTAAATAAAAGAAAATAAAATACATACATGAAAGAAAAAAGAAAAGGAAAATGAAAAAGAAGGTGAAGACAACTTGTCTCACACTTGAAACATTTAGCATAAAGAATTAGCATGCTTAGGAATCTTGTCATAAAACCCATTCCTTACACCCATACTTGTCTAAAGGTTGTCTCCCACCCCATCCCTTCCCATGCTTGCCGCCCCCCACATCTAGTAAAGAAGAAATTTTTATTTCTTCTTCAACCTCTCAAATAATACATCTTCAAATTAACTAATTTCATACTATCTCCAAGAAAAACTCAAGAACACTCCAACACCCTCTCCCCTCCCTCTTGGCCGAAACTTCACCTTCCATAAGGAGAATATTTTCTTCTCCTTTCTTCACACCAACATCACTCAAATCAAGTACCATAAACACTCCATCAACTAAGAAGGATTCAAGAAGGTTGTAGCATCTAGAATCAAAGGAAATCAAGGTAAGAACTTTATAAAGTTTAAGTTTGATTCTTCTATATAATTAGTTTCATAAGTTGCTCACTAACCCTCCTTTTAAACCCTACAAACCGTGCATACTAGGAAGGAAGGAAGAAGAACTCTCTTCCAAACCAAGTGAAGGAACCATCTTCTAAGTGTAAGAAAGGTGAACCAAGGCAAGTACTCTTCCTAGATCCTTCATGGATTTCAAATTCAATATTTATGTTTATATTAAAAATGGGATCATCATGTAGTATGTTCAAGTTTGTCATAAGAATATGAAAGACCTATGATTGTAAATGTTATAAATATATAAATACATGTAAATATACATATAAAAGGCTATATATACATTTAAATGCAACATATATATATATACGGTTATTCATATATATACACACATATACAAGTGCATACATACGGTAACATACATATATATACAAATAGATATAAACTTTGAACAAATGACATGAAATAAAGAACCTTAAGAAAGGTATACAAAGAATACAACTATTGATGTTTTAAATATGTTTTCTTTTATGATGATCATCATGTTTGTATTTTTTATGTATTTAGTGTTCATATGTTTCAAGATCATGTCTTTAACATGTTTATGTATGCATCATAAGCATGACTTATACACATGGTCTCAATAGTTGTTTGATGATCATCATCTTCATATATACGCCACATATACACGGCCAAGTGGCCTATGTGAGTACTCCATTTGAGTTTCATCATTCCATCTTCAAGATGTGTATTAGATGATGAATATGACTCAAGAAGTACACCTTTTTATGTTTTCCATCATGTTTATGATTATGCATGTTCTTAGTGTTATAATCTTAAGATTAAGTAAAAGAAAGGAAAGCAATATGTACATGTTAGTTATGAAATTATACAACATACAACATGTACATAGAAGGAAGGAAAATGAAATATAAATGTGTATAATCAATGGCCAAACTTTCGGCCACATGGTAGTAACATGATAAAATGAAATGTGACATGTTAAAGAAGTATACATGAATATAATCATACATATATATACAGGGCTTAAGGTATTAAGAATATAAATCATGGTATATATATATATATATACGTCATATTATATATATACATATATTTATACACATTCGGCCTTAAGGCCATTTGTGTAATATAATGAATTAAGTTTCATGTTATGTAGAATATGTGGAAATGAATAAAGTATGGTATAAGTTGAGGTATTTATACGTGAGGAGTTAAAAGAATTAGGAATTAAAAGTTAATTTCCTTAAGTGTTGGAATATGAGTTGTATTTGGAAAATACAAATTAAGAAAGTGGTGTTGGATGAAAAATAAAGAAAAGGGGGCTGATTGGGTTGCTATGGCCGAATGGTCACTTGATGGTCAAAGTAGGATTTTCTTTAAGTTATGATATGTAGTAAGAAACAAGTAAACGAGGATGTTATAAGATGTAGACTACCAGAATACTTAATATGAACAAGTCTCATGTGCACGAAAATAAAGTTTTAAAAGTTGTCTTGTGCATATCATGTTTTAAAAGATTATATGCATGTGAATAATAAACACGAGACGATCGATTTCATTGACACACGATATGTTATGTTATGTTCATGATTATGACTATGTTATGTTCGCCGGCGTGACATCGGTATCGGGATGATAGATGTCAGGGGCATATGATTACGTATATGGCCGAATGTAACACCGGGTCTGGGACACGGGATCTCCGTCATAGTGCGTCACTGTTAGTACATGTACATATGTTTATGATGTTTTATGTCGTATATGTACTACATGGGAAATCGATCGGTATGTCGTGTGTTATTATTCATATGAAAAGTGCCATAGCCAATGATGAAAATGTTATGTCTTCATGTTATGAAAATGTCATGTTATGCAAGTTATGAATATGTCATTTTACGCAAGTTACGAAAATCTTGTCAATTTATGAAATGTCATGTTTATGAATAGCCATTTTATGAAAAGTCACGTTTTATGCATCATGTCATGATTATGCCCTTAGGTGGTGATTAGTATATTATACAATCATGATGCCTTAAGATGACCAAGGAAGATTATGTACGTAGAGGTGATGGTTGTAAGTTATGACCTTAGTATAAGATGGATTAGTGTTCAAGCATGGAAGGTAGGCTAAGGATATGCTGAGGAAGAATGATATGACCCATAAGGTATGATGCAAAATCTTATGTTCTGTTTTACCCTTATATATAATGCTGTCATTGTAAATGAAGATGTAATCATATATATTGTTACTTTATTACTACTTGTCTCCCCATGTATGATCCACATGAAGTATCTATAAAGAATACTTGCTGAGCGATTAAAAGATGGTGGTTATCGCTCATACTTGCCTCTTAACATTTCAGAGAACAGGGACCCTGATGCCGTGTTCATTGAGAAGGAACCCCAGATAGAGTATCTGTGAGCAAAGATGTAGGCTGAAGCTATGTACCTGTTGTGTGAGCTTTATTTATTGTGATGTAATAAAATTATCGTGAGAAGATGTATTTGTGGATGTGTGGATTTGAACGGTTTGTAATAATATTATGCGTCTCGTGAGCTTATTTTAAGATGCTTCCGCTATATCGATTACAATTCATGTCGACATGCACATGTATAGTATCGACGCCTTGTACTCTATGGAGTAGAGTATGGCGGGTGCACTGAGCCGGAACTCTGGTTTCGGGCGGGACGCTACAGTTGGTATCAGAGCAAAAGGGCTCAAGATCCACGGCGGGAACAGTAAAGTAAGCACTTAGAAGTTAAGTGATGATCCTAGAACTTAAGTTATGATCTTAGATCAAGAGTGATATCCCTAGATTAGGATCCTTAGAATGTTTAGGGATAGCTAGATGAAATTTAAAATTTTAATTGGATTGTTAAGTCCCCAAATAAAAAAAATAAAAATAAAAATAAAAATTTAACTTTACAAATTTTTAACTAAGCAGAAAGACAAATTGATTCCTTCTGTAAATTATTACTAATGATACTGCTTTCGATAGGATGTCTTCACGACCTAGAGGTAGACCGCGCGCTGACAGACCTGCACAGTTACCCCCTCCTCCATCACCATAGATACCCTCGCAGACAGGACCGGTTCCACCTTACACTGAGCATGTGCCTCCACCCCCACAGCAGCAGGGTCAAGGAGATTTTCAGCAGGCTGTTCTGCAAGCTTTGGTACAGATAGGACAGGCGGTAGGTAACAACGGCCACCAGAATCATGCGCCACCTCCACCGCCACCACCACCACCTCCACCACAGCAAGGTACTTGTTTCTTCTACGGAGAAATGAAGAAGGCCCGTATCCCTAACTTTGAAGGTGGATCTGACCCTGACATAGCCGAAAAATGGCTAAAAGAAGTACAGAATAATTTTGAGCTGATTCAAGTACCATAGGAGCTAAAAGCACATGTTATCAAGCCTTTTCTGATTGGTGAAGCCGATCAATGGTGGACCACTAATTTGCAGCATTTGCCAGCTCCAGTTACTTAGGAACGATTTCTGAAAGAGTTCCGCAAATTCTATATTCCACCATCAGTTACTTTACAGAAGATAGGGATGTTTGAGTCTCTAGTTCAGGCGTCTGGTATGACAGTGGCAGACTATGCTAACCGATTTACTGCATTGGGAAGATATGTTCCAGCGATTATGGGGGATGAACAACTGAAGATGATCAAGTATGAGAGAGAACTGAACCCACGCATTCGCACATGGATTGTGAATGCCAACCTAAGAGATTTTGGTGAATTACTAGATGCCTGCTATCGGGTAGAGAGGGACATCATTAGGCGTGATGCTGATACCCGGGGCAAGAGGCCCCGAGAGTTTGGAGATGGTCAGTTTGGTAAAGGGGCTAAGACTGTTAGAGGAGATGATGGACGTACACGTCAGCAGAATTATCAGCAGCAACCTCAGCCGCAACGTCCACCATAGGCGAATCTGATTCCGAGATGCCCTAAGTGCCAGAAACCACATACAGGAACATGTTTGCTGAAGATTGGAGCTTGCTTTAACTGTGGTAAGATTGGCCACATGATCAAATACTGTCCTGAGCCCAGGAAGAGACCCCAGAGGATCGCACCTCAGCAGAGAGATGGTCCAAGGGCCAATGCCAGAGTACATGTGATGACAGATGAGGAGGTTCTGGATGCCCCAGACATTATGACAGGTATAATTCATTTTGAAAAGTTTATGATATTATCTGCTTGTTCGGGATTGCATAT
Organism: Eustoma russellianum; assembly: GCA_036186865.1. Lineage (NCBI taxonomy): Eukaryota > Viridiplantae > Streptophyta > Magnoliopsida > Gentianales > Gentianaceae > Eustoma > Eustoma russellianum. The sequence continues at coordinate 5,762,176 of AP025053.1, forward strand.
TTGAATTATGAATTGCCTCAGGTGTTATATTAACAAACAACATACCTGCCAACGTATTATTTGATAGTGGTGCAAGCCATTCCTTTGTATCGAAAAGGTTTGCTAAAAACCTTGATAGTTGTCCGACTAGACTGGATACGCCTTATCGCGTTCAAGCAGCTGGTGATCAAGTGATCATTTCACATCATATATATAAGAATTGCGAGATAGAAATGGGAGGACAGAAGTTCGAAGTTACCCTAATTCCTATACAGATTGAGGATTTCGACCTTATTCTAGGCATGGATTGGTTGTTCAAACACCATGCCTACATTGATTGTCGTGGTAAGCGTGTGATGATTAAGGATCCAATACGAGAAGAAGTGATTTATCAAGGGAACTCCAAGATGAAAAAGATACCACAGAATATTTATCTGACAGCAGCAAAAGCTTTTCGATCACTGAAGAAGGGTAGCGAAGGATTCCTTGTGTATGGTCTTGGCAAGGATTCCGAGACCCCATCAATTGACAGTATTCCAGTAGTCAAGGAGTTCACAGATGTATTTCCAGATGATCTACCAGGTTTGCCTCCGGACAGGGAGATTGAATTTGAGATTAATGTCGTTCCAGGAGCTGAACCAATCTCAAAGGCACCATATAGAATGGCCCCAGCCGAATTAAAGGAATTGAAATCACAGTTGCAAGAATTGATAGATAAGAAGTTTATACGGCCAAGTGTATCACCATGGGGAGCTCCAGTGTTGTTCGTTAAGAAGAAAGATAGCAGCATACGACTCTGCATCGATTATCGAGAGCTGAATAAGATCACTATCAAAAATAGATATCCACTGCCTCGAATCGACGATTTGTTCGATCAATTAAGGGTAAGTAATTTAAATAATTACATAACAAATATATAACTATTATAAATATCAATATAATCTTTCGTACAGGGTGCTAAAGTGTTCAACAAGATTGACCTTCGCTCTGGTTACCATCAATTGAAGATAAAGTCGGAAGATATCGCTAAGACTGCTTTTCGTACAAGATATGGACATTATGAGTTCTTAGTGATGCCATTTGGATTGACCAACGCACCCGCAGCATTCATGGATTTGATGAACACAGTATTTCGGGATCAGTTGGATAAGTTCGTGGTGGTATTTATTGACGATATTCTAATATACTCACCGGATGAAGAGACCCATGCAGAGCATCTAAGAATAACACTGAATGTATTAAAAAAGAAGCAGTTATATGCTAAACTCAGCAAGTGCGGATTTTGGCTCCATAGTGTTGCATTTTTGGGTCATGTTGTGTCTAAGGATGGTATCTCAGTAGACCCCAAAAAGATTGAGGCTATTACGGAATGGCCGAGACCGACAAATGTGACCGAGGTCAGGAGTTTCTTAGGACTTGCAGGTTATTATCGGAAGTTTGTTGAGGGATTCTCACGGATTGCAGTTCCATTAACTCGATTGACGCAGAAAAAGACGCGATATGATTGGACTTCTGATTGTGAACAGAGCTTCACCGAACTTAAGAAGAAATTGACATCGGCACCGGTATTAGCACAACCAATCTCAGGAGAGGGATTTGTGGTATATAGCGATGCTTCGAAGAATGGACTAGGTTGTGTATTAATGCAGAAAGAACGAGTAATCGCATATGCGTCAAGACAGTTGAAACCCTATGAACAGAATTATCCTACTCATGATCTGGAATTAGCGGCAGTTGTATTTGCGCTTAAGATATGGAGACATTATTTATATGGAGAAAGATGCGAAATCTACACGGATCACAAGAGCTTGAAATATCTTTTCACTCAAAAAGAACTAAACATGAGGCATCGAAGATGGTTGGAGTTGATGAAAGATTATGATCTCTCTATCCATTATCATCCAGGTAAGGCGAATAAAGTGGCAGATGCATTGAGTAGGAAGTCAAGTCATGCTAGGCAGACGCCTCTAGAGAGAGAGAGATAGCCGAATTTGGATTGGATGTGGTTGACTCAACTGCAAATATTCTGGCTAAATTAATGATCACTCCCACTTTAATTGATAGGATTAAAGAGGCGCAAAAGAATGATTCTGAGTTAATGATCATTGTCAAGCAGTTTGAAGAATGACCGGTGAAGGATTTTCAGTTGCATAATGATGGCAGTCTTTGGTTCAAAGAGAGATTGTGTATGCCAAACATTGATGGAATTAAAAGAGAGATCATGACGGAAGCTCACAACTCACGGTTATCTATACATCCGGGAGCAACAAAGATGTATCAGGATCTTAAAAGAAATTATTGGTTTAACGGCATGAAGCGTCACATTGCGGAGTTTGTGAAGAGATGTCATACTTGTCAACAAGTTAAAGCAGAACATCAGAGGCTGGCAGGACTATTACAGCCATTAGAGATTCCGGAGTGGAAATGGGAGCATATTACGATGGATTTTGTTACCGGACTTCCTAAGACTCGCAATGGTAATGATGCGATTTGGGTAATCGTGGATCGTCTCACTAAATCGGCACATTTCTTATCCATGTCAATCCAGACATCCATAGAAAAGCTGGTGAGTATGTATATGAATGAGATAGTTAGCCTACATGGAACACCTGTCAGTATTGTGTGCGATAGAGATCCACGTTTTACTTCGCGATTCTGGAGATCTTACCAAAATGCCATGGGTACCGAACTTCGGATGAGTACAGCATTTCATCCGCAGACCGATGGACAGTCAGAACGTACCATACAAACATTGGAAGATATGCTACGCGCTTGCACTTTGGATTTCAAGGTTAGCTGGGACAAATCAGTGAAGTTAATTGAGTTCTCTTACAACAACAGCTATCACAGTTCTATTGGTATGGCACCCTTTGAAGCATTGTACGGAAGGAAGTGTCGATGTCCATTATATTGGGATGAAGTTGGCGAGAGAACTATTATGGGTCCAGAACTGGTGGAGCGGACTCTGGAAAAGATCAAGGTGATACGTGATAGATTGAAAGCTGCTCAAGACCGTAGCAAAAGCTGGGCGGATACAAAAAGACGACCGATTGAGTTTGAAGAAGGCGAGAAAGTATATTTGCGGGTTTCACCGACCAAGGGCGTGATTAGATTTGGGATTAAAGGAAAACTGAGCCCTAGATTTATTGGTCCTTATGAGATACTAGAGAAAATTGGAGCAGTTGCATATCGGTTGGCCCTACCTCCTACATTATCCCAGGTACATAATGTGTTTCACGTATCTCAGTTGCGGCGATATGTACACGATTCGGATCATATACTGGCGTAGCAGCCCGTAACTATTAAGGATGACGTCACGTATGAAGAAGTTCCTACACGGATCGTGGACCGTAAAGAACAAGTGCTGAGGAAACGGACAATTCCCTTCGTGAAAGTACAATGGAGTAATCATACGGAAAGAGAAGCAACTTGGGAGCCAGAACAGCAAATGCAGAAACAATATCCACAACTCTTCGTATGAGGTACGTAAGTTTCGAGGACGAAACTTTCTATAAGGGGGGGGGAGAATGTTACAGCCCGGAAAATTCGTTATGTAGTATCAACCTCCAATACCGTAAACATAATCTCATAGGTGTACGATTCATTAGCAAATATATCATAAATGTTTGAATCCACACAATAAAAGCTCAAATTAAATTAGTTAGTAACAACTTAAACTATTAGTATAAATTAAATCAAAAAGAAATACATGACACAACAATATTATACTACCTTAAATAAAAGAAAATAAAATACATACATGAAAGAAAAAAAGAAAAGGAAAATGAAAAAGAAGGTGAAGACAACTTGTCTCACACTTGAAACATTTAGCATAAAGAATTAGCATGCTTAGGAATCTTGTCATAAAACCCATTCCTTACACCCATACTTGTCTAAAAGTTGTCTCCCACCCCATCCCTTCCCATGCTTGCCGCCCCCCACATCTAGTAAAGAAGAAATTTTTATTTCTTCTTCAACCTCTCAAATAATACATCTTCAAATTAACTAATTTCATACTATCTCCAAGAAAAACTCAAGAACACTCCATCACCCTCTCCCCTCCCTCTTGGCCGAAACTTCACCTTCCATAAGGAGAATATTTTCTTCTCCTTTCTTCACACCAACATCACTCAAATCAAGTACCATAAACACTCCATCAACTAAGAAGGATTCAAGAAGGTTGTAGCATCTAGAATCAAAGGAAATCAAGGTAAGAACTTTATAAAGTTTAAGTTTGATTCTTCTATATAATTAGTTTCATAAGTTGCTCACTAACCCTCCTTTTAAACCCTACAAACCGTGCATACTAGGAAGGAAGGAAGAAGAATTCTCTTCCAAACCAAGTGAAGGAACCATCTTTTAAGTGTAAGAAAGGTGAACCAAGGCAAGTACTCTTCCTAGATCCTTCATGGATTTCAAATTCAATATTTATGTTTATATTAAAAATGGGATCATCATGTAGTATGTTCAAGTTTGTCATAAGAATATGAAAGACCTATGATTGTAAATGTTATAAATATATAAATACATGTAAATATACATATAAAAGGCTATATATACATTTAAATGCAACATATATATATACGGTTATTCATATATATACACACATATACAAGTGCATACATACGGTAACATACATATATATACAAATAGATATAAACTTTGAACAAATGACATGAAATAAAGAACCTTAAGAAAGGTATACAAAGAATACAACTATTGATGTTTTAAATATGTTTTCTTTTATGATGATCATCATGTTTGTATTTTTTATGTATTTAGTGTTCATATGTTTCAAGATCATGTCTTTAACATGTTTATGTATGCATCATAAGCATGACTTATACACATGGTCTCAATAGTTGTTTGATGATCATCATCTTCATATATACGCCACATATACATGGCCAAGTGGCCTATGTGAGTACTCCATTTGAGTTTCATCATTCCATCTTCAAGATGTGTATTAGATGATGAATATGACTCAAGAAGTACACCTTTTTATGTTTTCCATCATGTTTATGATTATGCATGTTCTTAGTGTTATAATCTTAAGATTAAGTAAAAGAAAGGAAAGCAATATGTACATGTTAGTTATGAAATTATACAACATACAACATGTACATAGAAGGAAGGAAAATGAAATATAAATGTGTATAATCAATGGCCAAACTTTCGGCCACATGGTAGTAACATGATAAAATGAAATGTGACATGTTAAAGAAGTATACATGAATATAATCATACATATATATACAGGGCTTAAGGTATTAAGAATATAAATCATGGTATATATATATATATATATATATATATATATATATATATATACGTCATATTATATATATACATATATTTATACACATTCGGCCTTAAGGCCATTTGTGTAATATAATGAATTAAGTTTCATGTTATGTAGAATATGTGGAAATGAATAAAGTATGGTATAAGTTGAGGTATTTATACGTGAGGAGTTAAAAGAATTAGGAATTAAAAGTTAATTTCCTTAAGTGTTGGAATATGAGTTGTATTTGGAAAATACAAATTAAGAAAGTGGTGTTGGATGAAAAATGAAGAAAAGGGGGCTGATTGGGTTGCTATGGCCGAATGGTCACTTGATGGTCAAAGTAGGATTTTCTTTAAGTTATGATATGTAGTAAGAAAGAAGTAAACGAGGATGTTATAAGATGTAGACTACCAGAATACTTAATATGAACAAGTCTCATGTGCACGAAAATAAAGTTTTAAAAGTTGTCTTGTGCATATCATGTTTTAAAAGATTATATGCATGTGAATAATAAACACGAGACGATCGATTTCATTGACACACGATATGTTATGTTATGTTCATGATTATGACTATGTTATGTTCGTCGGTGTGACATCGGTATCGGGGTGATAGATGTCAGGGGCATATGATTACGTATATGGCCGAGTGTAACACCGGGTCTGAGACACGGGATCTCCGTCATAGCGCGTTACCGTTAGTACATGTACATATGTTTATGATGTTTTATGTCGTATATGTACTACATGGGAAATCGATCGGTATGTCGTGTGTTATTATTCATATGAAAAGTGCGATAGCCAATGATGAAAATGTTATGTCTTCATGTTATGCAAGTTATGAATATGTCATTTTACGCAAATTACAAAAATCTTGTCAATTTATGAAATGTCATGTTTATGAAAAGCCATGTTTACGAAATGCCATATTATGAAAAGTCACGTTTTATGCATCATGTCGTGATTATGCCCTTAGGTGGTGATTAGTATATTTATACAATCATGATGCCTTAAGATGACCAAGGAAGATTATGTACGTAGAGGTGATGGTTGTAAGTTATGACCTTAGTATAAGATGGATTAGTGTTCAAGCATGGAAGGTAGGCTAAGGATATGCTGAGGAAGAATGATATGACCCATAAGGTATGATGCAAAATCTTATGTTCTGTTTTACCCTTATATATAATGCTGTCATTGTAAATGAAGATGTAATCATATATATTGTTACTTTATTACTACTTGTCTCCCCATGTATGATCCACATGAAGTATCTATAAAGAATACTTGCTGAGTGATTAAAAGATGGTGGTTATCGCTCATACTTGCCTCTTAACATTTCAGAGAACAGGGACCCTGATGCCGTGTTCATTGAGGAGGAACCCCAGATAGAGTATCCGTGAGCAAAGATGTAGGCTGAAGCTATGTACCTGTTGTGTGAGCTTTATTTATTGTGATGTAATAAAATTATCGTGAGAAGATGTATTTGTGGATGTATGGATTTGAACGGTTTGTAATAATATTATGCGTCTCGTGAGCTTATTTTAAGATGCTTCCGCTATATCGATTACAATTCATGTCGACATGCACATGTATAGTATCGACGCCTTGTACTCTATGGAGTAGAGTATGGCGGATGCACTGAGCCGGAACTCTGGTTTCGGACGGGGCGCTACACAATATATCTCACAATAGAAGGAGAATCTAAACCCACTTATATTCACAAACATCTTTGAGGACCCAATTTTGTCTGTTGCAGTGAGGCAATCGGAACATAAATCACATAACCAAAAATCTTTAAATGTGAAGCATCAAGCTGCTGGCCAGATACAATATACAATAGCAAGTATGGTTGAAACAAACTGAGTATAAACCGCAGCAATGCAAATGCATGCAGAATTGCATGTCTCCAAGCTGATGTGGGTAAATTTGACCTCTAAATCATAGGTCGAGCAATCAGTTGTAAACGTTTGATAAATGATTCTACCATATCATTTTGAGTGCACATGTGTCACTGAATGCTCAGCACCAATCCCACTCGACATGTAAAATTCATTAAAAGCATGATAAGTAAATTTTTCAGCATTATCAAGCCAAATAGATTTAATCGGATAGGATAATCCAAAAATTGTGCTCTTAAGCGTACAATCTGAGCAAGAAGTATGACAAAAGCTACAATTCTCATTAAGAGCAAACTCGCATGAGGCCATCTCGATGAGGCATCCAACAACATAAAATAATGAAATGGTCCATAAGGGGGATCAATAGATCCACAAATATCTCCTTGTATTCGTAGTAAAAATATAGGGGAGTCAACATGAACCTTCACCGGGGATGACCTCTTGATTAGTTTCCTTCGTGAACAAGTATACACACACAATCATGAGGTAAAAGAATCTTCTCGTTCTTTAAAGGTTGCCTATGTGAGTTTTGTATAATTCTACGTATCATTACTAAAACCCGAGTGACCAAGTCGGTCATGCCGTAACATAAATAGCTTTGGATCATTGAACTTCTGGTTCATCACAATATTAGATTCTACTGGATGTATAGTCACATAATACAATCCAAATGAGAAAAGTGGGTATTTTCTCATGAATCACTGTATGTAATAAATAAACATTCCATATTTCCTTCATTCATGGTCTCAATATGAAAACCATTGAGAGGTATATCTTTGAAGCTCAATAGATTTTGTTTTCAACCTGGTAGAAAATAATGTCGTTGTAACCAAGATATGTGTATCACCCGCCAATACAATGGTTGCTCTTCTGGAGCCCTCAATCAATGTTGTAGTACCAGAAATTGTACTAAAATTTGCTTTTGTCAATTGTAACGTCGAAAAATATTTTCTGTCACAAAGAATTGTGTGTGTCTTTCCCCTGTCAACCAGACATATGTCCCCACCATTCATCTTGAGTAAATGTCTAGCATAACATATACAATTTTCATTATTAAATTTAATTCGAAATGATCAGGTCAAAAAATATGAATTGTGTTTCTTTATGAAAAACTCTTCACACGACAATTAGATTTTCAGAAATCTGTTTTTCAAGTCATGATGTAAACATGAATTGGAATTATACAGAAAACATAGACAGAACAACTCTAAACATTTTTATTTAGGCAAATATAGTAGTTCAAATTTTAACAAAAGTGCATGACATCACATAATAAACGAAATCAAAATTTATTTATAGCAACTCTTATAAAACATGAAATTCATCGAGACAATTTTCTCAATCATTCTTGATTATTCTCATTCGCAAACTAGATCACATTGTCATCCATGTTTGGCTCTGTAAGGAAATGATCAATATCCAAATGAGTAAAAATCCATTGAATTCATTTGATCATCATCTGCTATGTTACCGAAATCTACAAAATGAACTTGTTACTCTTGCTTTTATCCTTCTGGGATGTTTGTTAAAGTTAAACCAAATGCTTTGGAGTGCATCAAGTACGAGACTAATGCTTTTGGGCTCCACATCGATAACATGTCTCTTCGTGGTTCTTAATGGGTGCACCATTTTTCATAGCCTTTGCATTTTCTTGTGGCTTTTCTTTTTTTTCCACTTCATGTGTGGTATGGTGGAAAATTTTTACGACGAACATGACTGAGACCACGCCGATTATTGTAATGACTTACATTCGCTTTAGGAAACGGTTGTGACCCGATTGAGTGAGAGTTGTGGTTTTTATCAAAAGTTCATTGTTTTGTTCATCAACTAGCAAACATGTAATCAGCTGAAAATACTTTTCAAACTTTCTTTCCCCGATTGAGTGAGAGTTGTGGTCTTTATCAAAAGTTCATTGTTCTGTTCATCAACTAGCAAACATGAAATCAGCTGAAAATACTTTTCAAACTTTCTTTCCCTATATTGCTGATCATGTTAGATGTATGGAAAATGGTGAATGTTTTTTCGAACATATCAGCATCGGTAACATCTCTCCATACAATCTTAACTGCGAGAGTATAGAAAACATCACAGAGTTATACTCATTTACTTCTTATAATCTTGCAACCTCAGGTACAACCAATCGTATCAAGCCTTAGGGAGGATATTACTTTTCTGATGATTGTATCTTTCCTCCAAATGTTTCCATAATGCATATGGATCTTTCATTCCAAGATACTCGATTTCAACCCGTCATGGAGGTGATGGCAAGTAAATATCGTGGCCTTTGCCTTATCTTGTTCGCTTGCATCAACTCCGTCTTTGATAGTATGCCCAAAATTCCTAGCTTTCAAATAAATCTCGACGTCAAGGACATGCCATATAATTTCTTCCAGAAATGTCAATGGCAGCGAATTCCAGGTTTGTGATGTTTGTCATGAATCTGCGTATGCGCAAATAATATCTTAGAAAATTATATACTCTCAAAACTACAAGTTTGAGTCTACATTATATGCTTGAGGCATGTCACGCTTTGGACATTTCGACTACCCATGATTCAGGCATGTCAACTGTTCATGCTTCGTGCATGTCAACCATTTATGCTTCGGGCATATAAATTGTTTATGCTTCAGGCGTATCAACTGTTTATGCTTAGGGCTTCAAGCCACATATTATTATTTTCTACCTTCAAACTAAATCTAAGCTTCAGGCTAGATTATTTCTTTTATGAGTATTTCTAATATAAGATAGAAGTATGTAATAACAGAAATGCAAAAGAGGAACAAAACACAACTGAAAAAATTTTCTGGGCAAAAAAGGTTTTGGAAACGCACTGAATAGACCAAAATAGAGATATCAAAAACAAATCTCCATCGTTCAAAACGTACCTCTATATGTTAGGAACAATCTGTCAAATTTTGGTGATGATCCAACCATCTACGACTTCTAAAATGCAATGTTCCCGTACCTTCGCATAATTCTCCAACACCTCCGAAAATTCAATGTTGTTCTCCTTCTTTCTCTTGTGTCTCTAACACTCTTTTTGCTTTCTTGTATTTGCTTCTTAGAACAATCGTGCTGATAACGTATTATAAAACTAAGTAATGCATAGAAAATATGGAAGACAAGAGAAGACAAGAATAAGAATGTATTATTTTCTTATTCAAAGGTATATATAATATGTCTAATATAATGTCCTATTTATAGGACTTTAGAGATGAAGATACATTGAATTGGTTACACCTTTTGTTGTTCTCCAAGACACATTTGAATTGTTATAACCTTTGTTGTTCTCAAGAATACCTTAGACATCCACAATTTCATAATCTTCAAAACAAACTAAACTCTTTTTAGAGAAAAACGTTTTACTCGTTAAAATTCTGTATATTTTTGTTGGAGCATTATCACGTTCATAATGGCCGGTTGACTAACCGGACTATATTCATTACTATTGTAAATGTGTTGTAAATGTGTAGTAAATGTGGTCACTTGATTATAGAAAGTAAATGTACTTACTTGATTGTAGGATGTAATTACTTGATTGCAGGGGATTAATTAGGGAGGTTGACTAGCAACAAATTTCGGTTATGATAGTATAGTCAATATAGCATTCATAGCTTATCCCTTGATTAGTGGGATTGATAGGCATAGTCAATTGTATAAATTTATTGTAAAAGGGTTGTAGAAGGCAAGAAGGAAATACAATTCTTTTCCTCTCATCCCTGCTGGCCGAAAGTTTTCATGGTATCAGAGCCAAAACAGTAAACACTGAAACACCCAAATTCATTCTCATCCCCAACCGAGATGAGCTCCCAAACACCAACCTCTACCGCTGGACCATCCGCAACCGCTTCCTCCTCTAATGCCGCCACCACCAACAGTACCGACCAAGTCACACTAAATCAAGCACAACTTGAACAACTGATGTCACTCTTAAAGACTCAACCTGAGGTGCCGCCATATGCTAGTACAAAACCTTATCAAGGTACGGTTAGTTTTGTGGAAACATCACATTGGATTCTAGACAGAGGAGCTACTGATCACATGACAGGTAATATATCCTTATTTACAACATATGTACCAAGTTCTGGAATCTTAAGAGTTAGGGTGGCGGATGGGACCTAACGATTGTTGTTGGAAGAGGTTCAGTAAAAGTGTCTTCCTCGCTTGTTCTTGAATCAGTGCTATATGTTCCAAAGTTGATGTGTAATTTAATCTCCATTAGCAAACTTACAAAGGATGTGAGTTGTGTGGCCAAGTTTTCTAATCAACTTTGTATTCTGCAGGAGCAGGGATCGGGGAAGACGATTGGCATTGCTTGAGAAAGGAGTGGCCTATATCAACTCGGGGAAGACCATTCCCCATACACAAAGAAAATTGTACTCCATACCTCTTTTCCCTTTTCAACCCTTGACGCCTCCTGTGACCCCAAAAGCACTGATGTACTCCTGCTTCATCAAAGACTGGGACATCCTAGTCTCAATTACCTCAAACAATTATTTCCGTTGAATAATAAACAATTGTCCGCTCTAAATTCTTATCTAGCCTCTGAAGGCATTATTCACCAGAGTTTATGTCCAGATACACCGCAGCAAAATGGTGTAGCTGAACGCAAAAACCGACACTTATTAGAGGTAGCCCGAGCATTAATGTTCACTATGCATGTTCCGACCTATCTATGGGGAGAAGCAGTCCTTACTGCATGTCACCTAATTAATCGTCTTCCATCCAAACCTCTTCAATACAAATCGCCTATGTCTACCCTTCACCAAATATATCCCTTATTCCAAGGAGGTTCCACTCTACCACTCAAAGTGTTTGGCTTTGTAGTGTTTGTCAATTCTCGTAGTCCTACTTCTTCGAAGTTAGACTCACGCTCCAATAAATGCGTGTTCATTGGTATTCCTCTACTCAAAAGGGCTACAAGTGCTACTCCCCTACTCTCCGCCGCACTTTTGTTACCATGGATATTCACTTCCGCGAACATGAGTCCTTCTTTCATCCGTCCCAAGGGGACTCGGATGATCCTTTCTGCCTTGAGTCCCATCCGGCTCCAAGCACGAATGAACCGCTGCCGCTTCCCAGCTTTCTCGGCAGTGCTTCAGGGGGAGATATTCCACCCAGTCAGCCACCGAACCCGAGCCTTCCTCAGCTGAGTCAGCCGAACCCAGATCCATCAAGCTCTCCCGATATATCCAAAACACCAAATATAATTGTTTACTCACGAAAAGCCAAAACCCAAGTTGATAAAGACACGGACATTTCTCCAGCATGCCAATCCCCAGAACCGGTTCCTGTCTCCTGCAGTAAGGAAGATGCCTTGGAGACTTCGACTGATTTAGATCTGCCCATAGCTCTACAGAAGGGGAAAAGAGTATGTACTCAACATCCTATTTCCAATTTTGTTTCTAATGCTAAGTTGTCGGCCAAGTTTGCAGCATTTTCTGCAAGGGTAACGAATGTCCAGATCCCTAAGAATATCAATGAGGCGCTGGCAGACAAGGATTGGAGAAATGCTGTTCAAGAGGAATTGAGGGCATTGGAAAAGAATAACACGTGGAGAATGGTAGAACTACCTGAAGGAAAGCGACCAGTTGGCTGTAAATGGGTGTTCTCAGTAAAATTTAATGCAGATGGCAGTGTCAGCAGGTACAAGGCACGGCTAGTTGCCAAAGGCTTCACTCAGGTATCCGGTATCGATTATAATGAAACTTTCGCACCAGTGGCTAAGTTAAATTCGGTAAGAATCCTACTTTCCCTAGCAGCATGTCTGGATTGGCCGCTTCAATAACTGGATGTTAAAAATGCTTTTTTAAACGGTGATCTTCATGAGGAAATGTATATAGACTTACCACCTGGATATTCCAGGGGGAGTAATTTGGTTTGCAGGCTACAGAAATCGTTATACGGCTTGAAACAGTCTCCTCGCGAATGGTTTGGAAAGTTCACTCAGGCTGTTAAAGCCCAAGGATTCAAACAGTCACAGGCTGACCACACTGTATTTTATAAACATACTTCTAAAGGAACTCGTGCTATTTTAATAGTTTATGTTGATGACATTATTCTCACAGGAGATGCTCAAGATGAGATTGACTCATTAAAAAGGTACCTCAGCAGCAAGTTTGAAATGAAAGACTTGGGACCCCTGAGATATTTTTTGGGAATGGAAATAGCACGCAGTTCATCAGGTATTTTTATTTCTCAACGGAAGTATGTACTGGATCTATTGTAGGAAACAGGGATGTTGGGGTGCCGACATGCGACAACACCCACCGAACCGAATGTAAAATTGGACCTCAATGGGGCAAGGAGGTGGACCGAGAACGGTATCAACGTCTAGTTGGTAAGCTTATTTACTTGTCACATACACGCCCGGATATTGCTTTTGCAGTTACTATGGTAAGTCAATTCATGCACTAGCCAAGAACACAACACTATGAGGCTGTACTCCGAATCCTAAGATACTTGAAGAAGACTCCAGGAAAGGGGCTATTTTTCGGCAAAAGGAAGGAGAGAAGTCTTAAAGTGTATACTGATGCAGATTGGGCAGGCTCACTGGTCGATAGAAGATCTACGTCAGGATACTGCACCTATGTCTGGGGCAACTTGGTTACATGGCGCAGCAAAAAGTAGACTGTAGTGGCGCGGAGTAGTGCTGAGGCGGAATTCCGAGCATTGGCTCACGGCATATGCGAAGGACTATGGCTAAAGAGAATGCTAGATGAGTTACGTGTTTCGACTACCGGACCTACACGTCTATACTGTGACAACAAGGTTGCAGTAAGTATTGCACATAACCCGGTCCACCATGATCGTACTAAGCATGTGGAGGTAGATCGCCACTTTATCCGAGAAAAGATTGATGATAAGAGACTATGATTTATATTCCCACAAAGCAACAAGTGGCGGATGTTCTAACTAAAGGTTTACACGGACCAGCGTTCGAAGGACTAGTCAGCAAGCTTGGCATGGACAATATCTACATACCAGCTTGAGGGGGAGTGTTGGAGCATTATCACGTTCATAATGGCCGGTTGACTAACCGGGCCATATTCATTACTATTGTAAATGTGTAGTAAATGTGGTCACTTGATTATAGGAAGTAAATGTAATTACTTGATTGTAGGATGTAATTACTTGATTGCAGGGGATTAATTAGGGAGGTTGACTAGCAACAAATTTCGGTTATGATAGTATAGTCAATATAGCATTCATAGCTTATCCCTTGATTAGTGGGATTGATAGGCATAGTCAATTGTATAAATTTATTGTAAAAGGTTTGTAGAAGGCAAAAAGGAAATACAATTCTTTTCCTCTCATCCCTGCTGGCCGAAAGTTTTCAATTTTGGTCATGTTGCTTCTGTACACATGACACTTATTGACACTTATTGACACTTAATGTAAAATTTACCATATTCCTCTTGAACATAGTAGAGAAAAAAAAAGACGTTCTCGGTGCACTAAGCTCCCGTGTTTGTGCAGGTCTGAAGAGGTACTGGATCACTTTTGCGATCTGTTGTCCGCAGCGTTACCTACACTTTATGCAAGAGGCTGTTTCCGCGGATCGAATTCGTGACTTCAAGGTTACAAAACAACAACCTCACCAGTTGCTCTAAGGCACCCTCTTAGGAGAGGAAAAAGAGACTCCTAATTTAGCAAGATTATCATACTACAGGATGCATCAGTTCCACAATCATGCCTGCAATGTCAAAGAGCCTAAAAGAAAAGAAAAAATATGCAGCAGACTTGTGCAACGAATTTATAGCGTCAGTTCGAGTCAAAAGAATAAGGTTATTCCTGGGCTAAGACTTGAAATGCCTTGAGGATACTAATGACAGTGTACCAGTGTCTCTGTCAGTTAATCACATAAACCTAGAGATACATTCAACTTTTATATTTTCTCTAACTATATAGCACATCTCAGTACATCCACACAAAACTTGATACAAGTTACACCACCAGAGAATATATTTATATTTGACATTTTCACACCTCAGGCCTTATCTGTATGTATGTTTCAAACCGAAATTCATCCCATTTCATCCACATCAAAACTTGGCTGCTGAACCCCCAGTAACAATTCAGCATCTAATGCCTACACATGTCACTAGAGTTCAATGTCTCTTGTATACGCGCAAAGCAGATAACTGGTGCAATGTCATCATCCTTCTTGTTATCGTATGCCTCCGTTACGATGTTGTTATTGCATATATATCTCCAGGGAAGATATCATTAGTGGAATGATAAGAAAAGAGCAGATGTAGCATTTAAGTCATCGCGGTTGGCCTAAGTATGCAAGCGATTTGCTGTTGTTACAACTTGGAAATATCATCAGGAAAAATCTGTAACATGTTATCTCAAGATTTTAGTTTCCCCCCTCAAAACAGTGTCTAAACGAACAGTGCTTTGTGATTAGGTGAAAAACCAACCTGATATTGCCTGTCATTGTAGCTTATAGACCTGTGCTTCAACTCGCCCCGGTTTGTTGTGAGCTCATCTAATATCTCAGCAGAGGATAGCTCCATCAGACCATCTACAGCATCAGGGTCAGAATCAGGCGATTTTGGCTCCTGTTGAATTTTCAAAAGCTGCCCATTAGTACTCCCAAGAAAGAGAATGTAATATATCATAATATTACAACTTGAACTCCATCATATCCTTGAAAGAGAAAATCAATTCAACAAGCTACATTCACTAATCAGGTTTAGGGTACTTAGCATTTTCAATAATTCTGGGAGATGTGGTTAAGTTATATAGGTATTACATGACAGTTACGCCACCACAACAACAACATTACCTCATTGCCTTAGAGGCTCCCGCCTATGGCGGGGGATGGAAGAAGGCGAATGTACGCAACCATACACATGCCTTAGAAACACACAGAGGTTGTTTCTCCGTGACCGATAATGAAAATTGCGTCAAGCTGTTTCGATCAACTGCTACTTCATAATATAATAAGCGCCAAAGGGAAATACAATATCAAGAACAAATCATCTACCTTTACGGATGATATCCTCTTGTGTAATGGATGACCTTCAATTTCTTCATACTCGGCTGCATCTAGTTCCTTGAGATGATGCGGTTGAAAGAATTTGGGAAGGACGTGTTCTCTTATGCTGATTAGTA
This sequence comes from Eustoma russellianum, assembly GCA_036186865.1. Lineage (NCBI taxonomy): Eukaryota > Viridiplantae > Streptophyta > Magnoliopsida > Gentianales > Gentianaceae > Eustoma > Eustoma russellianum. The sequence goes on from AP025053.1 coordinate 5,778,462, forward strand.
AAAAGAATGGCAGTGGGAACAATATTCCAGCAACAGGTATCCATGTCACTCCAAAGCAGATCAGAAGATAAACAAACTGGAACAGGGTAAACATAGCAATGTATTTGAATGGCACAGATTCCACAAACGAAGCATGGGCTCCTTCAATGACCCTGCCAGGAAAAAAACGAAATGTAATTGATGATTAGTTGGATGTGCTGAATGAGATATAGAATATCTATCATTAACAATGCAACTAGAAGCATACTTGAAGCGTCGACCAGGAGGAATAAAGAGTAGCAATAGCCTCTCCCAGAACTGGCTACCAGGTAGACTGTCTATGGCCATGTACGCAAAATATCCCCAGAGGACAGATGTGGGGATCTTCCTAATCAAAGGCATAGCGCATACTGAAAGTCCAACAAGTATGGACTGCAGAAAGTTGCTTACTCTTTGCTCATTTACTCTAACAGGCAAATGTGCGTCAATGCACTTTTCAGGTTCAAACTTGTTGATTGCATCTCCACTGTGTTCATGCTTCAAGACAGCCTCTTTCAAGTTCTCCAATTCTTTATCTACAGAAGACTGTAAAAAAAATAATCAGTCAAGGTTAAAATAGTCACGTCACACGTGATTGAAATCACTTACAGTCCGAGCAGGCTCCATCTCAACAAATATGGCATGCATCTTCCCATAAATCTCCGAGTGGCTAGCTTTTTGTTCAATGCATTCTTTTGCACCCTTGAGCATTCTTTTACGAATCAACTGAAAAAATAACAAAAAAAAACTTGCTAATGAGAATTTCATATAACACTCTTATAGAGCTATTCACATGTAAAGAACCACCATTAGAGTGCAGTATCGACCTGTCTTTTAAGTACAGCAAGACTCCTGGTATGCATAGGTGATTGTGGAAGAACCCCATTTGAAGGAGGAAGTCCAAGCACCCCGCAAAGTAATGTCTAAACCACAAGTAGATGCAAAAAAAGCACTTCAGCAAGTGACTAAATGAAAACAGAATTTCTTGGAAGGGCTTTAAAAGTCTACTTCACACGATCAACAAACAATATAAGAACATGATATCAAGACATTAATATGTGTACCATGAAACCAAGCAACAAGACGTCATAATGGTAAGCAGATGGGTTTTTAAGGTTGAATTCCTTCTGCTGCGCCATTTGGGAAGCGACACTATGATCAAAGAAGTATAGACCTGCAATCATGACGGCTGGTATAAAGGCAGCAAATATGTACCCAACTGGTACACGTGCCATATCCTGCAGATGAGAATACTTAGAAATCATAGTCATGAATGGGTTGGTTCATGTTTTGCATCTAAATGAAAAATCATCAGTCTCTTAATAATATTGAAGAGAAAAGTTTCTAATTTCGGTTGCCTTTGTTGCCTAATTTAGCAAACTTCATCCCTCTCTGTGATGAAATGAACAACAGCTGGAGGACTATTTTGGAAAAACTTTAAAACATCAGTCTAATGAACAACTATTGGGTGAAATAGTATCAGAAATCCTATTAGGCATCCCTACAAAGGTTCCTCACATAAAAGGGCAGGAGCTCTCTCTTTGACTGGATGAAGTGTTTTATTTAAGACACCACAGTACCTAAGAATAAGAAAATGGCCAGAAGATTTCCAGGAAGTACCTTAACAACAGTCCAATGGTGCAACGATTTCGGTTCCCAAGGAAGAGGAGAAACGAGTCTCCTAGGTACCCCAGTAGGCACTTCCCTAGGAATAGCATATGATAACACTGTCCACAGGACTACCATTATAGGAACGCCATAGTCCGCAATAAAACTTCGAACCCAACCTGCTCATGCAGAACGTGTAAGTTAAAAAATCCTCCGGAGGAAAAAAAAAAAACTGCACTTATGATAGAAAAAAAGTATGCGCATGATCAATCAAACAGACATCATTATCGTACCTGTACCATAGCGCCAGGATCTTGCTCTTCTGCTTTTTATAGCAGTGAGCAGCAGTCCAGAAGAAAAAATAATGGCAAGCAAGCCATTTGCATAAAGCCATTGGAACTGAAAGACTTCTGATGTTGGATTTTCACCCTTAGGCACAGCAAACTCGCTCACCAATCCCTGACATTCAACGTGAATTGGCAGCATGAAAAATCAGAGGTTCGTTCCATCATGTTACCGGAGAAATACATTAGTCAATTGAAAGCAATTAGTAAAATATAGATACCTTAATGGCCTCTTGGAAGAACAGAACAGTGATCAGCATTCCAAAGAGTTCCCCTGCAACCCTTGTAAATCTAGTGATAATGGTACAAGCATTGAAGATCGCAAGAAGAAATAGCAAGAAAGCTGTCCATACACAGACCCTGTGACAAAAAAACACAGTATGTCACTACCTATGGATCAGCAAACAATAAACGAATGTTCCATTAACTAGTGAATGATACCATACCATCCAGCCCAGGCTAAATACAAATCCCTTCCCATATCTGGGCTATCCTTGGTGAAATTGTACAAATAAGTATACATTATAATCGTGGGCTCGGCAACACCTAGAATCAGTAGAGGTTGTCCACCAAATATTGAGTGGATGACTCCACAGAGAGCTGTTGAAGTAAGAGTCTCAACTGTACTCAAGCTTCCATCTATAAGTAAGAAGAGAGCAGAGGTGCTTACCATTAAGGCCTGTAGATTTTGAAGATATTTCCTCCAGAAATAAATAACGAAAGAAAAGAAAATTAAGGAAAGCCTGATGATAACCTGTTTCCCTGCTCAATTGCTCCCCAAAGGCAATCACAGGAAGAGCCGACGCAAAGAAAATGTAAGCAGTTGGAGCCAGTATCCTGATAAAGAATAAATCAATATAAGCACAATCAAAATTATTAATAAAAATTTAACAACAAATTAAATGACTAATAAGGTTTCTTAAGCTTGAGACCCAGTTATGAATCTAACAAAAAGATTAAATTGGTGTCAAATACCTTACACCAGACCTACAGGTATCAAGCCAATCACTTTTATAGCAAGATAACCTTCCTTTGATATCATCCTTGACTCCCTTAAAAGGAGTCCCTATGTTCTTCATGGCTAATTCTGCAATTCAAATAGTTAGACAAGGTCAATCTTCTTACAACAAATACACAGCAACAATGGTTATGAGTATACATTTTCCTGGTCATTTCATATCTACCAAAAAGGAATAGCACACTAGAACCATAACTGGTCACGGATATTAATTTTCCAGCAACAAGAAACCAAAATTCGGAAAGTTAACAGAAACAAGAATATAAATATCCGTCAAAATTAAAAAACAAGAAAAAAAATATATGTCAATGCACTTCATAATATGCTACCATCTAATTTAACACCAAAATCATGGACAACCCTTTATATTCAAAAATTTAGGTGAACGAAACAGAGGCTGTCAAGAACTTGAGGAATTATAAGAATACCAAGATTCTACCAGGCACAACCACCGTTTAAAATTTCATAGTCTATGCACCAGAAGAGACTCGTCACATTGTTAGTCTTAGTAACCACCTTTGATCTAAATCACAGCATCCAGATTTCAAAGTAATAGTTGCATTATACACCAAATTTTTTCCAAGCACAAACCCATAAAAGCATGCCTTTCATTTTTTACCAGCGCCCACCCTATCCCCCACCCTGCCTAGTTCTGGGGAAAGGTACCATAAGAAGAAAAATAAAAACAAAGAAGATTCAAATGAACGGTACCGTCAAGAAAATGGAAACAAGAAAACGAACAAGAAGGGGTGGGGTTGGGGGGTGAGACAACTGAAACTCAAAAAATGAAAACATACAAAACAGAACAAGTAAGCACTCAAAACAAAATGGAAGATCCTACAAAATGTTAAAAAGCAACAGACCAGGCCACATTTGTCATCTACCAAATCTGAAAAGATTCCAAAGCATGAACTAAATGAGCCAGACGTACAATAAGAACAAATAAAAATCGATACCGCATATAACCTTTTCAAAAGAAAAAAAAAATCAACGTTGTATTGCACAAAGCAAGAAATCAAGATGTGCTATAACTAAATTCATTATCATACAACAAGGAAATGTATTTAAGGAACCCAATGCAATCATTTCTCCCTTTTCCCCTACATTTCCATGAATGCAAGCCTAAATGCGAACTTCTCGCTTCATGCATGCATGGTATATCTGTCGAAGAAAAATAGGATCAATACAATAAAAAAATGAAAAAGACAAAACCTTAGATACTAATGTCGTCCAATGGGTTGCTTCAGAAAGAAATTTAAAGAACAAGCAGATGGGAGGTGGAGGAAGACTTTTCCGGCAGGCGAAAGCCGCCGGAGAATATGGAGAGATATATTTTTTGATAAAACAAGAAGACTTTTGTATAGATAGAAAATAATAAGAAGAGAAAAGAAGAACGACAGGACATTGAGGAGGGGAGAAAATAGAATGTAAGTGTTGTATTTAGTGTAGATATAAATATTTTTTAACGTAGGTTTTTTTGTTGTATATTTGAGCTTATGGGAAGGCAGACGCCAACGAGAATGCTGAGAGTTTTTGCGCAAATTTTACAATGGTCAATGATCAAGTATGATTAGTTGGTCATTGACTAATGAAATGTGTAAAAAATTTATGGTCTCCTTGTTTTTGCCAATCATCTCTTTGCTTGCATGTAGATAAAACTTATTTGTCATTATTTTATCAGGACACTAGTTGATGAATAACCACAAAAAAATTTATTTAGTTTGTGTCTTCGGGAAAGTGCAATGTATAAATATTTGACAGAGGAGCACCGGGAAACGTGTGGGCCTCGCCAGCCGGCTCTCTTCCCACCTGATTGAATGCATAATTTCGTCCCAAGTTGTTTTAGTACTCACTTTGTAAGAGAAACAAACGAGTAAACAGCATCATGCATCGCAGGTAAGGTTGTGTACATTAGATCACGAAGTGATATGATTTTTTCTTTTTGGATTCTGTCCAAACATGAAAGTCTAATATACCGAAAAGACCTTTTTTGTAAGAGAAAAAGTAATAAATTGTTATTATTTTCTTTCAGATTCCGAAGTGATATGATCTCTTCTTTTCGGATCCTATCCAAACATGAAAGTCTAGTTTACCAGAAAGACTTTTTTGTAATAGAAAAAATAATAAATTGTTATTATTTTCTTTTATATATATATACAGGTTTTACTTGAGACAAATGAGTCGTTGCCGTTTTAGTGTTCTCTAGAAGGCTAGCCATAGACGGATGTCAAAAATACCAACTTAGGTTAGTTTTTTGTTAATGATGTGTAATTTTAGTTTTTAGATCTCATATTTATGACAAGGTATCTTTCGTTGATCACTTAGATGTTGTAGTAGAGTTGGAGTCGATAACAATCCCCTATAATATAGGATAGGAGTGTTGTCCCATATGTCTCGGGCTGTGGCTGTGGAATAGACTATGCTTGTGGCTCAGGCTCGGGTTCGGGTTGTGGTTGGTGCTTGGACTATCTTTCTGGTTGTGGTTTTGGTTATGAGTGTAATATTAGGAATTTGGGAATGAAAAATCTTTTTATTTTTCATTGAATTATAACGTTACATAGCCTCTATTTATAGCACTTCTTCTCTGCTATCTATAGTAACTAAAAGATATGATATGAAACTGATACGGCTACAACCTTTGATTGATTCTAACTGATTCCAACTGACCAAGATTGCAATCTCTGATTCTAACCTTAATTACTTGCTCTCCTCCTTAAGTTGAGTATCCAGATCCATGATATTCAACTTGCCGATCTTACGTTCAAATAAACTCTCAGGCACAGCCTTGGTAAGGATATCGGCCAACTGACCTTCTGTAGGCACGAACGGAACAGTAACTACCACATCCTCAAGTTTCTCCTTGATGAAATGTCGATCAATCTCAACATGTTTGGTTCTATCATGTTGCACTAGATTCTCAGAGATACTAATTGCAGCCTTATTGTCACATTTTAGTTGTGGTGGCACCTTCTGGTCAAAACCTATCTCCTGTAGGACCTTCCTTATCCATAACACTTCCATAATTCCTTTCGCTATCCCACGAAACTCTTCTTGTGCACTTGGCAACGCTACCACTTTTTGTTTCTTACTTCTCCACGTTACAAGAGTGCCTCCGACCAAAGCAAAGTATCCAGACGTGGACTTTCTGTCTATTGGACTGCCTGCCTAATCTGAATCGGTATAGACCTCTACATTCATATGTCCATGGCTCTTAAAGAATATCCCTCGTCCAGGTGTCTTCTTTAAATATCTCACAATACGCGTCGCTGCCTTCCAATGGTCTTTCTGTGGCTTGTGCATGAACTGGCTCACTACCCCGACTGCATAGACAATATCTGGTCGTGTGTGAGAGAGATAGATCAACTTTTCCACCAACTTCTGGTATTGTTCTTTGTCAAACACTGGTTCCTCCTCAGAGATTGCAAGTTTCAAATTTGATGTCATCGGAATGTCACTAGGTTTGCAATCCAACATGCCGACCTCTGCTAGCAAATCAAGTATATACTTCCTCTGTGAAATAAAGATCCCTTTGCTTGACTTGAGAACCTCGATCCCAAGAAAATACTTTAGATCTCCTAGATCATTCATCTCAAACTCAGCAAACAGTCTGTTTCGGAGTTCTGAGATCTCGGCTTGGTCGCTCCCAGTAATGATCGTATCATCCATGTAGATAATTAAGCACGTAACCAATTGACCCCTCTTCTTGAGAAACATGGTATAATCTGCATTACTTTGTTTGTAACTGTTCTCTTTCATAACTGCTGTGAATCTCCCAAACCAGGAACGAGAGGATTGTTTTAGGCCATAGAGTGCTTGCTTTAGTCGACATACCTCACTTTCCTCGAATTCATCTGAGTATCCTGGGGGTGCCTCCATGTAGACCTCTTCTTTCAATTCTCCGTGCAAAAAAGGCATTCTTCATATCAAATTGGTCCAATGGCCATCCCTGATTTCCAGCAACAGAGAACAATACTCGAATCGTATCAATCTTTGCAACCGGCGAGAAGGTCTCTGAGTAATCTATTCCATACGTTTGAGTATGTCCATTAGCCACCAGCCTTGCTTTATATCACTCAATTGTTCCATCAGCATTATACTTCACTGTAAACACCCAAAGACACTCGACCGGCTCTTCCCTTCTGGTAAAACACATTTTTCTCACGTCTCATTTTTTTCGAAGCTGCCATCTCTGAATCCATGGCACTACGCCAGTGAGTTATTCTGCTGGCCAACTCGACACTCTTGGGTATAAACTCCTGATATACGGTTGATAATAGACTGCTGGATGCCTCCCCCTGACCTGGATCCACTGGATATCTAGATAGTCGAGTCACTCTCTCTGGTGAGTACCTTCTTGGTGGTCTCCCCCTGTTCTCCCTGTGTGGTAATCTCTAAACTTATAACTCGGGCGGTGAGGTATCAAAAACTGAAACAATATTCTCATGGTTACCTACCTCTTGAGGATCATTCACCGAAGTAGATTCATGGAGTGGGACTGAAACATCCTCCCTATCTGCACTGTCTGGGGTTGGCTCGGTGGCGCTATCTACTTGACCTTGTTGGACAGTCGCTGGCACCGTGTGGCTGTGTAACCAGTTAACAAATGGCACATCATCCAGTGTCTCCCCTGTGACAGTGACTGGGAACAATAATACTCGGTTTCAGGAAAGGTGCGGTCTATAGTAATATGAAGACGATGAGTATGATGATTGTAACATCAATAACCTTTTTCTAGGTAGCGTAACCAACAAACACACACTTTTGGACACAGGGGTCAAATTTAGTGCTGGCTGTTTTGGGAATATGGACATGTACCAAACACCCAAAGAGTCGAGGGGGTAGTGTTAAGACGGATGGTATGCTGACCTAAGAGGAGAGAGCCTGTAATGGTGTCTGGGAACGAAGAATCTTTGTAAGGAGACGATTAATAAGATATGCTGAGGTAGCAACAGCTTCTGGCCAAAAAGAGGTGGGGACCTGAGACTCGAGAAGCATGGCTTGGGTCATGTCAAGAAGCAGACAATTTTTCCGCTCCGCACTCCATTTTGCTGGGGTGTTTCAGGGCACATGGTTTGGTGAACAATACCATGCTCTCTTAGTAACTGTTGGAAGGAGTGAGACATATACTCAACACCATTATGTGAACGAAGAATTTCAATATGGGTATTATACTGAGTGCGGACTAAGTGAAGAAAGTCACGGAAGCGAGTAAGGACATCAGATTTTTGCTTCAATATATATATATATATATATATATATATATATATATATCATTCTAGAAAAATCGTTCACAAATATGACATCGAAAGCCCTGGGGACTGGGGACTGAGGAAGGACCCCACACATCAGAATAAATAAGGGAAAAACGATAATCAACTCGAGTATTATTAGGTTTAAAAGTATCACAGGAGAAAGACTCAATATGATCCTGAAACAAACTAGGAAAAAGTATTTTGAGGTAACCAAATGAGAGGTGTTCCAGGCGACGATGCCACAACCACAGTTGCCGGTGGACTGTTCCGGTGGCAAGCATAGACCGACCCATTTGAGCCACCTCATCCAGGTAGTAGAGACCTTCGTGTTCAGTGCCACGTCCAGTTATCGCCCTCGAATGAATATCCTGCAAAAGGCAAAAACGAGGGTACATGAGTATAGTACAATTGAGTTCTTTGGTCAGTTGACTGACAGATAACAATTTTGAAGATAGATGTGGAATATATAAACATTGTTGAAGGCTAAGTGTAGAGGAGCACTAGACTGGTCCAGTGCCGTGTACCGAGACAAGTTCCCCACTGACAGTTTCGATATGAGCTTTTGTTGGAGAGGCAACAGAGGTAAAGTTGATAATATCGAAAGACATTGTGTCGGTGGCACCACTGTCTAAAATCCAAGCTATGCGTTTTGGCTGGGATGGATGGGAATAGTGGGGAATGGTGTGGGCAGTAGGTCCAAATTTCTGGGAATTTAAAGGGTTGGAGTGGGCATTTGAGGTGGTCAACCCATGAGGGGTTGATTGGATGGCAGTTTGGTAAATAGGTAGAAGTTGATTGGGCTGAGAGGGGAAAGGACACAAGTTTCGCTAGAACCCCTAGGAAAATTCTGGAAGCTCCTAGGCTGAGACATTTCCGTCTTTTGTGCTAAGGAAAGGCGGGATATAAGTGGGCGCTTTTGGGTCATTTTCAAAGGATTAGGGTTGGGCTTTAAAATTCCCACCCTTTCTCTCCCGTCACTTCGGCCGCTGCAAATTTCCTTACCTGCTCCTGTCTGTGCTTGGGTTGTCCTTCTTACCTTCCTGGTGGAAGCCTACTGCGTTGATGGCATCTGTATTGTGATGAGTGTCTCCCTCATTGTTGCTCCCTTCGCTACCTGAGTTGATGACGAACGCTCCTTTCCCAAAGACTGCTGGCCGCTTCTCAGGTTTCTTCCTCCCCTGTGCTTCCCACCAATCTGGGTATCCTACAACCTGGAAACACATATCTCTGGTATGTTTTTTCATGCCACAGTAGGTACATACCAGTTTTGTCTTGTCCTCCTTGTCTCCACCGCGCAATGACGACTGAGAGCGTGGTGGTGCTCCACCCCGTACGTCCTGTCTGCCTTGGGCCTTTAAACCAAGGCCAATCCCTGATCATGAAACTTTTTCTAAAGGGATTCCTCTAAGAATCCCTAGTCTTGACTTTTCTCTTCGGATGGCAGCAAACGCTGCTTCCACCGATGGTAATGGATCACGTTTCAACAGTTCCATATTCAGATTCTCAAATCTCTCATCCACGGATGTTAAAAGTTGAAACAGCCGTACTTCCTATATTTTCTGATTATACACCGCAATATCCTCTAGATCCTTCATTGGATTCAGATCTCTTCCGTCAATTGCCATCCACACTGACAGGAAACGATTCCAGCAATCTTCGATTGTGCCTTCTCCCTGTCTGATGGAGTTTGCCCGCCTGTGTAACTCATAGATCTGGAAGGTATCTCCTCCAGACCCGTATGTCATTGCTAGACCGTCACACAAGACCTTGGCTGTGGGATAATGTGACACATTCGTCACTGAACTGGGTTCAATTTTCTGGATCAGCCAGATAGCTGATCATGTTGCTCCCACTGCGGATATGATGCGTCTCCGACAATAGGGGTGTGGGCACACCTGTAATATGTGTTGTCTTCCTGCACCCTCCTATTGCTTTTCTGATTAAAGTTGCCCACAGTGAATAGTTGGCACCATAAAATTTTAGACCAATGGTTAAATCTTCAGAATTAGTGACTTTTGTATGAGTCATAAGACTGTTCCTGAGTAAATTGACTAATTGGATCGCCAATTCGTCACTCCTGGTCTCCGATGATCTGGGTTCTGACATTTCTAGAGTGTGGGACCAATGACTTTAATGAGTTCTGTAATTCTGGGTTTTATGGCTAATCGGTTTGGAAAGGGCTAGACCAACTGGGCTGAGAAGGGTTGGACGATGATGAAGGACAGAATTTCCTGTCTGAGTCCACAGGTTACACTCGAACCTAGCTCTGATACCATGTTAGGAATTTGGGAATGGAAAAAACTTTTTATTTTTCATTGAATTATAACAACATTACATAGCCTATATTTATAGCACTTCTTCTCTGCTATCTATTGTAACTGAAAGATATTACATAAAACTGATACGGTTACAATCTTTGATTGATTCTAACTGATTCTAACTGACCAAGATTGCAATTTCTAATTCTAACATTAATTACTTGCTAACATGTACATCGCCCATTTAAGACTGGATTCCATACACACCAAAATGAACATCGATGTCCGTGTCCACCCCGAAAAGAACCCTAGAAAGCGAAGGGCATGTATATGAAGAAGAAGCTGGCTCTAGAATGCACCTACAGATTATGTCTGAGATCCACAAGGTCCCTCATCATGATAGATGCTGTTGTGTTGGCATATCAAGCGGCCTTATATGTATAAGATGATCCATTTCTCATGAGCATGATGAAGATGAGATGTCATCTTTGCAGATAGGAGTGCACATGTGGATATGGATGCGTAGTACACATACACACATATTCATGCCTATGAGACTGTAAAATACACAAATAATGGTTAGTACACATTTAACATATACCCAAAGTAATAATTTTAAATTTTATAGATTTCATATAAATTATAAATATATCATGTATAAAAAATTGGTGGACGAACCATTAAAACCTCTAGAAACTTCGAGATGACTAACATACAGTAAGTCGATTATCAAAATATGTCACTCTTGCTAGTATGACATATACTCAAAATGATACGTCATGGGCTCATCAAATGGGTGTCAATGACAACCTGACCATGACTTACTTTTACTTTCCACCCATTGATAGCGACGTTGTGAACAGCCATGTCTCGCATGCATCCTATGAGCTCGATGCATATCAATGCCATTACTAATGATGATTGGTATGATATGTTGCTACCATAATGTCCCAGACCATGTGAGACATATATATCTACATAATGTCATACAATATGTGTAGCGCTCTGCTCCCGAACCCTAGCATCGGGAACGGTACACCCGCCGTAGTCTACTACGAGAACTACAAGACGTCGTTCGAACTTCTTACATGTCAAAAATAATGTAAATTTTTTTTACGGAAACGACAATTAAAAATTCAAAATCAATTTATATATAATCCCGATACGAAAATAGATAATAGTTAGGACTGACGAAACTCAACACGTCAATTGAAATTCTAAAAGTCCGATAAAAACGGAATAAATATGTAAACCACCAAATATCCTCAAGAAAATCTCTCCAAAGCATCACTCGCCCCAGCTCGCACAATCTGACTCATCCTCAGTGAAAATGTACTTGTACTCAGACTCACATGTTGAAGGATTAGTAGTAAGGGTGAGTGATTGGAAAATCACCCGTAAGTTACCCGTCTTTTCTCAAAAAAGAACCATACTTACAATAGATAAACAAATACATAAAACAAATAACACATACCTGATCCAATCGCAAAGTAAACATATGACTAGCAAATATAATTTGTCACATATAAATATGCAATGTTAGCATGTTCCTTCACACTACTGTGTCACACACCTAATGACATCATATCACACGTCGTGCTTTTTCTATCCATGGTATGCAATGCATGTCATGGGGTTCTATCATACGTTAAGTAACATGGAGTCAGCGCATACGCTCCATATCATGGAGTCAGTGTAGATCCCGCTCCGTATTATGGAATCACTCACCCCGAAGGGATGCACGTGCCAATAATGCTGCACACTTTCCTTTCTCCTATGTTGCATGCTCCGTTCTATATCGCGTATTACTTATATTGCGTAGTTACCCTATATTGTGTAGGGTTCATTACTGTATTTTATCTTCTACCGTTATTTTATCTTTCTATACTTTATTTTAGATTTCTACACTTTAGTTTATCTTCCATAGGCTTTCAACCACTTTATTCTTTTATTTATTTATTTTTATCTTCCTCTATTATTTTTTCTTGCTTTAATTTTTTTTCTCTTTTTTCTTTCTTTTTTCTGTGCTGCCATATATATTTTATATATTTATTTTATTTTATGGGTTTCTAAATTTCTTATTTGTTAAATAATATTAATACTATAATAAATCTTTTTTTCTTTATAATACTAGCCTATTTCCAATTTCTGACTGCGGCCTTGCCCAAAAGACAGCCTGCGTCCGGTTGGCCTCTGGCCTGCTGGCCTGCGGTCAAACCTCCTTGTTGTAACCGTAAATTGTTAAAGGAAAAAAAATAATTAATTAAATTAATTAATTAAATTAGGTTAAAATTTAAAATCTGAATTTAAAAAAAGAGAAAAAAATTAATTAAATTAATCCTACTAACTACCCATAACCCCCTCCCCCATGATTTCCTCTCCACTTCCCCAAATCCCTCATAACCGTCTCTCCCTCTAATTAATTAAATCACCCAACTCACTCACAACACACACACGGCAGTTTCAAGAAAAAAAGGGGGAGATAGCGCCTGGGGATAGAGAAACGGCAGGGAGGAAGAAAAAAATGGAGATAAGAGAGAGAAAGAGAAGAAGAGGAAGAAGAAAAGCCACCTACATCAAATCCAATTTTGCTTTTGATTAGGGAATTGATATTCAAGAGGTAGGTTACCCTCCCCTCTGTCGGATTGCTTTGGATTCCCTCGCATTCTGTTTTGTGAATTATTTGATTATCATTGCATGTCTACATTTTATATGTTTATCCCGAATCCTTTATGTGTTGGTATGGAAAGTGTGTGATTGGCCTTAGATATAGATCACATAGCACTGAAATAGATTGGGTTAGGTTCAGCTCGTCGAAAAATGCGCCCGGAGGTGGCGCGTGTAGCACACGCGCGACGGCCCACGCGTGCCCATGAGCGACGCGTGCACTATACGCACTGAAGTTGTCAGTCGCGTTACTAAGAGGGCGTTAAATGGAGTCCACTGGAATTGGTTTGGGGTGAATCGGAGTTAAAACCAAAAAGTTATGGATTTTTGAAGAAAATTAGAATATAAAGAAAATAATAAAAGAATTTAAAAGAATTAAAAAAGAGGCTGGGCGCTACAGGCCACCAGCCTGATTTTCGGCCAGCAGGCCTGCCATGACAGGTGGGCTTTGTTTCCGCAGGCCAGGGAACGGCCCAGTAGCAGCAAGAATAAAAGAAGAAAAGGGTTCAGGGCCAGCAGCCAGCGGACCAGTATCTGCCAGCGTAGTCCGGCCCAAATACCGCCTGCTATAAAAAAAACTGTTAGCGGGCCAGAGGCCAACGAGCCTTCTTTTCCTGGCGGGCCAGGCTACTGAAGAAGAGGAAAAGGGCAAAAACCAGTAAAAAGGGCCGAATATTTAAAAAAAACAGTTTGGGTTATTTAAAATAATTAGGATTTAGTGTATAAAATAATAATAATAATAATAATATAATTAAAGAATATATATATATAAATGTCAAATAATGAAAGGTTTAGATGGGGTTGTGGTGAAAAAAAAGTAGTATATATATTAATCAATAATCAAATATGAATAAACTTAATTGATTAATTTAATAATGTACTATATAAATTAAAAGAAAATTTAGAAACCCATTAAATAAATTAAAATAAAAGAAATAAAAATAGTAGGGGAAGATAAAATTATTTAAATAAAAGAATGAAGTGCTTGAAAGCCTAGAAAAAATAAAATAAAGTGTAGAAACCTAAAATAAAGTCTAGAATGATAAAATAACGGTAGAAGATAAAATACAGTAATGAACCCCACACAACATAAGGTAACTACGCAATATAGGTAATACGCAACATAGAACGGAGCATGCAACACAGGACAAACGGAAGTGTGCAAGTGTGACGCATTCATGGCACGAGCATTGCATTTGGCCTATGAGCCGTGTGGTCCTACGGGACGTGTGGTCTGACGAGGCGAGTGATGGGTGTTGGTAATAATGGTTATCTTCATCTAATAGGACCCGGGACATGCATAGCATATCATGGAAAAGAAAGAGCATATCGTGTGATATTAAATGACTGCGTGTGACATAGAGATAGAAATGCATGCATCATGATGTTGCGCATTGCATTGTTATTGTTGATTATTGTTGTCTTTGTTATTGAGTTGTTTCAGTGCTACAGTTTGGGATACGGATTGGGTCGGGTATGTGCTATTTTCTTATTTAAGCTTTATTTGCTTTATTGTTTATTTGTTTATGCTTTATTGCTTTATTTATCTGCTCCATGCTTTACGTGCTTTATGTGTTTACCCGACTCAGTATGTGACAGTCCCTTTTCGGGAGAGACGGGTAACCTACGAGTGACTCCCATCACTCA
>AP025053.1:5793283-5912992 GCA_036186865.1 Eustoma russellianum
GAGTGACTCCCATCACTCACCCCCCACCACCCCTCCACAGGTGAGCAGGATTAAGAGTATATATATACTTATCGAGGATGGGACAGATTACGCGAGCTGGGAAGAGGGAGCTGGGCTCGAGAAGGGATCTTGTTGACTGAGAGCTTGTTCTTGGGATAGTCAGATAGACCTCCACCTAGGTTTATTGTTTGATTTTAGTATTTCATACTTGACTTAGTGGGTTTCGTCAACCTTTGTACTTGATTTTATTCTGATGGATTTAATTTAATCAAGATGTTTATTTCTTTAATTATTGTTTCCTCGAAAAATTTATACGTCAGTTCCGACGTGTAAAGAAGTTTGAACGACTCTTTGTAGTCCTCATAGTAGGCTACGGCGGGTGCACTGTTCTCGATGCTAAGGCTCGTGAGCAGGGCGCTACAGGTGGTATCAGAGCCGAGGCTCCAGATCCACCTCGGAAACGCAAGATTTACTAGATCACTTATACATAAGCTACGATCTTTTCCTAAAATGACGATTTTACCTTTAAGCAAAAAAATAGGGTTAAGTGATGATCTTAGACTTAAGTTATGATCGGGTTAAGGGATACAAAGTTGAGCGATCATTTCCTTACTTAATTACGAATCTGTCTTTAATATTTAACATGCATTCTGTAAATGACAGAATTTCTCAAATTACCCCTGAACGTTCTCATGCAACCTCTAAGTTGTTAGAAATTCCCAAAATACCCCCTAACTTAGCATGTGCTTAAATAAATATAGTTTCAACCGTTCTAGATTCAAAAAATACCAGCAAGACGTGAACAAGTCGGTAATAAAGGAAATGGTGGTGAGAACCAAGAGAATGAGGGGATCATCCCAAGCACTTGAAGATGTCATAGTCACCATGACCAACACCTTAGCATAGTAGCATCAGCTGTTAAACTAGCAGGCACGGCCTCCACCACCGCACTCAGTATAAGGAGACGCGGATAGATGGTGGCACGGCACAATTGACACCACCAATCACTTGGATTTAATTTCAGAATGAATCCATGAGGTATTACGCACCGAGGCTACTGTCAAAGAACGATTCCAGATCCACAGCGGAAATGTAGATTTAGGCCATGATGTTTGTAGTTAAGTTAGACATAAGTGATGATTGAAACATAAGTGAAGATCATGAACGTAGGTACTGATCTCAGTTATAGGTGATGATCCTGAACATAAGTTACAATCTTAAACATAAGTAACGATTCCGATTAAGAGTTGACCTTAGACATAAGTACTCAACGTAGTCTTAAGCATTGATTATACACTAAGCATGATTTTAGGAATAAGATATGATCTTAGACTTAAGAAATGATTATACCAAGAACAATCCTAAAAGTAAGTTATGACTCTAGACTTAAAGGAGACGATCGATTACCAAAACATGTATACTTAGGGTATCCTATACAATTCTACCTTATCTAAGTTGGTCATAACCCTTTAAGCCGAGATCTTAGTAATCCTAGTTGAATAATATATACTTAATTTAAATAAAATTAAAATGTTAACCAGAACACCCTACTGCGAACGCTAGTGACATATTAATAGGTCAGGCAGTAACCCGGCTGCTTCACCGCCACAACAGCATGAAACTCGGTACCATTAGGTAAAGTAAAACAAGCCCATATCCCTACTTAGACGGTAGCATCAGAGCAGACTTAGGTCTAAGTTGAGACAATAGCTACTAAGAAATGAATTATTATAGTATGATAGATACTAAGAGAGGACTCATGGAGAAATGATAAAAAAAACTAGCTGACTATTTATAAGCATTATAATCAGTAGCGTTAGTAAGAAAATCATACGAAGGAATTTATAGTCTAGGGTTAAGATGTTAAAATTTAGAGTTACTAAGTAGGACAACGATATTAGTCTCGTTAGAGATATTGATCGGTAGCAAAGAGCGTGATTGGCTATAACCAGTACGTGGAAATGATGAACTCTTACAAACCTTTGTAGTTAAGTGTTGTCGAATTACTTGGCTTGAATCTGGTAGGCTTGAATTAAAATAGAGCGGGCATGATCAAGTAGTGGCTACTTTTCATGTGAAGCAGAATAAGATTAGTGATTCAAATAACCAAGTAACGAGGTACAGTGGAATAATGTGGCGCGCGGAAGCTTGGTGAATTAGGACACCTTAAGTCGATCAATAATTAGCGTGCCATGCTAGGATTGGACCAATTTAAGTTAAAGATTTTATCGTGAGTAGGCAAACATGAGACTTATAAGAAACTTTACCTAGGAGAACTTATCCGGAAAAGAAAAAAAAGATGACCTATAGAATTATACGAAATATTGGACTGATGTATTTTTCAAACAAGTAAATATTTAATATAAGTACGTATACCAACGTATGACTAAATTTTAACAAGTACTTAAAAAAAAGGAAAAAAAAAATTCTGTCTACTGAAATCTCATTTTCTCATTAGACTACTAAACTTTACAAAACTAAATTCTTTTATGTATCTGTATTCCAATATAATGAAAATTTCAATTCTTTTGGCAACCTTATAAAAAAACTTTTATACTACTGATATTCTTTTAAAATATATATATATATATATATATATATATATATATATATATATTCCTTACTCAAGATTTCAAATTTCCGTTTCATCGCATCCATTTTGGTCAAATTAATGTTACCTGACTACTATCGATATCGCAAGCATTTTATCCATTAAAGTATTTTCGAAATTATTCACCCGCTTGCGATAAACTTACTTAAATTTTGTGAAGCCAAAAAAAATAAATAATAATAATAGCTTTTAAAATATATATTTTCCTATAGAAAACGAAATGTACCGTATTCAAATCGTTTTATAAAACCTTACACTATTACGTTTTCAACTGTTTTAATATCATTTCACCGAAACAATTTGCGACCAAGTTATATCGCCATTTTTATAAAGTGTCATTTAAAACACCACTTGCGAAAACGAGTAAATTTTTTCAAATCTTGTCTAAAATAAATAAACAAATAAATACATAGGAATGGTATTATTTTAAAAAGACTGAAGTTATATTTCAAATTATAGCCACATAGGCCACGTTTATGTGAAGAAAGGTATGCCGTACACATATTTCGTATATTAGGCTAATGATATTTTCAAAGAAGTAAGGGCATGATCATAGAGTTAGTTCATAAGTATATAAGGATTAATTTTAAGGATTTGGTTTTGTGTAGCAAGTACCATATTAGTGTACATCAAGGATATTAGTTGGTTAATTATCTAGGGGGGTGAACCATATATAATGAGTTTAAGAATCCGAAATTGTGGAATGCGATGAATTGAATGATGCACGTCAAGAGATATAAGTAAAAGTATGTACATACTAATTATAGAGAAATACGTTAAAGATTGAGCCCTATATGGACTAGATCATCTTGTGGAATGCTAGTGTAACTAAATTGAGTCATACTAAAGTAAAAAAAGTATTCTGAAAATACATACGATCTAAGATATGAGTCTTGTGAATAAGGCGTTAAGTCCAAGATTGTAGTACATCTAAGAACTAATCTACAAGGGTTGCTGAAGACCGCAGAAATAAGTAAGTTATAGATCGATGATTATGTTGTAGAGCCCTTAGTAGGATGACAATACCATTAAGGTTGATTCGATAATTATAGATAGATTATGTAATGATTTTATTAAGCAAAAGGACAAATCGATTGAAATTACCCTGTTGGTGTACAAGGAATGACTATGAGGCCTTAGCATGTGATAAAGAATTGAAGTGTTTAGCATGTCGCAAAGGATATTTAGCTTGGTCGTTATCTAGGAGAAAGAATCAAGTAGAACTAAATTAAGTGTTGACTATGTAATACGCAAGTTTCGAGGGCGAAACTTTTTGTAAGGGGGTAGAATGTTGTAACCATAAATTGTTAAAGGAAAAAATAATTAATTAAATTAATTAATTAAATAAGGTTAAAATTTAAAATCTGAATTTAAAAAAAAGAGAAAAAAATTAATTAAATTAATCCTAATTAACTACCCATAACCCCCTCCCCCATGATTTCCTCCCCACTTCCCCAAATCCCTCATAACCGCCCCTCCCCCTAATTAATTAAATCACCCAACTCACTCACAACACACACAGGGCAGTTTCAAGAGAAAAAAAAGGGGGAGATAGCGCTTGGGGATAGAGAAACGGCAGGGAGGAAGAAAAAATGGAGATAAGAGAGAGAAAGAGAAGAAGAGGAAGAAGAAAAGTCACCCACATCAAATCCAATTTCGCTTTTGATCAGGGAATTGATATTCAAGAGGTAGGTTACCCTCCCCTCTGTCGGATTGCTTTGGATTCCCTCGCATTCAGTTTTGGAAATTATTTGATTATCATTGCATGTCTACCTTTTATATGTTTATCCCGAATCCTTTATGTGTTGGTATGGAAAGTGTGTGATTGGCTTTAGATATAGATCACATAGCACGGAAATAGGTTAGGTTGGGTTCAGCTCGTCGAAAAACGTGCTCGGAGGCGGCGCGTGTAGCACACGTGCGACGGCCCATGCGCGCCCATGAGCGGCGCGTGCAGTATACGCACTGAAGTTGTCAGTCGCATTACTAAGAGAGCGTTAAATGGAGTCCACTGAAATTGGTTTGGGGTGAATCGGAGTTAAAACCAAAAAGTTATGGATTTTTGAAGAAAATTAGAATATAAAGAAAATAATAAAAGAATTTAAAAGAATTAAAAAAAGAGGCTCGGCGCTACAGGCCACCAGCCTGATTTTCGGCCAGCAGGCCTGCTATGACAAGTGGGCTTTGTTTCTGCAGGACAGGGAACGGCCCAGTAGCAGCAAGAATAAAAAAAAAGAAAAGGGTTCAGGGCCAGCAGCCAGCGAGCCAGCCCTTAGCGGACCAGTATCTGTCATCGCAGTTCGGCCCAAATACCGCCTGCTATAAAACAATTAACGGGCCAGAGGCCAGTGAGCCTTCTGTTCCTGGCGGGCCAGGCTGCTGAATAAGAGGAAAAGGGTCAGGACCAGTAAAAAGGGCCGAATATTTAAGAAAAACAGTTTGGGTTATTTAAAATAATTAGGATTTAGTGTATAAAATAATAATAATAATAATAATATAATTAAATAATATACATATAAATGTCAAATAATGAAAGGTTTAGATGGGGCTGTGGCGAAAAAAAGTAGTATATATATATTAATCAATAATCAAATATGAATAAACTTAATTGATTAATTTAATAATGTATTATATAAATTAAAAGAAAATTTAGAAACACATTAAATAAATTAAGTTAAAAGAAATAAAAATAGTAGGGGAAGATAAAAATATTTAAATAAAAGAATGAAGTGCTTGAAAGCCTAGGAAAAATAAAAAAAAGTGTGAAAACCTAAAATAAAGTCTAGAAAAATAAAATAACGGTAGAAGATAAAATACAGTAATGAACCTCACGCAACATAGGGTAACTACGCAATATAGGTAATACGCAACATAGAACGAAGCATGCAATATAGGACAAACGGAAGTGGTGTGACGCATTCATGGCACGAACATTGCATTCGGCCTATGAGCCGTGTGGTCCTACGGGACGTGTGGCCTGACGAGGCGTGTGATGGGTGTTGGTAATAATGGTTACCTTCACCTAATAGGACCTCGGGACATGCATAGCATATCATAGAAAAGAAAGAGCATAGCGTGTGATATTAAATGACTGCGTGTGACATGGAGATAGAAGTGCATGCATCATGATGTTGCGCATTGCATTGTTATTGTTGATTTTTGTTGTCCTTGTTATTGAGTTGTTTTAGTGCTACAGTTTGGGATACGGATCGGGTCGGGTATGTGCTATTTCCTTATTTATGCTTTATTTGCTTTATTATTTATTTGTTTATGCTTTATTGCTTTATTTATCTGCTCCATGCTTTACGTGTTTTATGTGTTTACCCGACTCAGTATGTGAAAGTCTCTTTTCGGGTGAGATGGGTAACCTACGAGTGACTCCCATCACTCACCCCCCACCACCCCTCCATAGGTGAGCAGGATTAAGAGTATATATACTTATCGAGGATGGGACAGATTACGCGAGCTGGAAAGAGGGAGCTGGGCTCGAGAAGGGATCTTGTTGACTGAGAGCTTGTTCTTGGGATAGTCAGATAGACATCCACCTAAGTTTATTGTTTGATTTTAATATTTCATACTTGACTTAGTGGGTTTCGTCAACCTTTGTACTTGATTTTATTATGATGGATTTAATTTAATCAAGATGTTTATTTTTGTAATTATCGTTTCCTCGAAAAATTTATATGTCCGTTCCGACGTGCAAAGAAGTTTGAACGACGCTTTGTAGTCCTCATAGTAGGCTACGGCGGGTGCACTGTTCCCGATGCTAGGGCTCGTGAGCGGGACGCTACAGTCCCTTTCTTTTTTTCGTCTAGCCTGGCCCAGATCCTCTGGCCTGCTAACCTGCGGCCTGTTCTGACGCCGCCCTCCTTTTTTTAATTTTATTAATATACTGAGCTGAAATCGGGTCAGGCCCTCCTGTTCTTGGCCCGGCCCGCAGCTGAGCTGACCTGAAATCGGGTCAGGCCAAGTCAGGTCGGCCAAGTCCATCCCAGATTTAACTATTTCTCTAAAAAAAATTCAGGTCAGCCCGGTCCAAATTTTGACCAGGCCGGGCTGACCTGGTCCAGTCTACTCCGGCGAGTCAGTCGTCCAATCCGGGTCAGTAGTTCGGGTCAATCTTGACCCGGTCCGCTCACGTGGAATTTTGTATTGTTTTTTATTATTATTTTTCTTTACTTTTTTAAATTCTATTTTTCTTCCAACCTCAATAAAATCTCCATTTTAACTCCAAATTGACTGACAATTTTCATTTGTCTACGTTTAACGCGATGCACACACTGCACCCGAGCACTGCACACGTGACATACATGCGCCCCCCAGGGGCCGCACATGGGCCTCACGCGTCTCCCTTGAACGAGCGCGTGTTCAATACACACCGCCGTCCAGACCCAGTTTTGGGTTTTCAGATTTATTCTAACTTAATTTGCGGGCTATGTGACCTATTTCTAAGGTTATTCATGCAATTTTCCACCTAATCGCATAAAAATTAATTCTTTTTAACTAATTTCAAATCCCACGAACAATACCATTTCACACCCAAATATGTTCATACATACGAATATCATAAATCATGCATACGACATCATATACAAATAACACACAAAATTTAAAGCAAGCATGATTTACACAAGAAGTGCGGGCAATCCAAGAGGAGGGGAAGGTAACCTACCTTTTTGGCTGAATAATTCTACGCGTAATCTTCGTTCTTCTCCTACCTCGGCTGATCTTGGTTTGTTTGGGAGATTGAATATTATTTTTTTCTTTTCAAGGGGCGGCCAACCTAGAACTAGGGTTTATTTATATTTTTTTCTTTTGTGGGGATTGGGGGCGGCAGAAATTGGGGAAAGGAGCAAGGGAGGGTGTCGGCTGAGATGGGGAGAATGGGATGGGTATTGGGTTTATTTATAGATGAATAAGGGGCGTTTAGGATATGTATTAGGTTTCCTATTTGATTAGGCTTTAAGTTCCATAGTTTAACTCAAATTCCAATTACCTAATTCTATCTTTTATTAGTAATATCACTATCAATTACTTAAAAAATGGATGTAACAATATGAGTGTTATATGTACATGCCACAAAGTTCTATCAAATATACAATACTTCAGAATTCTCTGTATAATGATGCATCCAGAAAAAATTATTTGCTTGTAAAGTTTTAATATAATCTCAAACCTCCAAAAAATTACAGGATCTATCCACCTTGGTCCGACGAAGTGTGAAGATGATCCTCCAGCTATGTCTTATGTGGTCGTATACTTAGAAATCTCTCTCATATCCAAAAACGTAGAACGACAACTGATCACTATATAGTATACTTCCCCTTCAGGTAATCTAAACACAATTGATGGCATAAATACGTTCATGACGTATTTAGAATTTTTAGAGAGAATATACACAATATAGTTGATAGAGACAAAAGGTTAAAAAACATACAAAATGGATTTTTTTATAAAGTCTATTATAACTATAAATTGACTATATCCAAAATATGTACAAACTTCAAGCTACATTCGAACTATTCGAAATTCAAATAAAATCAAAAATATCCTCGTCTAGGCTTCATTTCTTCAAAGCATTCCAAAACATCATCATTTTCTACTTTCAAAAATATTGTTTTTCTATATAAGTAACTAAACAATCAGTTAATAATTGGTCATCTCATCTATACAACTTTACAACTTAGAGCATAATATGTAGGTGATATCTTTTAAGTATCCAAGCCTGGTCTTGGTAGGCAGCCTGTCAAGAGCAGCAATCCAAAGTGGGAAAGAGTGTCTAGGAGTGATGGCATTGTCCCAAACAACCTTGTCCTAGGTGACCCCAACACTTCTGGTTCTGAAGTAGTTATAAGTTGTTTGAGGTTTTAATAACTCATCTGTTGCCCAGGATGAGAGGATTGTGATGGCAAGAAGATAGGATCTGTAGCGCCCCGCTCAGGACCTTTAAACTTTGGTCTCGAAATGATTCACCCGTCGTACTCTACTACGAGAAGTACAAGGTGTCGATACCATTCATATGCACGCCGACATAAAATATGGATCGATATAGCGGAAGCATCATAAATATAAATGAGCATAATCGACATGCATAAATACATCATAACTAAATCCGTACATATCATAAAGTATCATCAGTACAAAGAGGTAACAAGTACATGGTTAATATAGTCATAAGTACAAAAAACATCAACAGGGTCCATTATCATCCTCAATGGTAGCCTACTCTCAGCTCATCCTCTATGAAGTCCAAGTCCTACTCTCGGGTCTCTGCATGATGATAAAAATATAGTATGAGCGATAATGAATCACACAGAAAGTAGTCCATCTTGGTTTGTCATGTGGATCATACATGGGAGACGGGGTGATAAAATAAATATATGCATAAATAACGAATATAACACGCCTCTGTTCACAAATAAAGTAACACAAGTGATCGTAAACATAACACATTCATATAAAATGCGTAAAGTAAAGTCAACAACTTTCTTCTATCTAGATCCACATGAATTCAACCTTAACTTATTCATTCTTATTTTATAATTCATATCTTATGCTAAAGTCACAAATTCTTCATGTTTATATCAAGTGCACTTACATGCATAACTTTCTATTTTTGATCCACTTAATTATATCGAAGGCTTATGGATGAGCCATAACAATGGTTTGTGGGTTCGTGTCATATGAGCTTTACAATCCGTAACATGGTTCATATCTCATAAATAATTTTTAAAACATGACAATTTCATAATGTTCATAACATGACATTTTCATGACTTTAATAACATGAATTTTTCATATGATGGGTACAACACTTTTCATAACTTAAGAACGATAATGCACCACATACCGAATGATTTCCCATATAGTCACATGTACGAATATGAATCCCATTATTCCAAAAACGGTATTACATCATATGTACATGGATTTAATGGTGATGCATTATGGTAGAGATCCCATGTCCCGGACAAGGTGTTACACTCGACCATAATGATAACATATGCCCTTGACATCTACTACTCTGGTCCCTTAGGACGACATACCAATAATATAACATATCATCATATAATGTAACATAACATAAGTTGCTAGAATCAGTGGTCTCGTGGTACGGTTCGTTACGCGTGAAATCTTTAAAACATACATTGCAATAAAACATTTTGTTTCAAAACTTTTGGTTCATTGGTCCTTGTAGGCTCGGTTTTGGGGGTCAATTTAGCCATTCTATATTTACATTATCATATATCCAACAGTTTACCCACATAATACATGTCATAAGCTTAGAAAATACCATTCTTACCCCTTACCATATGTCTCGGCCAAGGCCCCTCAAAACAGTCACTTTTTGGACTCAATCATCTATCATCATCATCTTAAACTACACATTTCTCATAACATCCAATAGCAATTAAAAGATTTATAATGCACATATTTTTATATACGTATAATCATGTAGATAATGGAATAACTTCATGGACACCATTTATATATGCACATGGATGAAAGTATATATGGCCAGACAACACATAATTTTCCAATTAAATCACCTTTCATACATGCATCATATTCGTACCACTTAGCATTTTAACATACAACGATCTTGAACATGAATTTTCTAGTACAATGATATATGACATGCAACATATCTTCTTTATGCATTTCACTTCAAGAACATGCATCAAAATTATGATTTTGTATCACTTAACCACATGCATGTTAGTTTCCATCATAGATATGATTTCAAGAGCCATGATCACGATGATGTTCATGATGAAAATTACATGCAAACATAAAGGATGATGGAAACCATGATAACATACTTTCTTGAACCATGATCATCAAGATTACACTTCATCATGAAGAAGAAGATCAAGGTCAAGGGGTGGCTAAAAATAGCCCCCAACCGTGTGTATGTGCATAAAATGGCATGATGGTCATCAAGAAACAAACTTGTGTGGTCAAGCATTATATCCATGAATATGATGCCTCATATACATGCTAAATCAAGACCATCAACATGCATGAAAATCAAAAATCATCAAGAAACACATAAGTGATTATCATCATAAAAATACATAAAAAATGATCCAAAGAAAGGTTCTTAGCACACTTGTCTTAGGATGACACGTGCATCCAACACCTTTCATGAAATGTCACATGCATGCATATTCTTCTACTAAATGAGACATGAAACTACATATGAGACCATCACTCATCTTTATTTTCACATGCAAGACTATTTTTCATTTCATCTTGGTCATATGTATACACATATTCATACATCACATAAGAGACACCACATCTCTTGCATGCAACCATTCTTTTTGCAGATTCATACTAGAAAAGTCTTTGAGATTTAGGAAAATGTTAGGGCGGATAATATAGCAGATAAGATAAGGGAGGGGAGACTGAGATGGTTTGGGCATGTCAAGCGAAAACAAACAATGGCGTCTGTCAAAGCAGTTGAAAGCCTTATTGTAGAGGGGAAGAGGAGTAAAGGCAGGCCCAAACTGACTTGGGATGAGCGAATTAGGCATGGCCTATTAGGTTTGCACCTCTCTGAGGACATGGTCCAGGATAAGAGTTTATGGAAACAGAAGATTAAAGTTAAAGAGGTTTAGGCAGGATATAGGGACAACCTAGAGTATATCTAGGGGTGTAGATACTCTATATACTTTAGGTTGACTTTGTACTTTTTTGTATGTCTGTGTCATTCATTATTTGTTTATGCAGGTACATATAGAGCTGAAGGTCTCGTTGGAAGCAAACTCTCTATCTTTGGGATGGAGGTATTGTTTGTCTGTCTCTCAACCTCCCCAAACCCTAGCGATAGCTTTTCTACCGCTGAGATATATTGGGTATGTGTTGTTGTTGTTGTTGTTGATGTATATTAGAAAAGTCTTTGAACATATATCATAAATGATCCAAGTTTATATATGAACATAGATACTTAGATTTAAAACATGCATGAAGAAACTAGGTAGAGTGCTTGCCTTTTCTTTATCTTAACCTTAAAATGGAAGGATTTTGTCTCCTTCCCCTTGTTGATATTCTCGGCCTAAAAGCTAAAAATGGAGATGATTTAAGCATCTTAAAACAAGAAGATTTGGTAATCTCTAGCATTAATTCCTAATAAAGGCCTTACCTTTGAAGGTTCTTGAAGCTTTCTTCCTCCTTCAACCTAGAAAACTTCCTTCCTCCTTATGATGATAACTCTCGACCTTGGTGTTGGGAGAAAGGAAAATGTTGAGCAATTTAGAAGGATAAAGGAAGAAGAATCACTAGAATTGATGGCTGTGGAATCCTTAGTGTTGGTTGAAGGCTTCTTATACTTGCATGTTTTCCCCTTCATTTAGAATTGGAGAAATTTCTCTCTTTCCTCCTTAGTGAAGGCCATGGTTTTGGAGGCTTGAAGAGGGCTCGAAGGACTTTGATTCTTTCCTTGGTGAGAGGAGGAAGAAATATTCTTTGTTTGGAATGAGATGAAATGAAGTAGAGTAGAAAAAAATGAAGTTTTTCTCCTCTTACACCCTTAGGTGGATCACGGTTTGGAGTACCTTGGATGATTGAAGAATATTTGTTCCTTTCTTGGTAAGAAGAGAGAGAGTTTCTTGTTGGAATTGGAAAGTGGGATGGGAGAATAGAAGAAAGATGGAGTTTCCCCCTTTTTATTCACATATGGCATGTTTATTTAAGGCGGGAATCTTCATTAAAGAGTTTCATGGAAAGAAGAAGGATGAGGTGATGAGAGGAAGAATTGCATGTATAACTGTTGTTTGAGAAAATGGCATGATAAGAAAAATGAAGGAGTGGAGTGTAGGAGAAGCAAGGAAGGAATCTCTTCCTTGGCTTGTATGTTGGACGGCCAAGGTATGGGTGGAGGAGGGAATGATTACATTTTGGAGGTTGGAGGAGAAAAGGCAAGGTGAAAGAATACATGTTGTATGGTTGGTTGAAGGTTGAGTGGTGTAAGAAGATTTTCTCTCTTTTCTTCCTTGTTTTGGGTGGCCAAATATAGAGAAGGAAATGAAATGATGATATTTTGAGGATATAAAGAAGATGACAAAAATGAAAGCTTGTTGGAAAAAAGTGGATAGACGTTGTACATTTGTAATTTTCCTAAAATGTTGTAAGAAAACTAATGATGGTGGGATAAAGAAAATAAAATAATTCCCCCACTATTGACGTAGGGTTGACCGGCTATGAGGATGCTTGTTGGGTAGAATAGGACAAAAAAAATTTGTCTACCTTATTTTTCAAGTCTAACCTTTTCTTTTTTCCTTTTATTTGAATCTACAAAATAGTTGTGTCCTACTATTTAATTTCATTTAATTATTCCATATAAATTATTACGTTACTTAGGGCAAACTTCATTTACTTAAGGTAAAATACATATCATACATATAATACCTAACACGTTATAAGGTTTACTAAGTTACGTACGTTACGGAAGTCGGGGTGTAATATTTTCTCCCCCCATATAAAACGTTTGTCTTCGAAACTTACGTATCTTAATTGAAAAGTCGAGGATATTGTTCCCTCATCTGCTGCTTCGGCCCCCATGTAGCTTCGTGTTCGGAATGATTTCTCCACTATACCTTCACGAAGAGGATCGACCGACTCCTCAACACATGCTCCTTACGATCCAAAATACGCACTGGGACCTCATCATTACTAGCATTGTCTCGAATCACCAACGGCTGATGCTCCAAGACATGACACGGGTCATGCACATATCTCCACAACTGCGATACATGGAACAAGTTGTGCATCTGCGATAAAGTGGAAGGCAAGGCTAAGCGATATGCCATTGGTCTGATCCTCTCTAGAATATCGTATGGGCCGATGAAGCGACGACTCAACTTTCCTTTAACTCCGAAGCGCATCACTCCCTTCGTAGGCGAGACCTTCAAATAGACTTTCTCTCCAACATCAAACTCAATAGGTCGCCGTCTCGAATCTTCCCATCTTTTACTATGGTCATGGGCTGCTTTCAACATCTCGCGGATCAACTAAACTTTGACTCTGGTTTGCTCCACTGATTTCGTCCCCGTGATCGGTCTTTCTCCGACCTTATCCCAATATAAAGATAACCGAGACTTCCGCCCATACAATGCTTCAAACGGTGCCATCCCAATAGAGATGTGATAGCTGTTATTGTATGAAAATTCCATCAACTTCACCGATTTATCCTTGCTACCTAGGAAATCCAATGCGCATACACGTAACATATCTTGAACATCGGTATGGTCCTCTTAGATTGCCCATTAGTCTGCGGGTGAAATGTTGTACTCATCCAGATCGTAGTCCCCATAGCACAGTGATACGCTGTCCAGAATCGTAAACTGAAGTGTGGATCTCGATCACAAACGATGCTCACCGGTCCCCATGTAAACTCACTATATCATCACATACATATGCACCAACTTCTCCATCGACGCCTAAATAGACATAGGTAAAAAGTGCGTCGATTTTGTGAGTCTATCCACAATCACTCAAATAGTGTCGTTTTCGCTCCGAGTCTTAGGAAGTCTGATGACGAAATCTGTAGTGATATGCTCCCAATTCCACTCGGGATCTCTAAGGGCTATAATAAACTGGCGGGTTGCTGATGCTCAGCTTTCACTTGCTGACATACCAGGCATCCTTCAACAAACTCCGCAATTCGGTGCTTCATCCCATTCCACCAATAATTCTGCTTCAAATCCTGGTGCATCTTAGTGGATTCTGGGTATTGACAGTCGCAAACTATGGGCCTTCTTCAGAATTTCTTTCTTAAACTCATTATCATCAAGTACGCATAATCTGCCTCGGAATCACAGACTGCCGTCATTCTGAATATGAAAATCATTAATCTATGCCTGCTTAACTTTGTCAGCAATCCTCGACAATTCAGCATCACCATTCTGAGCATCCTTTATCCGATCAATCAATGTATGAGAAATCACCAACGTGGCCAAAACATTAGCAATAGACTCGACGATATCTAATCCAAACTCAGCCATCTCTCTTTCCAACAGAGTCTGCCTCGCATGACTGGACTTTCTACTTAATGCGCCGCTACCTTGCTTTCTTTACCCCTAGATGATAGTGAATCGCGAGGTCGTAATCCTTTATCAACTCTAACCACCTTCCTGCCTCATGTTCAACTCTTTCTGGATGAAGATATACTTCAGAATTTTATTATCAGTGTACACTTTGCGTCTTTTTCCATATAAATAATGTCTCCAGATCTTTAAAGCGAACACCACTGCTGCCAACTCAGGATCATGTGT
Source organism: Eustoma russellianum (assembly GCA_036186865.1). Taxonomy (NCBI): domain Eukaryota; kingdom Viridiplantae; phylum Streptophyta; class Magnoliopsida; order Gentianales; family Gentianaceae; genus Eustoma; species Eustoma russellianum. Next base: position 5,808,173 of record AP025053.1, read on the forward strand.
CGGGTAATTTTGCTTATATGGCTTCAATGTCTTGATGTATAAGCAATTACCTGATCTTTCTGCATCATAACGCAATCTACAAATGATAGGTTAACGCACGTATAGGATTTAGGAATTTACAAAAGCAAAGTCGTTTATTCGTTTACCTAAACCATTTTTGGAGGCATCGTTGTACACTATAATCCTTTGCTAGAGACGGGTTGCGCTAAGACTGGGGCTGAGGTCAACTTCTTCTTAAGCTCAATGAAGTTCTTTTTACAGTCAACTGTCTATTCAAACTCCGTCTTCTTTTGTGTCAGCATGGTTAGTGGAACTGCTGTTCTGGAGAATCCCTCTACAAACTTCTGGTAATGATCTGCAAGTCCCACAAAACTCATGACCTCCGTCACGTTCATCGGTCTCAGCCACTCCGTTGCGGCTTCAATCTTCTTGGGATCAACTGATATGCCCGCCTAAAAAACAACATGATCGAAGAATGCTACGCTGCACAACCAGAACTCGTACGAGTTGAATTTAGCACAAAGCTGCTTCTCTCATAATATAATCAGCACAATCCGCAAGTGTTCAGCATGGGCGTCCTCGTCTAGTGAATATACGAGAATGTCACCGATTAATGTCACTACAAACTTGTCCAGCTGCTCACAAAAAAGGGCATTCATGAGATCCATAAAAAATGCAGGAGCATTAGTCAACCCAAACGGCATCACTAAGAACTCGTAATGACCATATCAAGTACGGAAGGCAGTCTTCGCAACATCTTCTGCCTCAATCTTCAACTGATGGTAACCAAAACACATATCGATTTTACTGAACACATTGGGTCCATGTATTCAAGTGTAAAGTTCATATTTGGTAAAGGTAAATCAGTGCTACTAATGAATTTCTAAATAAAGGAAATTGCTTACTATCAATTGGTCGAATGAGTCATCAATCCTAGACAGGGGTTACTTGTTTTTTACGGTGATTTTGTTGAACTCCATAGAATCAATACATAACTCATGCTACCATCCTTTTTCTTTACGAATATTACATATGCACCCTAAGGTGAGATACTGGGGTGAATAAACTTCTTCTCGATCAACTCCTGCAACTGTACTTTCAGCTCCTTTAACTCTGATGGAGCCATCCGATATGGGGCTTTAGAAATCGGCTCTGCTCCAGGCACGACGTTAATTTTGAACTTGATCTCTTTATCTGGTGGTAAGCCTGCAAATTGTCTGGGAAAACATCCAGAAACTCTCAAATTACCCAATTTCTGTCGAGAAAAGGTATCTCGGGCTCGACGCTGTATGCTTACGCTGCTTTCAGATATTTATTCTGAGAGATCTTCTTCAGCTTATTGTTACCCTGATAGGTAACTTCCTATCGGTTCGGGTTCTTGATGACTACACGCTTCCCTCGGCAATCGATATAGGCATGATTGTGGAACAACCAATGCATGCCTAGAATAACATCAAAATCTTCCATCTGTATAGGAATCAACATAGCTTCGAACTGCTGCCCTTCCATCTCTATATCGCAACTCTTGAACAGATGGTGGGAGATAATTATCTGGTCACCAGCTGCCTGAACTCAATAAGGAGTCTCTAACCAAGTATGGCAGCTGCTAAGGTTTCTGGCGAACCTTTTAGACACAAACGAGTGGCTTGCATCACTATCAAAGAACACGTTTACACGTATGTTTGTTTACTAAAATCGCACCTGATACAATTTATAGCTCAAGTATGGGGATTTTCAAAACATGTAAATAACAATCACATTTAAACTATGTAACTGAATATACCTGTCACGACGTCCTGGGTATCTAGAACTTGTGCGTCAATCATAACATGAACTTGGATATTGGCCCGTGGACGATCCCTCTACTGTTGCTGAGTATTCCTCGGTGGTCCATTTCTCCGCTCCGGACAGTCTCTGATCATATGACATGTCTTACCGAAATTAAAGCACGCACCGGTCCTCATGCGGCACTCACCGGTATGATTATCTTTTTATCACTTTTGTCTATAATTAGGAATAATATTATTTATTTCCTAACAAAAGCGTCACACATTATATGCATACATATATGTATGTGTGTGTATATATATATATATAATATTTATGTACATACATATACATACACATTATATTTATATCTCCACAGACACATATAAATGAGTATATATATACATATTGTACATTTGTGTGTCCGGAGATATTTGCAGGTTCAAACTTGAGTGCAACTTTTATCAATTAAAATTTTGAAAATAGAACTCATATACACTTAATTTAATAAGGTGGTTGATGAAAACATTATCAAACACTTCTGAGTATGTTAACCATCTAATTTGTTTCAAAATAAGGATGGAATGATGTTAATAAACAGAACCTCTTTTCTAAGTTCAACTGAGGCGTTGGTAATAAATAACATAGATAATGAGAATCAATATTAGGCTTCTTACATTTCGCATACATACTACTTTCTCGATGTCTCATAAAAAATCAACACAATATTACTTTTGTGCATTGATTTTTATTTTTGCAGAGTTGATATTGGTTTTCTAAATAATATGCAGTTTATTATATACTTTGTTAATAAAAGTGAGACTTAATTCCTAAATATCCACGCTCATATAAAGCATTGTTACTAAATCAACATGACACTGAAACCCTTTTTCCGAATCATACTGTAGAGCGAATGATTGAGAGAGTTTTATGCATATTCTTACAATTAATCATTAATAATGTGATATTCTGCTTGAAATATCATAAATAAGCCCAATTCAGTTTGGATAAATTAAAAGAACAGTGTATATGTGTGTGTGTGTACACACTAAGTTTTGACGGACAACTTTGAACATTCTATCAGTATACTTCATTTCTTTGTTAATAAATCACAGTTTTTATTACTGTACAATACTTGAAAATTGATCTAAGGACAAGATAAATATAAGAAACTACGTTATATGTCAAATTTGAGATAAGCAAATCATGTGACGAAAGAAACTGTGTGATACTTTGAAGCTCGAAAGGAATTCAAGCTCGATGCTCTGTAGACATTAGATTAAATATTCGGTTTGTACAAAAGCCTACAAACTATTGTTCGATTTGGCCGCTTTATATCAATAAACTGATCTCATGATAACGATTCTTGCAGCAGTCTAGAAAGTTTGGAACTAGACTCATCTTCTGTCTCCGTCGTCATTTTACAAGTTTTATTGTATGTTTTGATGCCAAATGACTCATTAAATTGGTTGTTAAATTGGTTGCATTATTGTGAAGTAATAGTTCATCGACACATCTTGACGTAATTTTCATTATAGATCATCAGAAAACATTTGTGTGTTTCTAACGAAATAAGATCACCTCACCCACTTTTCCCTCACTCCACACGTCACCACGCGACAGTAGGGGTGGGTGGTGAGGCTAGATGAAGATGACCTGCATCTAACTTCACCACCCACCTCTACTGCCACGTGTCGTACGGTGACACGTGAAGTGAGGAGTTTGGGATGAGGGGATCCTATCCTGTTTCTAACACATGTGTACGTACGTTGACTCCTCATACCCGTCACATACAGGAACCTCTAAGACATTGAAGTAATGTTATTATTCTATTGTATGTTTTGCTTGTTACTCCGAATCCATTGTACTAAGCTTTTTGCATCTTTTCTTTTTCAAGTGGGTTTAACATACAAAAACAATATCGGAGGACCCCCCCCCCCCCCCCCCCCCCCAAAATTGACAAACATACAGAGAAACGGCAAATCATACAAAAGGGAATTCCCATTCAAACTGAGTTGGATGTACATGCTTCTTCTCCCCTTAGCTTCTCATTGTGGTAAAGGCGGAAGGGACAAGAACTTTTACACGTACAGAAGGGGAAACGGGTAACTTTTCTAAATGTAAAAAAAGAGAGTAATTTGTACAGAAGTATTATTGCCACCAAGACGCCTCAGGTAAGCTTTTAAGCTGTAGTGAGGGCAAAAGAGACTTTATAAGCATCAAATTCAGTTATGGAATAAAATTATGGCACATATTGGACTATGTTTTCTAAGGTTACAATACAATGGATACCAATTAATAACAGAACATGAAGCCAATTCAGAGCATAAATAGCTGAAGCCATCCACAAATCATAGTTCCACAACTACAACCCAGAGGCACGGAGTCAGGATTTGATTTCTGGCCGACTCTCAGGATTCTGATTGGACACATCTTTCGTGAAAGCCAATTCTGAGACCAATGCGATATGGTCGCTCCCCCATTTCTGAAAATAGTATCATTTGAGAAGATACATATATCCACGTGCATTTAAGTACATATATGAACATGGTTTTTGAAATCATGTGATAAGCCAATGGAATGACAATGGTGTATGTAAAGCAACATCTCAAGCAAACAAGGACCTCATGATGCCTACAGAAGAAGGATTTAAATGGATTTACAGGCCCCAAGCCACCAGCTTAGTTGCTTTACCAAAGTACTGATTTAAGCACAATACCAAATTATCGGACAAATTAAGGTAAAAGGTACTTCGGGACTAAACACGTGAACAGGTAGCTGAGGCTGTAGTTAAACTAATGAGATTATATATGAATGTCATGTTGAAAAGGTAGCACAATAATCCAGACTGAACCAAAGGGAGAAAGGATGATGATAAAATGACAAGAGAGAGCTGACAGAAATTTGCTGATGTCTTAGATCTTGGTAGGTAATATAGGTGAACATATATCGCTTCTGCGAACAAGTTTTCCGATTTGACATTTAAGGCCTCTCATGCGAAAAGCAAAGTGAAGCTCCAGTAAGGCACAAGCATGAAGGAAAATGATCCAAAAGTTCATTTGTTCGAAAGAGTTGAACAACCCAAAATTCCATGAGCTGACAATCACAATGCAAAAATGCGGCAAGCAGCAAGCATGGCAGGCTAGGGGAGTACAAAAAAGAGACTAGAAAAGCCCAGAACCCAATGCTCGGAAGTTGTGTCCAACATGAAATCGAATGGAACTATCCCATGAAATTCTCCAACATCCCACGAATGACTTATTCCAATGCCAGCAGTTGTTTTTCAGTTGGAGGGATGAGAGAGGAAGAGAGGAGAGGGGGTGTTGATGGGTAAGTTAACAGCATCCCTGCATGGATTACGACCCTAGTCCCACATTATTCACTCCCTCTTTCCATTTAGAAACAATCTTTTTTCACTTGCGTTTTATTTTTATTTTATTTTTTTTGTTTGTTTTTTTTTGACTCGTAACCTAAATCATATCTTCTTTGCGTATCTCCTAATATATGATGCATAATATGCGTCTTTAGATACACATCTTTCAATACTATCATATCATCTCAACCATGATTCAGACATAATTACATAAAATTTTTACGTAAATCTTATACTTTCTACATGACATCAGCTATACAAATCAATTGTCTTCATTATGCTCTATCACTGACTATATGCTCTCAATTGTTATATAAGTCATATCCTTCTTTATTGTCTCTCTCCATGTCTTTTTTGGTCTCTCTCTCACGTTTAACATGCACCCCATTTGTTGTCTCGCGCCGTCTAACATGTGTATCTGCAGAACGCATTTGCACATATCCACACCATCTTAAACTTGACTCTCTCATCTTCTCATCTGTAGAAGTCATCTCAACATTTCTCCTTATATGTTCATTTTTTATTTTATCCTTGTATGTCAACACATCTATCTTAACATTCTCATTTCCGCCGCTCGCATTCTTTGTTCATGCTTATAATTAACTGTCTAACATTCAGACTCATACACCAACACGGGCCCTCTTTCCATTTAAAAAAGATAAAAAAAAATTAATAGAACAAAAGTATCAACACGGGTAAGAATGGAAGATAAATCCTTATTTGACTACGAGAATCCTGTCGGGCGACCATCTAAAATAAACATGAGATAAGACCATCTTCTTTTCTTTTTAGAGAGGAAACAAAAGCATTGGACCAAAAGAGCACAAATAATCAATGATGAATCCTGATACAAATTCAAAGATTCTGCTGCTTTACCATTTAAAACATATGCATCACATGATCGTGCAAACCCGTGGAATAATTGGCAACAAATTAACATGAAAACTTTCAATTTAGAAGCTTATGGTTAAAACATAGTCTAGATTCAGAATGCAAAGTTCCTCTTAAATAAGACATTCCTCCAGCAACTTTACCACACCCTATTATTAACCATAGATACAACTTATAGCCTTCAAGCATTCTATATGCATGCGTCATTTTACAAACAACAAATTTCAAGTAGAATTTATTAAGAAACAAGTAAAATCAGATGACAGAAAATGAAAACATTGGCAGCCTTGATTCTTTATTAAGTTTGGCACAGATGATCCATTCCTTACCTTTGTAGGGAATCCCCGAGTCCAGAGCATTGCATGCTTTGGTATTGGGGCAAGTACCTTGACAGTTTGAAGACCACCTGAGCGCCTATAAAACAGGAACATCTGCATGTCACTATATCAGCCTACCAACTGACCTTGAGCAAGGCAACTAAATATCAAGAGACATACATCTACACGCCCCAACATATAAGCAAGCTGTCATCTGAGCATTTACGTGGAGAAGAGAGGGCACTCAAAAATATGCATTTCTTGGTAAGAACAAAGAAAAACACAGACAGCAGTCCGCTTTCTTCTTTTTCAAGAGTAAAAGAAGCAGCGCTAATTCCACTAGGGTTCACCGCTGAAAATTGAAGGGCTTGAAGATATGACCAGTTGACCAGAAGAAGAATGCTGTATACAAAAATTCATGTGTGCAAAACTTGAAATTTGGATTAGATAGCAAAGCAGGGAGCAACACACTTATAAATGAACCAGTTGGAGGAAAAATGTCTGGCACATAGGTGACCTACCAAGTGTGGGTAAGTAGCACAAGTTTGATAGTAAAAGAAGCAGCACTAATTCCACTAGCGTTCACTGCTGAAAATTGAAGGGCTTGAAGATATGGCCAATTGACCAGAGAAGAATGCTGTATACAAAAATTCATGAGTGCAAAACTTGAAATTTGGATTACATAGCGAAGCAGGAAGCAACACACTTATGCATGTACCAGTTGGTGGAGGAAAAATGTCTGGTACATAGGTGACCAACCAAGTGTGGGCAAGTAGCACAAGTTGATACATTTTTTTCCTTTATAAATATATAATGTCCACTTACCGAGCCCTTAAAAAACCTAAACGATGTTTCACATGATCTTATTATAAAAGACAAGCTCTAAAGTCCAAATACAAAAGAAAGCCTAGTAACTCTTAACAATCCTATATTTTCTGTAATCAAAGAAGATAAAAAGTTATGTTTCTATAACTTATCCATCAAGTGTTGGTCATGGGGTTACTTGCTTCTCATTAACCAAACAAATCAGCATGAACGAACAAATTTGCTGTTATTCTCCCTAAAAAGTGGCTTAAAAACTCTAACATACTAGCAACCTCCCCCCACCTAGTTGGCTTTTTTTTTGGGTGGGTGGGGAGAGCAGTTTTCCTTTTCTTTCTTTCTCCCTCCTCCTTTTGGAACACTTTCCATAGTATCAAATATTCCAAACGAATTTTACTTGATAGACTCTAGAAATAAGCTCATCCTTTAATTTTTGGAGCAAATTCTTTATTGCCTATTACAAATAATCTAAACTCTAGGCTAAATGTATGAAATTCCCTTTCCTCTAAATGCTTTATTAGTTCTCTTATTACTTATTCGATGAGCCTTTTAGTTTTTTTATAGCTTCAAAATAGTGCATAAATGTTCTACAGCTTTTAAATGAGATGCTTACATGGCGAATGAAATCCAGAAAAGATAAACAAAAAAAAGAACTAAAAATCTTAAAAACATAAAGTAAAAACTACAGTAAAAAAAAGCATATGCTTCTATGACTCTTGATTTTCCTTGTTTTGTGCTCTGTAATTAGTCCAAAAATTCAAATTTCAACATGGCAATTGTGTTTCTTTCAAATAACGATTTTTGGATGTTTAAACCGTATTTGCATTTTTTACTAGCTATCATTTTCAATGACGTTATATGAATTTAGGAAGTTGTAACTACATCACTTGGCATAGATACAAATTTGACGATGAAACTCTACTATTGGCAAAAATAATTCCCTCATATATCCCATGTTCCTATGTCTGCACTAGCTTAGGCCTAGTACCAGATTAGCGAGCATGTTCAACTAAGTCAATTCAAACAAAGGCTAACTTCTTTTTTCTTTTTCTTTTTTTACTTTTCTCTTTATTTTGTCAGGGTATATGAAAAGAGATGATACTAGTCAAAACCTTACTGAAGCAACTGCCAACTTTGCCAACAGAAATGTTGTTTCAAAGTTTTCTCTCACTAGTTTAAATCAAACATGGCATAAGGGAGAAAGATAGTCACCATATATAATCAACAGTGCCCAAGAAACGTCTGTGATAGCTGGTGACAGCAGGTTCTCCAGTTGAGTCTCTTGTTCCTGAGTAATCCTGCAAAAATCGGGAGGCAAGTTTTCAACAAAAAAGCATTAGCAAAAGACATGCAGTTTTTCAAGTACATCAAGAAATATCTAATTGTAGGCACTGTATACACACCTGGATTTCACCATATACACTTTGTAACTTAAGAGGGTGTTCCATACTAGTGCACATTGCACTTCCGGTTGCAGTTTCTAATTCAACAGGAGTCCAAGCTGAGGGATCATATCTTGATTGTTCTGCAGTTATATTCTGTGTATCTAGATCATCAGTGCCATCTAGAACCTCTTCGTTAGCAAGACCGGACAGTAGGCCCTTGGATCTGTTTAGTTCTTCAAATGATTTGCCTAATTCAACATTGGTTTGAAGTTGGTTTGAGCAAGATGGAAAAGTACCAGATGTACTATGCAGTTCAGCCAAAAAGGACTTTTCATCTACACCTATGCTTTCTCCCTCAGTTGTGCCTTCATCAAGTGATAAGCTTTTCATTTGTTCGTCTACTTGCAGTTCCCTGTTAAGGGATTCAGGCAAAACATCATATTCGTCAGAGCTACATGCAGTTGAGGTGCAAACTTTGTCAACGGCAGATGAAGGGGGTGAGGAGGATATCATATCCACAGGTCTTGGTAGAGACGTAGTAACAGAATTAGGGGATGGAAAAGATGAAAATTCCATGCCTGAGCTCCCCTCATAACATTTGATAAAATTTTGATCAAAACTGGCTGCAAAGGAGAGTTCATTCTTGACACTGGTACCCGTAGATCCTTTACATGAACCTGAATGCTCAATGGATTTACTGCAACACTGGTATTCGATATATTTGTCTCCGTCGCTACTGAACTCAGATTTAGCATCTTTAGAAAAAGACTTTTGGCTAGTTGGTTGATCGATTACTTCAGAAGAAAGAGAATGCGAAAAAGAAGCTTCATCTAGAAGCCGTCTAGGGTTTTCCTCCAAATCATTGTGAGCATCAGCATCAATTTCATCATTATTTCTGTCCTCAACAGAATCTCTTAATACACCAAAGTCAGGCTGATTCACGTGTGCAGAAGGTTCAGTTCCTCTGTTTGTCCCAGGAACTTCTGCCCTACGTGAAGGTGAAGCAGGAACAGAATTACCAGCATAATGAGCCCTATAATATGAACGTAGTATCAATATTTTAAAATCTTAAAAAGCAATCATAAGCAAATATTTACATGAACAACTACCAATTTCTACCCAGAATAATTAGGATTATATGGCCTTGAAGGGTGAATTTCAGCACATGCCTGACCAGAAACCTTATCCCGAGGCAGTTCTGACAAATCTAACTGCAGTAGCAGGACACGACGAGTAAGTAATGTTTAAACATAAGGGGAAACTATGGAGCAGATGATAGACTTGGAGCACCTAGAGCAGTGTTTCACCTTCTGTTCAGCAATAAAGTTGTATAAGGCGCTCTGAAGCAAAATAAAGAAATTAGTCGGACTTGGGCAGCATAAAATATAATTTCACATGTCAAACACAAAAGAAGTAAACAAATGAAAAAAGAAGATACAAACAATCGAGCCTTTTTCCCACTATGTGTGAAAAAAGAAAACAATAATTAGAAAATCAAATAAACTAAATCTACCTTAGGGGTGCTGTTAAAATCCCCACATAATACAATAGGAGCATTATCCCACAGTGTAGAAACAGCATGAGCCTTGTTTAGAAGCACCCTAACCTGTTTGCAAAACACTAACGGATTAGGCACCTTGCAAACACCCTTTATCCAGCAAGCTACAATTCACTAAAGGCGTCTTATTTAACTTACCCTCAAAAAAAAAAAACATTAAAGGCGTCGTATACACCACAACAAGAGTAAATAAGTTCTGAGTTCTGACAAAACGAAGGAAGAAAGGACTTCTGGTATCCAAAACTGGGATACCCAATGAAATTATGTAAGAGGTAAATTACCTGTCCAAGCTTAATTTCCCCCCTTTTAGGATTGAAAAGCACATGAATGTTACAAATCACAACTTTGTTTCCATCACTTGAGCTGTTAACACACAATTCAAAACTCGTGATGAGTTTGGAAGGAGCAGGTGAAGTACAAGAAGAATTTGGCTACCATACAACAACAACAACATCATTTCCCCATTGCTTTGGTTTTGCTGGCTACCATAAAACCAACAAAAACAAGTTATGTGGGCTGCAGATATGCAAAGAATAAGTATGTCTAGGCCTCAAGGGTAGAGTCCCAGAGTCTTATCCTCTTACTTCCCTTAATGTCACTTATACCAAAAACAAATACTGTAGTGAAGATAAACAAAGCAAATAACTTAATTAAAAGCATGTAAACAGCAGAAAAAGGATGACAAGAAATTCAAGCAGGGGCAGTATTAAAGGAAGCACACGTACATGCATGGGTAATGAAGCAAACGTACTATTTTTCTTTCTCCTTTTCTTCCCCCTATTTAACAGCCAACAGACTCTAGAAACAGAAGAGGAGCAATAAAATTCTTGGATGTCACAAGAAGTAAAAGGAATATAAAATAGAATTTCACCAAATATTCAATAAAAAAAATCCACAGCATCATATGAACAGAAATTCTCTTGCTTGTCATCAAATAGGAAGAAAGTGAATGAACCTTGAAGTGGATGCAGATGTCTCGTTATCTTTGCCCTGATCTAGAGACTGCTCAAAAGGATGCAAACATAAAGGAAAGCATATTAACACTCCACCAAATCAAAATATGTTCTTGTGTTGACATAACCAGCGATTAACGACGCACTTGCCTGAAAAACACATATTTGGGCAACATTGTCTCTCAGGCCAAGTTTACCAAATTCAATGGACTCCTCATGCAGCAACTTGAATCTGAAAATCACACTTCAGTTCTTAGCATGAGCAGATGTCATGAAAGGCTACGTATCCAGTCTCCAGAACCTAAGAGTTGCCAAATCTTTGTATTCAAAGAACAATCTCATAGCTATCTACAGTAACAAGAGGACTCAAAAAGCAAGTGTAGGCATCAAAGTAAACTTCCATATTTGTTGCAGGCATCAACGGCAGAATTTAAAGACCAAATAAAAATTATGACTACATGAAGAGAAAACCATGTCGGAGATTCAGTATAAAAATTAGACAAGAAACTCACTATCAAGGGAACAAAAATTTGTCAGCAAAAGGGATTGGAAGAACAGACGTTCCATTAAAATCAATTACTACTTTCTACAGAACAGATCCAGCTGCAGTTCAGCAAAAACAGAAGGTTAATTTGTTCTCCATAAAAGAAATTTTAGACTGACTGCCATCGAACCACAGCAGGAGGGTCAATAGTGCACGTACATACTGTAGAAATGGAGGCAATCGAATATTATTGATTGACTTGAAAGAATAGTTTACAACACACTCCTATTTATAGATTGATGAGAGGTCAATCCACCCTTTGTATTTATGGTAACTATATCAATCATATTCTAACTATGGAAAAAACAATATACTCCTATTTATTCTATTCCTATTGTTGGTGATAAATATATTCCTACACTTATAACACTTTCCTAATTATAATTGTGTCACATGTATCACACTAAAGTTGTGTAGTGTGCACTAATGAATATCCCGGTAATATCCATACAATCCGGGATATTTCTACACCCCCCCTCAAGCTTAGATGTAGATATTAATACATCTAAGCTTGGACAATAAATGCTGAAATATCTTGACTGAGACTGGTTGTGTTAGGAGGTCAGCTATCTGGTCTTTTGTTGGGACATGCTTCAGACTGATGAGTTTGTCTTCGATCTTCTCTCTGATGAAGTGTTTATCCACATCCACGTGTTTAGATTTGTCATGTTGAACTGGATTCTCTGCCATGTTGATTGCTGATACATTATCACAATATACTTGGATAGGTTTGTCAAATTGTTGCTTGAGGTCTGTTAGGACTGTCTTGAGCCACATTCCCTCACATACGCCCAGCGCCAGCGCCCTTAGCTCTGCTTCTGCACTGCTTCTGGCCACCACTCCTTGCTTCTTGCTCCTCCATGTAACTAGGTTGCCCCATACATATGTACAATATCCTGTGGTTGATCTTCGATCTGATTTTGATCCTGCCCAATCAGCATCTGTATATACTTTTATACTCCTATCTGATGTCTTTTTAAAGTATAAACCTTGTCCAGGAGTATTCTTTAGGTATCTTATAATCCTCATAGTGGCTTTTAAATGCTCATTAGTAGGATTATGCATGAACTGACTAATGAAGCTTACAGCATAGCATATGTCAGGTCTTGTGTGAGAAAGATATATCAATTTTCCCACTAATCTTTGATACCTTAGTTTGTCTACAGGTTTTGTATCCCATACTTTTCTTGGCTTATACCCTGGCTCTACCGGTGAAGTGGCTGGTTTACAGCCTGACATACCAGTTTCCTTTAGTAAATCCAAAATGTACTTTCTTTGGGATATGCTCATGCCTTCTTTGTTTCTGGCAACTTCCATGCCAAGAAAGTACCTCAGTTCTCCTAATTCTTTGACTTCAAACTTTTGTGATAGTTTCTTTATGACTTCTTGGATTCCTTTTTCATTGTTACCTGTGATGATTATATCATCAACATATACAATAAGAACTGTTAATGATCCATCTTCTGAGGTATGTAGAAATAAAGTGTGATCTCCATGACATTGTACAAATCCCTGGTCTTTTACTTCTCTAGTAAATCGTTGAAACCAGGCTCTAGGAGACTGTTTCAGGCCGTATAAAGATTTTTGCAACTTACAAACCATATGTTTGTTTGTTTCGTTTGTGAACCCTGGGGGAATATGCATATACACTTCTTCTTGTAGGTTCCCATTTAAAAATGCATTCTTTACATCTAGTTGATGCAATTTCCAGTCCAAATTTACAGCAATGGTAAATATGACCCTTACTGTATTGAGCTTTGCTACTGGAGCAAATGTCTCTGAATAATCTATTCCATATGTTTGTGTGAATCCTTTTGCTACCAATCTAGCTTTATAACGATTAATTGTTCCATTAGAGTTGTATTTAATGGTAAAAATCCATTTGCACCCTACTGGTCTAACTCCTTTTGGACGTGGAGTTAGCTTCCAAGTGTCAGTTTTTATTAAAGCCTTCATTTCTTCATTTACTGCTTCCTTCCAATGAGGTATTGATAGTGCTTCATTAATGTCTTTAGGAACCAGTTGTGAGTCCAGGCTACTGGTGAAGGCTTGGAACTTACGACTTAACTTTGAGTATGTCAGGAAGTTATATAGAGGATGCTTTGTACATTCTCTGGTTCCTTTTCTGAGTGCAATTGGTCTGTTATCAATTTCTTGATTATCTGGACATAGTTCGTTCCTTTGTGTATGATATACTGGATCTTCTGTATGTAAGTTTTGTTCATTTATCATATTTGGCTGAAGAATATTCCTCCTATTATATACTTTCTGAATAGGATGTCTTCCTTGTATATTTGTTAGTTGATCATTTAATGATTCATTTGAGGGTTGCTCTTGATCACTTAGAGGTTCAACAGGTTGTAGACCTAGGTCAATGAATTTCCAGGTTTCTTCCCGGATTGCGTCGGTTGTTGGCTTTTCATAGAAAGCTTGAGTTTCGTTGAATGTTACGTCAAGTGTTGTGTATACTCGTTTATTGTTTGGACAATAGCATTTGTATCCTTTTTGAGTTCCAGAGTATCCAATGAACATGCATTTTATGGCTTTTGGGTCGAGTTTGGTTCGGTTGTATACGTGCACATATGCTGTGCACCCGAAAGTTTTAAGAGGCAATTCTGACATTAGATGGTCATATGGATGACTCTCTATTAGTGTTTGCCTTGGAGTTTTAAACGCAAGAGTCCTAGATGGCATGCGGTTGATGAGATACGTAGCAGTTAAAACTGCTTCACCCCAATACTGTTTAGGCACATTCATTGAGTTCATGATGGCTCTTGTAACTTCCAATAGGTGTCTATTTTTCCTTTCTGCTACCCCATTTTGTTGGGGTGTATGGACACATGAGGTTTGATGATGTATCCCTTCTTCAGCCATATAGGCTTTTAATGTTTTGTCTAAGTATTCAGAAGCGTTGTCTGATCTTAGAGTTTTGATATTCGTTCCAAAATGATTTTTTACAAGTTTGTGAAATGTTTTGAAAACAGTTTCGACTTCTGACTTTTGCTTTAAAAGGTAGATCCATGTTACACGTGTGTGATCATCCACAAAGGTGATAAACCACCGGGTTCCACTGATGTTGGCTATTTGAGATGGACCCCAAATATCGGTATGTACCAGATTAAATGGTTTTGACTCTGTATGTCGTTTGTTTGAGTAGGAATGCCGAATGTGTTTAGTTAATTGGCATGTCTCACAAGTTAATGAGTTAGCATCCACACCGATAAACAATTTTGGAAATAACCTTTTTAGATATATAAAACTTGGATGACCAAGCCTCTTGTGCCAGAGTATAATCTGGTTTGAGGCAATACATTTATTTCTACTAGTAGCAGTACAATTTATTCTTTTTCCGGCCTTGTAGCCGTTTATTCTAACAGTACTACTGTGCATAGCCGTTCGGTCTTGTAGATCTGGACTGAGTAGGAATAGCCCCCTGACATGCTTAGCACTGCCAATCGTCATTCTCGAATATGCATCCTGAAAATAACATGCATTTGGTGAGAACTTGATAGTACATCCAGAATCTCTTATTAATTTCCCTACAGAGAGGAGATTGAATTTTAAATCTGGAACATACAGTACATTTAGTAAAGTGAGGTTGGGATTTAGTTTAACTGATCCCTTTCCCATTATTTTTCTAGTGGTTCCATCCGCTAGTTGGACAAATGTAGGTAAAGAAAATTTAGTGTAATTAATTAAGTTTTTACCTTCGTTTGTCATATGATCAGAAGCACCAGAGTCTACAATCCATGGTTGATTCTGACTCTGATTGCCGCCTAGACTGCCAGCATTGGCCATTGATGCTTGGATTGGTTCCTGAGTCTCACCCCCTTTTTGATTTAGGATATTCAGCAAGGCCTCAATTTGATCCTTAGTAGGTAAGTTGATGTTTTGAGGTTCAGCAGGAGGCCTATTCGCATAGGCCGCTTGTGGTGGTTTTGGATTTCTCCAATTGTTGTTTGCTTTTGACTCAAAGTTGTTTGTTGGCTTTCCATGTAACTTCCAGCATTCCTTAGCAGTATGTCCAGATTTCTTGCAGAAATTGCAGTATGGTTTGTTTTGCCGTTTAGAGTTAGGAGTTGGACCTTCGGAAGAGTTGAAGGTTCGCTTCATTACTAGGGCCGATCCTTCGGTCATGAGTGGTGTTGATCCAATCATCAGCTTTCGCCTGCTTTCCTCGTGTCTCACTTCAGAGAACACGGCTTTGAGGCTAGGAATGGGCTTCATTCCCAGAATCCGGCCCCTAACACTGTCCAGTTCAGAGTTTAAACCAATTAAGAATCTGAATACTCTTTTTGTTTCTGTCAGTTCCTTGTACAATGCTGCATCGGCTGTGCATGTCCAGTTAATAGATTCAAAGGCATCAACTTGTTGCCACGCACGGGTAAGTTGAGTGAAATATTTGGTGACATTCATATCACCTTGCTTAATTTCTTGTAACTGAGATTCAACTTCATACAGTTCAGATGTGTTATCCTTTTTTGAGTACATTTCTTGGGCTGCTACCCAAATTTCATTTGCTGTTGAGTACAACAGGAAATCTTCACTGATGTCAGGGTCCATAGATCCAATGAGCCAGGACATGACCATGCTATTTTCGGCCTTCCAGAGTTTAAACCGAGGATCGGTTGTGGAAGGGGCAGTGACATGTCCAGTGATGTAATCTTCTTTGCCCTTTCCCGTTATGAACATTTCCATGGCTCTTGACCAGGAGAGATAATTGTAACCGGTGAGTTTGTGTCCGGTTATTACCATTGGAATCCCATCATTGTGGGTAGTAGACCCTGCTCCGGCCTTGCTGCCTGGAGTGGAAACGTGCTCAATAGCACTAGTGTTTGATGACTCAGTGGCCATTTGTATGAGATTAAATATAAGAGGAAAGAGGTGGTTTTTTTTTTTTTGTGTTTCGGTTGGGGTTCGCCGGACAGTGGCCGACGGAAAGCTGGACGGAGGAGTTAGCCGCCGGTGGTGGCTAGCTCTGATACCATGTAGAAATGGAGGCAATCGAATATTATTGATTGACTTGAAAGAATAGTTTACAACACACTCCTATTTATAGATTGATGAGAGGTCAATCCACCCTTTGTATTTATGGTAACTATATCAATCATATTCTAACTATGGAAAAAACAATATACTCCTATTTATTCTATTCCTATTGTTGGTGATAAATATATTCCTACACTTATAACACTTTCCTAATTATAATTGTGTCACATGTATCACACTAAAGTTGTGTAGTGTGCACTAATGAATATCCCGGTAATATCCATACAATCCGGGATATTTCTACACATACATGTTTGAAATTTGCATAATAAGGAGACAAAGAATAGAGTGACTACATTCATGACGCTTGCTTGAAACACCAGAGCTTAAAGAGCGTAAAGCTAGTCAACTCGATTATGCTTCATCTACAAAAGGATTGCATGATAAAGGGTATACAAACTTCTGCAGATACAAATACTAATCACTCTGAAGTCCTCCAAATACAATAACCACCAGTATCAACCTGCTACTGGCTCTTTCCGACCTCACTGATGCAAACCCATCTGCTTGCATGGTAACAGCAAAACCCATAGGCCAGAAATCAGAGAGACTGCTTCTCTCCTTGTCGTTCAACCTTCTAATTACTTTGGTTACCACAGCCACCAAGTACAGTTGGACTAAGTAATGTTTGAATTTGAGAGGTGAAACCCCTTATTCAAAGGATTGACAGTAACTATGCCCGCACAAGGTTCTTGCTGTTATCTAAACTGCAGTACCTCTGCTTTACCAACATAACCAACTTATGGAAGTGCTGCCTCTGCCCACGAAGAGAATATAAAATGTGGTTCATGATCAAATTTATGCTTATATTGCTTCTGGTGATGTTCGCCAGACTTTTATCTAACCAACTTCTGGGAATAGTTCTTTTTCTGGGGACAGAGGCAGCAGTTCCCAAAAAAAAAAAAAAAAGCATTTCTAATGTTCTGGTAATGAGCACTAGAAAAGAGCACATAAATGCACATGGGATAATTTTAGGCTTCCTAAAACCAAAAGGAACCACTTTCTATGGATAGAGAACGTGCCATTAGTGAATATTATTTCTGTATTTTTTTCATCTGTGACCTGCTAAAGACTACAATAGAAGAGCAGACAAAACAGATAGATGGCAGAGCTATTGTTCTAAAACTGTAAATGAAGAGACAATGCAGGTCCATAGGTCATACTCCATATCTCCAAATTGAACCATTAAAGGGGGAAAAAAGCAAATAAAATGGGTGGCTCACCTTGAGCTACGCCAGAAAATTGCACAACCGTCCATGGGAACCCCAGTTCGTCTCTATAATCATATGAGACGGTTAGTACATTGTAGATTGACAATGTCCATCACTCAACATGTAAAATTACACTTGAAAACCATTTTAGTACATATATATAAATGAGAACTATCTCCATGTTCAACTTAGAGCTAACAGCATCCATTACTTGATGCAAAAGAAAAACTTCTGAAGTGAGGACCATCCATTTTTCTGTTACTTTGCTTAAATTGGTTAACTTAATAACAAAGGTATCTTTTTGTCATGCTCAGACCAGACTCGCGTGTCAGGACTTTCTCAGTAATCCTTCTTTTTCCCTTTCCCAAGCATCAAACAAGAGTCACCTTCTAAAATGACCTAGTTATATCATCAAAATAAGATACAAAAACAGCTGGCAAGGACAAGTACAAGAGAAAGCCATGAAATAGAACTAACAGGTCCGTGCTAATAAGAAGATCCTACACACCTTCCAGATTCCATTATATCCACGGAGCTCCAAATCCTCCTTTAAGTCTTCGAATCTGTCAACTTCCTGTCATAACACAACACTTAAGAATTTCAAAAAGCAATATCCATGAGATAAACACATCAATGTAGAAAGGGTGCATAGGCAAAGAACACAAAATATGTCAGCTTTGATAAACTAATCTGTCTTGAACATCCATCCCCCTCCCTGGGGGCAAAAAAAAAGAAGAATTCACTAATCAGTGAATGCAACAACTTGATGAGCCCACGATGGGGTCAACACAACATATTTTCATGTATCATTTATTGTCATATGTTAGTTTTGTAAGACACGACATTTCACTGTTCACTCCGCACACACTAGTGCTGGTTCTTATGTCTTATTGCCTAACTAACCCTTAGGACATGTCATATATGTTGTGCATATTATGTTTGTTGCTTGGTGTCTTTGAAGATAGGTCAAAGAGAGCTTTGCATTGAAGAAGCATGAACATCTATCAATCCATGTTCCATCTGATCGGATGATATCATTGTTCAAACAAAGCTTGAAGATGCAACTAAAACCTGAATTTTTGTTCAAGCAAGGAGGTGATAAGCAAGTAGCTTACAAGCAAGGAGGTGACAAGCACTCATGTCAAATTCAAAAAATGTTCTTCACGTAAGAATGGAGAGACAAGCTGCTCAAATCTTTAACCAATAGGAAGGAGTCTTGCATATGCTTAAACCAATCAAAAACAAGTGAAGAAAAGCAAGCAAGCTGCACAACAAATGATCCAATCAAAATCCTTTGAAGAGGAGGCTGGTTTATGGTTAATTTGTTTGAATATTCAACACCAAACTTGGAACCAATCAAAGCCAAGATTCAAACCAAGCTGCACACTACATTATCCAATCAAAACTTTGGCTGAAACTTGCAAGGAGGAAACGTTGGATTAAGCTTCAATCTTTTGAAAATTCAAAGCCACACTTTCAACCAATCAAAGCCAAGATCAAAGCAAGCTGCTCAATGTATAAACCAATCAAAATTATGGCTGAAGTCAAGCAAAGAAGAAAAGGGAAGCAACCAGCAATTCTTACAACAGAAAGTTGCTCAAACAAAGTTTCAAAGCAAGCACCTTATTTTAGTCTTGTACTTTGTACATTAAAACTTGTACCTATGTCATTTTCATTTGTTATAAATAGCATAGGAAGCTGAATGTATAAAACAACTCAAAAAAAACAATATACAACCATTATCAAACATATTTCAATCAAATTTCCTTCAAGGAGTTCACAACTATTTCTTAGTTGAAGTTTGAAACCACTAGCGGTTTTCTTTCAAGTTCCTAGCCTAGAACTTGTTAGTATTTGCTTCATCATTTGGTTTACAGCATCTTAGGGTCTCATTGAGGTTTTAGATGTGTTGGAGTGCCAAAGAGGGAGAGGTGTTGGCATAAATTGAGCCAAGAACAATGGTTAAAGTTCAAGGGGTATCTTGGAGATGTTCTTTGACATAGCTTGTGTTCAAATCAGTTTGGAATAGGAGACAAAGTCCTTGGCAACATTTTCTAGCCTTCCTTCCTCTGCCTCCAGTATTCTGGGTCTTCTTCCCTTCGTACCAGTCAGGATATCCAATTATTTTGAAGCAGTTTTCTTTGGTGTGTCGTTTTTGGCCACAGTGACTGCAAACAAGTCCATCTTTCTCTTCTGTGCCTTTTGAGGAGTTAGATCTGGATGGTCCTCCTCTGCCCCTGCCCCGTCCCATTCCAGTGTCTCGGCCTTTGGCAGCCAAAGCCTGTGTTGCCAGGCCTTGACCTATCCCCAGTGATGAAGGTTCTTCTGAGGGGATTCCTCCTTGCAATACTGCAGATCCAGCTTCTGCTCTGTGGATTTCGCGGTATGCAGTTTCTAGGCTTGGCATATGAATGTTGCTGCCCAAACCGTATGTTGAACTGATTTTTATTTGCGTTTAGTTGCTGTTTGTTTAGATAGTTAGTTTATGTTTTTAAAGTGCTTGTTAGATAGTATACTATAGTTTGGTAACTTAGTTAAGTAGGCAAAACCGAAAACCCCTACAAAAAGAACTTAGACTAGACTTAGTGTTGTTAAAATCTGTTTGTGTAGCTTAGATCAAAACCGTGTGAAACTGATTGTTCTTGTTCAATCTAGCTTAGTTAATCTTCATTAGACCCTAATCTAGAAGTTTAAGTGTTAGTTTAGTTAAGTCCTTAAATCAGAAAACTTGAACACAAAAATTAGAATAGTTGATAGTTTACTTGTAATCAAGTTGTTAAAATTCTGTTTCTTGTACTTGTGTGCAAACTGATTAGGCGTTATATAGTGCTGCCTTATTTAGCTTGGTTAGACTAGTTTACAACATAGTTTAAGTGTTTTAGTTGGTTGAATAGTTTAGCACAATAAAACCGAAAACCAAAGAACAAAACAAAGTAGTTTTAGCTAACTAAGTGTGCTGCCTAGTTCTTGTTCATACACGTTTGTTAGGAGTTGCATCTAGTCTCATTTAGTTTAGAATCTGATTGCATCATACAAACAAAAACCAAACAAAACAAAGTAGGTTAGATCACTTGAAAACAAAACAAAACAAGATAGCATACTTAGCATCAAAACTGATTTTCCATTAGTTGTTAGTAACCAGCCTTTGTAAACTTCATTTAGACACAACTAAGTTGCATTTAGCCATCTTAGAATTAGTTAGATCACTTGCATCCAAAAACAGAAAAAGGAAAAAGAACAACCTACCCAAAAACCGTGTGGATTAAAACAACTTTTAAAGCTCATTTGAAATCTTGGTACATGCTAATAGCTTTATCTTTTTGTTGATTTCAATTGTTTCAAACAACTTGTTGGACTTAGATATATTCTGAAAGTTAGGAATTGTTTAAGCCCCACATTGTTAAAGAGCTATCCAATTGTTGTTTTAGATCACTTTCTGAACTTACATTGCACTATATACAATTTGATTTTGTTGTAATTGTGAATTGAATTCCCACTACATAGTGTTTAGCCGTGTTGTGTACGAGGAACTTTCAAATTCCAAATACAACAAACCTTGTGCAATTAAAGGCCGTGGGCAATGTCTCATGTAGGCCGTGAGGAGTAGTCTCACAACAATCAAGCAAACCATCCAAAGAAAGAAAATTAAGCTTGATTGAGAAATACGCGAGAGAAAAGCCAATATTTGTCAACAAGTAAGAGGCAAGACAAGAGAGAATTGCACAAGAAAGCCAAGTGAGAAAAAGCCCAAAGTTAAACAGTGCATAAAGGGAAAATCCCGTGCAAAGCTCAAAAGAAAGAAAGTGCCCAAACCAAACCCAAAGTGTTGTAGTTTTGAGATATTGAAAGTTTCTAAAGCAAACCCTTGCTAGCACTTTGTTTGTGTGTCTTTACTTTCACTTTACTACAATTGATAATTGCATATGCTGTAAAGTAAATTGAGGGATTGTCTTAAAACAACCCCGTAGATTTCTTTCAGTCGAACAACAATTTGACTTCTGTGATTTACTTGAATCCTTAGGAGAAATAGTCCAAGTTGTTGTTTAAAGGAATTGTCAACATAAAGTAGAGTATTTGCATCTTATCAATATTTTAATTGGCTTTTGAGATTGTTTTGATTAAACATGATTCTAAAAACCATTTGGGGAGTTGAATGCCATAGGAGAGACTATGATGAACTGGAAAAACGTATGAACTCCTTTGGTCGTACGAATGGTTTATGGGTTGGATATTGGGAATGTAAAACTCCTAGATATCAAACTCTTTCTCAGTGCAATAAAGACGTTAGTGCATATTACAATGAAATGCTTGATGATTTGTACTATGCTTATGTTGATGAACATGAGGAATTAAGCATGATTAGGTTCTTTGCTGGTCTAGATAAAGAAATTGCCGATTGCATGTTAAATGAAAAATTCTCATCACTTAATGACATGTATAAAAAGGCAAAGATTGTTCAATCAAACCTAATCCCATGCCAAGTTAATCAAAACTATGGGCATGAACTGAACTCTTATGATTCTGAAAATGACAAACAAAATCCAGTTAAGTTAAGCAATTTGAGTCAGACTATGGATAATATTGAAAATGCATTGCTTCAACTTAGAGACATGGTGCAAGTATTGATAGAATCTGAAAAGAACAAAGACTTGCAATCTGACATTTCTGTGAATGATGGTTTGTATGAAATTAGCCCCAACATGCCTGAAACTGGAACTCATTTATCTGAATTGCATGTTCAACCTTGTGTACTGTCTGAAGAAGACCCTTCACTTGAATCTGTTGGTGATTTCCAAAGTGTTAGTCGTTTGCTTATAGATGATGTTAAATGTGATAACACTTTTTTTGAAAATGATTTACATTGTGACATGCATATAAATGAAATCCCTGTGCATGATTTGCATTCTGCTGAGATGCTTGTTTCTGGGTTACAATCTGAATTACATCCTGTACATTTCATTGATGACATTGATGTAAGTAATTCTGTTGAGAATGACATTGATAAACTAGATTCTTATGATTTGATGTTAGCTGAACTAGATTGTGTACTTGATGTGGAGCTTGATCATGATGTCATTATTGAAATAGATTCAGCTACAAATGAACATAAATCCTTGGATGAACTAGTTAAAGAATTGAATGACATATTTAGTATAGATGAAGATTCTATTTCTGAAATATCTATTTCATCTCATCTTGTTGAATGTCTACCTGTTGTCATCTCAATTGATACATCTTGTCTAAATATTGCACATGTCTGTAAGATTTGTACATTTAGTGTTAACATGTTGCAATATGTTTTTTGGATGTTGTTTTATCTGTTAGGATGTATGTGTTCTAAAATTTTTGTTATTATATTGTTAATACATCCTAAACATTTTAGAAAGCGTGTACACACCTTATTCTTTCTTCAAAGATAAGGATGCACCAAGGTATTTCACCTTCACCATTTGTATTATCATGTTCCTATTTGGTTATGGTATAGTTGAGCATACGTGTACATCCTAAACCCCTATCCCTTATTCTATCCATGTTGAGATTCGAGGACGAATCATTTTCAAGAGGGAGGGAATGATGAGCCCACGATGGGGTCAACACAACATATTTTCATGTATCATTTATTGTCATATGTTAGTTTTGTAAGACATGACATTTCACTGTTCACTCCGCACACACTAGTGCTAGTTCTTATGTCTTATTGCCTAACTAACTTTAGGACATATCATATATGTTGTGCATATTGTGTTTGTTGCTTGGTGTCTTTGAAGATAGGTCAAAGAGAGCTTTGCATTGAAGAAGCATGAACACCTATCAATCCATGTTCCATCTGATCGGATGATATCATTGTTCAAACAAAGCTTGAAGATGCAACTAAAACCTGAATTTTTGTTCAAGCAAGGAGGTGATAAGCAAGTAGCTTACAAGCAAGGAGGTGACAAGCACTCATATCAAATTCAAGAAATGTTCTTAACGTAAGAATGGAGAGACAAGCTGCTCAAATCTTTAACCAATAGGAAGGAGTCTTGCATATGCTTAAACCAATCAAAAACAAGTGAAGAAAAGCAAGCAAGCTGCACAACAAATGATCCAATCAAAATCCTTTGAAGAGGAGGCTGGTTTATGGTTAATTTGTTTGAATATTCAACACCAAACTTGGAACCAATCAAAGCCAAGATTCAAACCAAGCTGCACACTACATTATCCAATCAAAACTTTGGCTGAAACTTGCAAGGAGGAAACGTTGGATTAAGCTTCAATCTTTTGAAAATTCAAAGCCACACTTTCAACCAATCAAAGCCAAGATCAAAGCAAGCTGCTCAATGTATAAACCAATCAAAATTATGGCTGAAGTCAAGCAAAGAAGAAAAGGGAAGCAACCAGCAATTCTTACAACCGAAAGTTGCTCAAACAAAGTTTCAAAGCAAGCACCTTATTTTAGTCTTGTACTTTGTACATTAAAACTTGTACCTATGTCATTTTCATTTGTTATAAATAGCATAGGAAGCTGAATGTATAAAACAACTCAAAAAAAACAATATACAACCATTATCAAACATATTTCAATCAAATTTCCTTCAAGGAGTTCACAACTATTTCTTAGTTGAAGTTTGAAACCACTAACGGTTTTCTTTCAAGTTCCTAGCCTAGAACTTGTTAGTATTTGCTTCATCATTTGGTTTACAGCATCTTAGGGTCTCATTGAGGTTTTAGATGTGTTGGAGTGCCAAAGAGGGAGAGGTGTTGGCATAAATTGAGCCAAGAACAATGGTTAAAGTTCAAGGGGTATCTTGGAGATGTTCTTTGACATAGCTTGTGTTCAAATCAGTTTGGAATAGGAGACAAAGTCCTTGGCAACATTTTCTAGCCTTCGTTTGGCTCATCACAACTGGATCAGATATGGAAGTACAATAGCAAATAAAGGAAAATTTACACTTAAGAAAATGATAACCATATCAAATTACAATTACTGCCAAAAGAAATGATAGTCTCAAATTGACTGACATTGTTCTTCCGATTCAAGGTAATATGATCAGAATTCGCATTATTCGCCACTCCCACAAACTCTATTTTTTTCCCCTCCCTATTTTTCAACCACGTCTTAGTTTGAGAAAGTTAGCAAGAAGATTAGCCCGATCTTTTTCTTTGTTATTATTTAATACACACACACGAATAGGAAACATACGGAATCGAACCCCTGATTCACACCAAGAATCGCAATGGCTTTCACCACTAGGCAAATTCATATCCCTAATTTGCCGATACTGTGACCTTCTGTCAAAAGACATCCACCAGTAATCATTGAATTATTTACTATGTATCAAAAGATTAGTCTTGTAAAAGTCAATGCATAGTACAAGGCGAAAGGATAGTTCACTCTAAACTCATAGTGCGGCTACATAAAAAAGCCTTTTCTTTAAGTTACAATTTCATATATAAACCAAATTAAACAAATTTACAAAAGTAATTGTCAATAGGGTGCAACAGCAAATATTACTTGCTCAAAATTTAAGGTGGCTATAGTTTTCTATCCATATTCTAATATCCATATTCTAATGTCAATCCTTGAAACTTTCCACTTTCAAAAGCAAAAGATCCTCTAAATTTGATTAGGGAGTAACCTACAACTAAAACTGATACTATATTTAGAATAATAAGGCTAAGAAGATGTGAAAAGGTTTTCAGAAAGCCCTAAATAGGGCCATGGATACTAGCAAAATGAACCAGAGCCAATGCTCCTGGAATTTGAACAAAACCATAAACTAGAGCTTCTAGGTAAAAAGAAAATCGTCAAAGGCAGACCAAGATTGATGGCTAGCTTCCAGTTTATTTTGTTTTTTCTAATATTTCTCCATGAAGAGACATCAAGCCTAATGGACTGCAAAGTTTTGTTGTTGTACTTTGCAAATCTTTGCCAGTTTGGTGACAAAATCTCATGTTTCTTTGTCGCTAGATATCGTATACAACAGCAGAGAACCCAAAATACATCAGTTGTTTGTAGAACTTTAACTTCCATGTGTCTCTGTTTAACCAGTCTAATATTCCTTGCTAGGTGAAAATTCTATCCTTGCATTGCAGCTGCTTCAGCACTCCTTTCCAGACCTCAGTTAAGTATAAGAATTCAAAAAACAAATGATTTTTACCTTCACAATCCAAGTCACAAAAAACACAAGTGTTAATTTGAATTAATCCCCAATTTAAAAGTTTATCTTGTGTACTCATCCTTAACATGACAATCATAGGACGAGAGAATACCTTTGAATATGATGAGTAACACCGGACAATTTTATCCTAGGTTACTGTCGGGGTAGGTTATTCTAAGATTTGGGTTGCAATCTTGAGAGAGAAAGAACTTGTTGGCAACCGTTTCCAATAGCCTTGTCCCACATTTCGCTAGATCTCACGGCAGGCTTGATGGAAACAAATAACATGGTTATCCCAACCTCTGTTATACGGCAGTTTCCATTGGTTATCACTTAGACCTGGAATACCTTTGTAGCTGATATTCAACTTCCTTTTCAATTCTAGATATTTTGATTCCAGATTTCTCCATGGATACAGGGGTCTTTCCCCCCCAAAAAAAAATTTGACTCTCTATTTCCAATTATTTTCCTCCCATGTTGAGCGTATTGATCTCTCACCCAAAGAACTTTCTTTCACATCCATGAGTCAGTTTGCTTTTACTGCACTTCCCAAAACTCCTTCTAGGATGACTTAGTGCACCCACTTAATCCATACACTTTCCTTGTTCTCACACATGCCCCAAATAATCTTCATTATGTAGGTATTGTTTATCAGTCTGAGGTTTGTAATCTTCAGGCCCTCTTTTTCTTTTGGTTTGCATATTGAAACCTAGCTAACTTTGGTTTTCTTAGAGTTGTCCTATAGGAATCTTCTCAAAATCTTTTCTATTTCTTTGATGATCTCTTTTAGTAGAAATAGGAAGAAGTCCAATATATACTTTTTTTTTATTAATAGAAGTTCAATATTTACAAATTGCTACTAACACAGAGTTAATCAGTTGTATCCTACCAGCATAAGATAATTTGGAAGCTGCCCAACTTTTGATCATGTTATTCAACCTATCCAACAAATGCGCAAAGTCTCTGTAAGATAGTCTACCAGTAACTAGGAGAACACCAAGATATTTGATAGGGAGAGTTCCCAAATGCATTTCTAAAACTTCAAATAGCTCTTTTTTCCTTGCTTCGATAACCCCGGCAATATAGATTTCAGATTTTTGCAAGTTTGGTTTTAACCATGAGAGCACTTGGAAATCCTTTAAAGTATCCTTTATGAGTTTAACAGAAGTTATATTAGCATTTGCAAGAATGAAAAGATCATTTGTGAATGCCAATGAAGTCAAACTCATACTAACATGGTTAGGGTGAAAGTTAAATTTTGATCCATAGTTCTTGCCTTCAGTAATTGTGTGAAACCTTCCATGACTAAAATGAAGAGGTCAAGAAAAAGGAGGCTTCCTTGTCATAATCCCCTGGTGGATTTAAAATGACCAAACCAGAAACCATTGAGATTGACTGAGAAAGAAGCTATAGAAATGCATAAGTGTATCCAATTCACGTACTTCTCTGGGAAGTTCATGTTTTTGAGAATTTCCATTACGGAGCTCTATTTTGACATTGTCAAATCCTTTATTATTTCCACCTTGATACCACGACCCTTTGGCGCAATAGCCTTTTTGTAGTTTTTAACTATCTCATGCATTAAGCGTATGTTGTCTTGGATGTTTATGCCTTGTACAAAGGCAGATTGATTCACATCCACCAAAAAATAAAGTATTTGCTTCAGCCTGTTTGCCAATACTTTAGAGATGACTTTATAGATCATATTGCAACAAGATAAAGACCTAAAATCCTTCATCTTGAAGGGGCATCCACTTTTTAAAATCAGAGAGGGCAGTGGCATGAAGTACATGTAGTCTTTGTTAAAGAAATAAAGAATATCATCAGCGATTTCTTTACCCATCAAATCTAAGATGACAATCAAGAATTCAACAATGAATTCATCAGGGCCTGGAGCACCGTCCTTCTGCATTGTGAAGAAAGCTTCCTTAACTTCCTCTTTAGTTACAGGTTCTTGTAGTGAGCTACTTTGACTCAGGGATAGGGTCTTCCCCTTCCAACTCTTCTCAAGCGTGGGATTTTGATTTGGTTCTCTAAAGATTCTTAAAGAAATCAGTGGCCAAATTTTGTACTATATCATAATCTTCAGCCATCGTACCGTGATCATCTTGTACCTTAGTATATTGTTCCTGGATGTGTGAGCTTTAACTAATCTATGAAAGAATTAGGTGTTTTTTTGCCCCAACCTTCATCATCTTGTAGCCATAGAATTCATGCTCCACTTTTTGGTTTACCTCATATCTATATTCATCTGTAAATTTAACATAGCTTGGAAGCTTATCCCTAGAGTAATTTCAACA
This sequence comes from Eustoma russellianum, assembly GCA_036186865.1. Classification (NCBI taxonomy): domain Eukaryota; kingdom Viridiplantae; phylum Streptophyta; class Magnoliopsida; order Gentianales; family Gentianaceae; genus Eustoma; species Eustoma russellianum. The sequence goes on from AP025053.1 coordinate 5,836,484, forward strand.
CATTGTTATAGCCACCCTAAACTGAGCACTTGCGGCTTTATACATGAAAATAGTTTCCTTATTAGACTGTCAATTCTATCCAATGTGTTGTTTTTAAAATATTGAATGTGTAAGGAAGGTAGATGGATCTGAACAAGAATTCACAATCAAATTTAACTTCTGGATACCTTTTTTGGAAACACATGGCCAAAGAAAGAGTATCCTATTTCCAAAAGGCAAAGGAGATTTGTCAAGAATCTCTTGTTTAGATTTTTCCGATTAAAATATGAAAAGAAAAAGGCCATCTTGATATCTTTGAGTTTCTAGCAATCCTTTGTTGCTCCATCTATCTTCTGCAAATTTTGAATATTCACTGTTACCCATTACCTAAGTCGCAATTGTAGAACCCCATTTCTGGTTGTTCTCTGCCACATCAGATGGTAGAACTGCGAAAGATTTTTCTCCGTTGATAACATCGCAGCTAAAGGATGTTAGAGTGGATGTCTTCGGGAACAAAATCCTGCTTGTGCAGACTTGCCCAAGCTGATTCCACACATACGAGGATTTGCGTGTTAGGGGTCAAGGCTACATTGCGAAAATCTAGCCATTTTGGAGTGAAACGAATGTTGAGTAAGAGCTCCGACCACTTACTACGGCAGCCAGAAAGGCCCGCTTGGCCGAGAGATGCCTCCTCTAGCTTAGGTTAGATGTTCATAAGAGAGAGATGAAGAGGGGGGAGTTTGGGTGAAAGGGGTCGCTTAAGGTTGCTTCAATGTGGTGCAAGAGGTGGAAATGTTACCGTTGCGGGAAAGAGTAATGACGTTAGGGCGAAGGATGGGAAGATGAGTGAGGAGAGAGTAGGTGGGGTTGGAGAAATTTTAGAGTAATGACATCAGGGCGGAGGATGGGAAGATGAGTGAGGAGAGAGTAGGTGGGGTTGGAGAAATTTTAGAGATAAGGCAGAGAAATTTTTTAAGATCTCTCCCTTACTTCGGCTGTATAAAAACCAACACTTACAGAGCACACAAAGATGAATTACATGTATAAAATCCTAGTCAGGTTTACTGTGCAAAATTATAGTAGATTTTCAAAATGATACATTTCCTCCCCTGATATGCTGCATCAACCAAAGCATAATCCAGTAGACTAGTAACGTTTTAGAATAGTGAAATTTCTTTGAAGCGACCATATGTAACTTGGCCAAATAATACTCTATAAGGCCAAAAATCGAGAACAATTTTCTTGGTTTCATGCTTGAGAATGTTATTAATTTCACGGGCACCCAAAACGTTTCCTGTCTCTAATTCATAATTACTGACGCATCCTCATCACTTAAATCTGTAATCACAAAAGCAGTTTCTAAGTGGCTTAAGCATCCGAAATTTCTTTACTTGAGAGCTAAATATCTTCAAAAGTTTAAGTGGCTAAAGGGTTGTCTGGTTCATGATTAATCCCATAACTTTTATCATATATCTCCAACAAAATCTTTAACTCCGATTTTACCATCTCATACTTTTTACCATGCAAAAAAAATAACACTTGGCAAAATAATGCTAACATTTGCTTATACAAATTACATGATATTAAAGAGTGTGTTATTAAAATGAGTAGAGGAATTTTCAGGAGTGCATTTGTCATCATTGATCGACCATCTTATGCAAACAGGAACATCAGACAGAATATCATAGCATCAAATCATGACCTGAAAACAGAGTATATCGGCTGACCATAATCCAAGCTCGAAAATAATACTTCTCTTACGCTGCTTCCAGTCCAATAGAAAGTTTGGGATGTGAAAGTAGAGTTTGTTCCAATGATCTCTGACGAGGTAGTCGGCTAATATGTTGTAAGACAGGATTGTAAATCGCTCTGAAAACGGTGCCATCAGAGTAAAATAATATCATTATACAAAATCTATTTGACTGGAAGAAAAAAAATATGAAGGCAGTTCTTACCTATGCTGATGAGGTCACCATAATGAGCAAGATGGTATATATAAGGAAAAAAAAAAGTATGTGTCTGTGTGTGTGTCAGCAAGATGAGAACCACAGATACATGCCATGCAGATGTTGCCAGTGATCAGTGGGATGCAGTTTACTTTCTCAGTAAGGTTTGGTGTACCGTTTATCTAAATACTGCATAGGTTAACTTCAACTCTACGAAATCCCAAAGTTTTTGATTCCATCATGGAGTTAGAAAGCCTTTCCTCGTATGGCTAAATCACAATTAGCTCAGGAAAAGAATAGAAGGCTGTTCAAAATAATTGTGCCCAATGACACGTTTTCTGATTACAAATCTCCCTCCCCTCCACCACCTCAATCCTTAATCCAACCGGCTTATGTGAAACTGCCCAAAAATAATTATAAAATAAATAAATAAATAAATAAATACATAATAAGAAAAGAGGGAGGTGGATTAACTGTTTAGCCAATATTGTTCCAATCAGATTTTAAGGAATCAAACTATCCAGGGTGAGAGGGTTCCCCCAACTTGACATCCTTTGGACTATATGATGAGATGCAAGTCTGGCCAGCTTAAAAGCTGGAATAAGTCATTTCTTTACTTGGTTTATCACAATTATCATTATGAAAGTTTTGGCTTCTGCAAGTCTTTCCACCAAACACTGAATGCTTACTAGCATGATCCAACCAAACCCATCTTGAGGGAATGAAGAGGTCATTAGCACTTATCTTTACCATAGATATCATATACATTTAAGAATGCCAAGATGTACGCAAACCAAATATGTGAAATTCAATGAACGATTAGCCGTAGTAACTTGGCATATCTTATGCATTCTCATGTATTCTTAGTTCCCAGCATGCTTGATTGCTCCTTCCCACCAAAGAAGATAAGATCCTTCTTGGTGCTTCAGCAAACAAGTTTTAAGCTGCTATCTACAAACATACGAATCCATGCTTTTTTTCCCATCAATTCAAATGTGTAGCATTTCCCAAACAGTGTATTGTATATATTCAACACAACTAAAGAAAGGAAACTCACCAAATGATCAAATATTATTTACCGATTCAAAGTTAAAAAATAAGATCAAATCAAAAAGAACCATGACCTACACCAAAGAAAAGAAAACATAGATTCGATTCTGAAAAAGCATCACATTTTCTGCCACTCCACCTGATTACCATTTTGCATGTCTTTTATATTCCTTTATTGATCTTCATCAATCTTACATTGAGTTTAGAATACTTCTTCACATTTGTAGATCCTCATTCAACTAAGAATGACTGAGGGGGTGGGACAGGAGTGATTGCACACAACACTCTAGCCTACAGGCGTTTAAAAAGAAGACGTTCCCAGTGTACTAGGCTCACGCGTTTGTGCAGGGTTTAGAGAGAGGTCGGGTCTCTTTGGATATCCGCAGTCTTAGAGAGAGGTCGGGTATATTTGCAATCTAAGGTACGCAGTCTTACCCTACACTTTATGCAAAAGGCAGTTTTCGTACTCTAACCCGTGACCTCAAGTCACAAAACAGCACTTCAAGGCTCCCCCTCAACTATAGGCGTTTAAAAAAATTATCAAAAAGTGCAGACCAAGGAAACAAGTTAACACAACATATACACGTTTATATGTTCATATTTAGTGTAAAAGGTGTTGTAAACAAAATCAGAGTAAAACCCAAAAAAAAAAACAAAAACAAAAAACAAAAACTCCGGTAGCACTACCACAGTTTGGAGGCGGCGCAGGTGCTGCATACTCCCAATTCCGATATTCCAAATTCTTCGGGGGTCTCGGCCTGAACTGCTGTTGAGGCAGTCTAAACTGTTGATTCGAAAGAGATTGCTGCGGTGGCTGTGCCCTATCAAATTGGCGATTGTGATCAAAATGGTGCTGCGTTGACGGAGGGACATTACGATAATTCGGATGAGAATAAGAGAAGCTCGACGGAGGAGGGAAATTCCTGTAGCTTCCTCCATCATATTGTGGTCGAAAACCTTGATTTGCTTCTCTTACTTGATGAAAGTGAGTGTCGCCGGTGACGAACTGCGGGAAATAGTCCCTACAATCACCTAATGGACGGTCGGAGTAATTCCTCCAGCCACGGCCTGGTCCTTGACTCCAGCACCGTCCGCCTCTAAACTGCAATCATTGAAACAAATTGGAAATTATGATTCGGTTCCATTTTTCTCTATTTTGAAACCGTGTACAAAGAAACTCACGGGAGGACGCAAAGACATGATTGCAGAGCTGATGGAAAAGGTGGCAGTCCCTATATACTCCACACCAAAAGGACACCGTCTCATGTGCTTTTAGTAGCTTTTTTTTGTTTCTTTGAATTGGCCAAAGATGAAGGTCCGGGTGTTTCTTTATCCAGAACTAGCCTATATATAACTGGCCTTGTATATGAGTCGAATCCTATCAAATATAGGGGAATTGGAGTTTGACTCGAGTTGAAATTGCATTGGTTCGTGACGAATGTTGCTACACAGCTGGAGTTCGAATTCGTAAGGCTTGTCAGGGATTTGGTTCGGATTTGTGAACTGGTATAACTTTTTCGATTTAATTGTATCTGATATCCATACTTTTCTATAAAGTTTTAAGTAACATCCATAATTTCATCTAATTCGTTCATCAGCCATATTTATTGGTGAAATTAACATCTGGCATCCGACAACCGAAAATTGACCTAATGTAGTCGGTTTTTACATATTTTCCCTTTTTTTCACTTTTTTCACACTTGACTTCCAAATTTTTTAAACCATGCTTAATTCCACCTTCCCTCCATTACTTCCAACCTATTCTTCCTCTAAAAACTTTGTACCTCTGCTTGTTCCTTTTGCAGAAATCTCAAGGCTTATATATATAATTTCTGGTAACCAAAGGACGAAAGCAACTTTCTTATGTTTTAAATTCATATATTGTACAGAAATTTGATGCCAAAAGATGGGCAAGGCACAGCTAGTGCTTATGTGATCGTCGATTACGACGGCCAAAGCGGCGTACCAAAACAAAATTTCGAGATCTCAATCTTCAATGGGATGAGAAAATTGAATTCCCGTTTCAAGATTCGGAATCCATGAGTACAGATATTCTAGAGCTTAGTGGTTATAATGATAAAAAGATCGGCAAGCGAAGCAATTTTCTTGGCAAATCGAAGATTTCTGGGAACACATTTGTTAAATCGGGTTCTGAAACTCTGGTTTACTATCCCCTTGAGAAAAGAAGCGTTGTTTCACAGGTTGGGCTTAAAATTAGCTATGTTGACCAAGAGATTGTTCCCCTGGCACCGTCGCAGGAGGAAAAACTCGTGGATACTGATCTTGTGACGGAGGAGAATCCAACGGAAAAAGCAGAGGAGGAAAAGGAATCAGAAGCTGTAGCAGAAGAAACCAAGAAAGAAGAAGAGAATAAACCACCCCAGGAAGCAAAAAATGAAGAAAAACCATCGGAAAATCAAGAAACTCAAACTCCGGCGACGACAGAGCAACCGACGGCTGTCACAGAAAAATCTCCGATTACTCTGGAGAATACCCAAAAGTCGGCACAGCTCTGGAGCAACCGACGGCTGCGTGGATCTAAAGAGCACACATAAGTCGGCACAGCTCAGGGGTCGCAGGATGCCCTTCGACGCGACGAAGAACTCAAGTCAGGATCAGTGAAGCATGACTATAGACGCTAAAGGTTGGGTACCTTAGCCACAAGCATCACTTCAGCCCAGTCACCTCACCACTAGTGCGGATCTCAGCCATTCCTCGTAGGTCAGCCATGGACCCAGCGCCCCCAACTTAGTCTGCTCAGCTCAGTAAGACAAGCACCTCATATAGCAAATACCTGCCACCTAAGTAGCTTAGCCATGCAACTTGATACGAAGCAACACATGACAGTCCTGCACAAACAAAACATGATACTTGGCACTCCCCCTCAACTCCTCAACATGCATTGGCTGTCAAATAATACAAAAGGAAGCAATGATGCCCTTCAGCGGCTATGTTCAATGTATGAGCTAAAAAATCACATCTACAACACGGAAAATAAGACAGTTTTCTCTAATATTCCAACATATAAACATGGTAAAATCTATAATTGACTTGAGTGTCAGAGGGTTTGCTCCGGGACCTCTACAATGTTCAACTTCTGCAGATTTCTAGGAATGTTAGTTTTGACAACAAACTGCGCATGTGCAAGACTTTGACAGCGTTATCCTCTTTTTGGATCATCTCTGATCCAAGTGAAGCTCCGACTTCGCCATCTGACGGTAGAAATAGGGTCAACCAGGCCTTAATTCACATTTTTCTTACTCAAACAAGCGTAATATCCCTTTAAAATGAGAAAAACACTCAATACGTTGGTGAAAAATCTTCTCACCATCAATGATAGAGGAGAAATCCTAACCACCTGTCGAAGCTGGTATTCGACAAGCAGATCAAGCGTCAGAATGCTATCCAAAGGTTTACCCATGTAGAATACGATCAAGTCATAAAATACATGGCTCAATATATAAGTATCTTTTAAGACTTAGTCAACCAATTCAAAGGCAAGGACCCAGAGGCCCGTATACCACTCAAGACGTTCCTTACGACCATTGAGAAAGACAAGAATCTCAAGAGTGCTCCTCTCAACCAGGGGATGAGTTGATGGCAAATGATAAGGGTAAGGGTAAAAAAATGATATACTGAATACTTAGCCCCACTCAAAAAGTTCTTGAGCATGAGTCGCGTCATTCCAAGCACGTGCCACTGGCTCCTCTGCTCCACTACATCCGAGATAGGTTTGAGGATGAGTTATCCTTAGATCATTTCGAGTACATGCAGGCAGTACAGGAAAGCCCTTTTTTGAAGAAATTGCAGAGCATGCCGCCACAAACAGTTTTAAAGTGCCCAAAATAGATACTATGATGGCACATCTGACCCTATGGATAATCTCTTCCAATTCTAGACCGCGATTTGAAAAATGTTCCTCCATGTCCGCTAAGGTGTAAAACCTTTCCTGTATATTTGAAGGGAAATCTAAGAGATAGTTTCGAGAGTTGTCGTCTTAATCTATATTTTCTCTCCGATAATTGGCCCAAAGGTTCAATACACAATTTGTGTCTGACAAGCCTTTCGCTTGAAACACTTCACATTTGATGACTGTAAGGCAGAAGCCAGAAGAGTCGGTTTTGCATTATATGCAACGCTTCACTGATGAGTCCCTACAAATCAGAGATCACAATGATGAGGTTATGGTTGTTGCGTTTAGAAATAGGCTGAGGTCAGGTTGTCTCTTTTCTCAATTGGAGAATCCAAAGTCTCTGAGGGATTTTTTGAAAAAGGCCCAATAATTCAATCAAGAGGATGAAACCAACAGGTTTAAAAGGGGAGTCGAGTCAGTCTACGAGAAGCTTAGGCACAACAAATACAAATGCTTTTGAGTGCGTCAGCATTAGGCGCCCCATTTTTCCTTCTTGCTTGCCTTTTGCACATCACTTTTCTCCGCAAACTTTCGTTTCTTACCACCAGACTTGGTGGTGACAACATGTATAACCTCGTGCGCCTCATTCTTCAATCTTTCCTCCTCTTGCATGCAGTGCAAGATAAGTTCATTCACTGTCCATTTTTTCTTTTGGCAGTTACAACTGACCAGTAAGTGTTTGAACTTAGGAGGCAAAGAAATTGAGAATCATGACAACCAGCATATCGTCATAGACATCTAATCTCATGTTTCTCAATTGAGAAGCAATGTGAATCATCTCTAGGATGTACTCCCTTATGCTGCCGTTTCCACGGTACTTTTTCGAGCATAATTTCTTTAGGAGATTGCCTGCCTCGGCTCTCTCATTCTTAACAAACCTTTGCTCGAGATCGGTCACAAATTCTTTGGCTGTCGTGGACTCAGAAATGTTTCTCCTGAAGCATTTGAGGATAGTCTTTTGCATGATCATAAGACGCATGCAATTTGACCGTATCCAACGTGTCATGTGAGCTTTTTCCTCACTTGTGCTATCATCTGTTAGCACAGCTGGGCGGTCTATCTGCAACGTAGTGTATAGATCAGCAATTCCCAGAAAGATCTCGAGTTGATCTTTCCATTGCTTACAGTTTGAACCGTTCAATGTAGGAATGTCTTTAATGTTAGATATAATTGCTGAAAAGCACACAAGAAACGGAAGTAAATACACAACTTTAAACTGCATAATAACTCCAAAATAAAAATAGAACCTTAATTCCATCTACCAATTGTCTTTCAACATTAGAGCTCTTTGGAGTCATCCCAATATCTTCCAACAATTAGGTGTAATGGTCAATGTGACGGCTCTCCAAGCATGGGTTAACCACCTTCCTTTGGGCCGATGAGTTAACCTATGCACTCAAAACTTCGACGTCGGGTCCATTTAGATCCATTACCATGCTCATATGTGCTTTCGACAATCACACCTTCCTTTGGGCCAGTCAAAGATTGCGTCCAACACATACGTGCCATTCGCGATCATAACAAGCATGTGTTAACCACTTTCCTTTGGGCCGATGAGTTAACCTATGCACTCAAAACTTCGACGTCGGGTCCATTTGGATCTATTACCATGCTCATATGTGCTTTCGACAATCACACCTTCCTTTGGGCCAGTCAGTGATTGCGTCCAACACATACGTGCCATTCACGATCATAACAAATATAGTGGTGATGATATGATTGCCGTACTTCAAGGGGATCATATTAAAGCCCTACATTTTCTAGGTCGCGTAACTTTATGGTTCTAAGTGATCCGCAGTTTGCTGACTGACCCCTTTGTATGTACCGTGCATGCTTGACCTCAACATACATTTTATTTTGCGTAAACCAATTTAAACTAGTTTGATTCCCTTTACGGCTCAAATAAGAACCAACTTGAACCAAGCTTGGTTCTCCTTAAGGTTTAAGAAAACAATATCTTTATCAATCAATTTAACAAGTGATATAACTTTATGATGAGTTATATTGTTATGCCCCGCACCCTTCGTAGGGTAATTAAAAGACGAAGAAGAATTTTCGGGAATTAATGACGGTCAACGAGAATTAAGTTAGGCATTAATATGAGGATTAATTAGAAATTAATGATGGATTTAATATTAGAAATTAATTATATTTAAATTAGAATTAAATAATTAAGTTATCCTTTAAGATAAATAGATAATAGTATGATTTAGAAACACCAAACTTTTCCCTGACCATATATAAACTGACAAAGCGTCAGTTTCTTCACTATTCAGAAACCAACGACGCTTCCTCACAACCCTAGCCGTTTCTTCCAGGAGTAGAAGAAGACATCCTCCAAGAATTGATCCAGCCTTAGTTCGTTTCCCAATCCGACTTCGAGTAATCAAAGGCAAGTAATCTGTTTATAAGTTCTTACGTTTTGCGAAAGAAAACTGGCCTATTTTGATATCAAATTGGATCACCATGCAGTAGTTTCTCTATGTGAATCTATGTGTGTTATATGTGTTTTGATTTTGAGATTTGGCCACTATATATTGAAAATCCTTTGTTGTTGTGGTTGATTACGTGAAATCTTGTCAACCCCAATCCCTTGAATCCTCTCTTGTTGATTTCATTGTTGCGTGGGGTTTGAGGGTGAAAGGTGAGAACTTTGGAATGATAAGGTTGGGATGTTGGAGTTCTAGGCGTGAATCTTTGTTTGGTGTGTGTATAGTGTTCAATCTGTAGTTTAAGCATGAGATTATAGCAGGGATCAGGCTTGGATTGATTGGGATGAAGTTTGGGATCAATTGGAGTTATGGTTCTGCAGTTTCTGCAGAAATCGCAAAGTTTCTGTGCTGAAATGATGGACATAGATCGATCGATGTGAGGGTATGATGTCCTCTGATGGACATAGATCGATCGATGTGAGGGGATGAAGTCACTTCGATCGATCGATGTAGGAAGGGCTGAGAGATCGATGTCCTCTGATGGACATCGATCGATCGATGTGAGGGGATGAAGTCACTTCGATCGATCGATGTAGGAAGGGCTGAGAGATCGATGTCCTCTGATGGACATCGATCGATCGATGTGAGGGTATGAAGTACATAGATCGATCGATGTGAGGGGATGATGTTCCCCGGTTTTGTGGAAAAATAGAGAAAGAAAAAGGGAAGCTCGGGGAGTCTTTGGGTGACTTTAGAGACTTCTTAAGACCTGATTAAGGGTAGCCTAAGTCTTGGGAATCTGACCGAGGATGGTGAATCAATAATGGGAGACTTCCATGGGTTCTCAAACCGAGTTCCAACGTGAATGACTTAGGAGGGTTAGGAAATGAACGTACACGGTGTCTTAGAGTTCAATGAAGGAAAGATAGGGATACTCGCGTAGGCGGTGAACTTTAGAATCAAAGGTATGTGTTGACGGGCTAGTTGAGGTCTAAGTGTTGACTAGTAAGCTACCGTACTCTTGCGTGTTACCTGTACTTGCGCATGTGAATGTGAATTGCATATGTGATCGAGGAATGTGAATGAACAAGGAGTCTTGCATCATGGCACGTGCATTTGCATATTGATTTGAAAAGAAAGGTGCTTCGGCACAGATTTGCGAAGGTGACCTGCAATGTAAACCGGGATGGAAATTTAAGCCGGGGCGCATGGTAGGGCACAAAAGACTGTAACGTAAACCGGGATGGAAATATAAGCCGGGGTGCGTTACAGGGTATAAAGTTGTCTGTAATGCTACTCGGGATGGAAATATAAGCCGAGGTGTATTACAGGGTATAAAGTTGTCTGTAACGTAAACCGGGATGGAAATATAAGCCGGGGCGCGTTACAGGGTATAAAGTTATATGAAGTGACCGGGCATTATGTCATGCATTGCACTGTTTTAAAAGAGAAAGTGTTCATGCATAAATGAATGAGTAGTGTAGTGCATATCTTGACATGCATCACGAGAGTCAATGTGTTACGAACGTGTGCGATACTTGATTGCCTATGAATTGTTAAATGTGAGCAATTTGTCGTACTTGCTTTACTGCGTTATTTAAATTTACATTTGGAAATTTACAAGACATGTGCCCCTCAATTCCCTCAAGTTATCTATTACTCATGTCTTGCCATGTGATGATCCCGTATGTCTTATAAGCGGGTTACTTGCTAGCGTTTTCGCTAAGGGTACTGCCTTTGATTTTGCAGATGAACCCAGTTATGATATGATTTTCATTGAGGATGACGGCGAGTGGGCAGAATGGGATGCATAGGACTTATGGAGAGAGTTGATTAGAGAGAGTTCTGTTAATTCTGTTTCCTTATTGCACTGGAGGTTTTAGATGGCTGCCCCATATACATTTGAGTATTCTCGTTATCTTTGACGTATTGATTTGATGATTTAGATTTATGGAGATATGTTTCCGCATTTGTTTCTCTTACGTCATTGATGATGTGTATTCGAGAGATGAGACGTCTTGTAGTCTTCTCAGTAAGCTACGACGGGTGAACCGGTTCGGATTCCGTTGTCCGGGTCGGGGCGCTACAGGTGGTATCAGAGCCTAGGCTTCAGATCTACCTCGGAAACCTAGGTTATGACATGTAGAGTCTTAAGTTATGATCTTCCCCTTAAGTTGATCTATTAGTTTAAGTATGCAATCTTAGATTTAAGCTTGATCTGGGATGGGTGTGTGCACGAGCGCGATTAGTGTAATCAAATAGATGTAATCATTTTAACTTGTGAACTATGCCTTATACCTCCTTATGGATCTCAAGTTTACTTTTGGAACTGCTCGACACTAATGCGCGTGATCTTGCAGAAAATGCCTCCTAGACGTGACAACCAAGGAAATGGTGGCAATGGGAACAATGACCCTCCACCACCACCACCTCCTGTCTTAGTTCCTCAAGCATTGATTGACACTATCACAGTGATAGCGCAAGGGGTTGCTCAGCAGCAGCAACAACCACAACAACCTCCTCCACCACCTCCTCAACAAGGCATCAGGTACTATATTGGGGAAATGCGCAAGATGCACGCCCCAAACTTTGAAGGGACAACTGACCCAGAGGTGGCTGGGTTTTGGCTTGATGAGATAGAAAAATGCTTCAGGCTTGTACAAGTGCCTGAAGAACACAAGGTGGATGTAGCCACACCTTTTCTGAATGGCAGAGCGAATGCCTGGTGGAACGGCATTCTACCCAAGATGACACCTCCCATCCAGTGGAGTCAGTTTGTGAAAGCCTACAAGGACTACTATGTGCCTGAGACCGCCGTTCTGGAAAAGATGAGACAGTTTGACAGGTTTGAGCAAGGGAGAATGACTGTTTCCGACTATGCGGATAGGTTCCACGCCTTGGGAAAATTCACACCCTTGGTTTTGGAAAACAACAGAATGAAAATGCTAAAATTTGAGGAAGGACTGAACCCCCGCATACGGACTGCAATAGCGGGGTCAAGCTTGAAAACTTTTGAGGAGATGCTAGATGCCTGTTATCGCGTTGAGAGTGACATGCGCAGGTCACAACCAAGAGAGGCTCGGGAAGAATCGAGCAAGAGGCCCAGAGTAGAGCAAAGTGGTAGTAGACCCGGACGTTGGGTCAAGATTCCTAGGAAAGGGCAGGCGGGGCCAGTGCAAAGGGCGCCGCAACTAAACCAATCTGATCAGCAAGCACCTGCAGAATGCCCACACTGCCATAAGAGACACGTGGGCGAATGTTATAAGGTAAAGGGAGCGTGTTTCAAATGTGGGAAGACGGGACATAGGATCAAAGATTGCCCTGAATGGAATACTAAACCTCAGGCAGCAGCAGGGCCGGCCCAGCAGCAGAGAGGCAGGCCTAATGCGAGAGTCCACGCGATGACGGACGCTGAAGTCCAGGAGGACGCAAACGTCGTGACAGGTACGACTTAAGTTTAATAATAGCAGCCTAAGTTGAATTTTAGCCTTTTAAGTTGATGATTAAATATGCTTTATATGAGACCTTTATGTGCTGCACTTTCATGATAGGTGTGATCTTAGTTAACAACGTGCCTGCAAACGTGTTATTTGATAGTGGCGCTAGCCACTCTTTCATTTCTAAGCGATTCGCCAAAGGACTCGACTGTCTACCCGAATGGCTTGAGAACCCATTTAGGGTACAGGCAGCAGGTGAACAAGTACTGATTTCTCACCATCAGTACAAAGACTGTGATTTGGAAGTAGGTGGGAAACTCTTCTCAGTGACCTTAGTCCCAATTCCGATGAAGGACTTTGACATAATATTGGGCATGGATTGGTTGACCAAGAATCATGCCAATATCGACTGTAAACTCAAGAAAGTGACCCTCAAAGACCCTGAGATGAATGACGTCACGGTGCAAGGAAATACCAAGATAACCAAAGCCCCAAAGAAGGTATACATGACGGCGATTAAGGCCTTTAAGGCTTTACAAAAAGGAGCAGAGGGGTTTATGGTATATGCTCTAGACGCGAAGCAGGAGGTTCCCTCTATGGACCAAATCCCGGTGATCAACGAGTTCAAGGATGTGTTTCTAGACGACCTACCGGGAGTACCACCCACGAGAGAAGTGGAGTTCGAGATCAACTTGATCCCTGGAGCCGAGCCTATATCTAAGGCACCTTATAGAATGGCTCCGGCTGAACTCAAGGAGTTGAAGGGGCAACTGCAAGAGTTGTTGGACAAGAAATTGATACGTCCCAGCGTATCACCTTGGGGAGCCCCAGTTCTATTCGTAAAGAAGAAAGATGGCAGCATGAGGTTATGCATTGACTATCGGGAGTTGAACAAGATCACCATTAAGAATAAATATCCTCTGCCAAGGATCGAGGATTTATTTGACCAACTAAAAGGAGCTCGCTGGTTCTCAAAGATCGATCTTCGTCAAGGGTATCACCAGCTGCTTGTGAAAGCCGGAGACGTACCTAAAACGGCTTTTCGGACCCGATACGGGCATTATGAATTCTTAGTGATGCCTTTTGGACTAACTAATGCCCCAGCAGCTTTCATGGATTTGATGAACACTGTATTCCGAGAACAGTTAGACCAATTTGTAGTAGTGTTCATCGATGACATCTTGGTCTATTCCCCCGACGAACAAGCTCATGCTGAACATCTAAGAGTGGTGTTGCAAATTCTGAGGCAACAAAGGCTCTATGCCAAATTCAGCAAGTGTGAATTTTGGCTGAGAAGTGTAGCCTTCCTTGGTCACGTGATTTCTGAAGATGGGATCTCTGTGGATCCTAAGAAGATAGAAGCCATCACTGAATGGCCAAGACCCACAAATGTGACCGAAGTCAGAAGCTTCCTAGGCTTGGCAGGCTACTATAGGAAGTTTGTTGAGGGATTCTCAACGATAGCAGTACCATTGAGTCGACTTACTCAGAAGAAGACTAAATTTGAATGGACTGCTGAATGCGAGCAGAGCTTTACTGAGCTCAAGAAGAGATTGACCACAGTCCCGGTGTTGGCACAACCTTCCGGCACCGACGGTTTCGTGATCTATAGTGACGCGTCCAAGAAAGGACTAGGTATGTACACCATTACAATTAATGCATTGTATATACTTATGCAAGTCCTAAACTAACCCTCTGTTTATAGGTTGTGTCTTGATGCAAAACGAACGAGTCATATCGTACGCGTCAAGACAACTGAAACCATACGAGCAGAACTATCCGACGCATGACTTGGAGCTCGCAGCTGTGGTATTTGCTCTTAAGATCTGGAGACACTATCTATACGGAGAGAAATGTGTTGTGTTCACTGATCATAAGGGCTTAAAGTATCTATTCTCGCAGAAGGAGTTGAACATGAGACAAAGGAGATAGTTGGAGTTACTCAAGGACTATGACTTGACCATCAACTACCATCCGGGTAAAGCCAATAGAGTGGCAGACGCATTGAGTAGGAAGTCTAGCCACACGAGACAGTCTCCGTTGGAAAGAGAGATCGAAGAGTTTGATCTTGAATTGGTGGATTCAGTGGCAAATGTCCTTACAGCTTTATCTATCAGCCCAGACTTGGTAGACCGAATTAAAGAAGCGCAGTATGAGGACCCAGCACTGAAAGGAATCCGCGACAGATTATCCACGGGACAAGTAAAGGATTTCCAGTTGCGAGGAGATGGAAGTCTATGGTTTCAGAATCGGTTATGCGTACCCAGTAAAGACGAACTTCGAGCCGAATTGCTTCAAGAAGCGCATAACTCAAGGATGTCTATCCACCCCGGAAGTACTAAGATGTATAAGGACCTCAAAAGAAACTATTGGTGGATAGGGATGAAAAGGTCAATAGCGGCATATGTTGAGAGATGTTTGATATGCCAACAAGTCAAAGCGGAACATCAACGACCTGGTGGTTTGATGAAGCCACTAGAGATTTCAGAATGGAAGTGGGAGCACGTGACGATGGATTTCGTAATGGGACTACCCAAGACCCGCAATGGAAACGAGATGATTTGGGTAATTGTAGACCGATTAACGAAGACGGCTCACTTTATAGCCATGCCACATGGTACTTCGTATGAGAGGTTATCCAATATCTATGTGGATAACATTGTAAGCCTACATGGAGTCCCAGTCAGCATCGTATCGGACCGTGACCCCAAGTTCACCTCTAAGTTCTGGAGGGCGTTCTAGAAAGCTATGGGTACAGAGTTGAGAATGAGCACGGCATACCACCCGCAAACGGATGGGCAATCCGAGAGGACCATCCAAACATTGGAAGACATGCTGAGAGCATGCGCCTTGGACTTCAAAGGGAACTGGGATAGCATGTTGAAATTAATGGAGTTTTCATATAATAACAGCTATCACAGTGCAATTGGCATGGCGCCATTCGAAGCGTTATACGGGCGTAAGTGCAGATCCCCGATTTGTTGGGATGAAGTTGGAGAAAGGACAATCACTGCACCCGAGTTGGTTGAGCAAACGGTGGAAAAGGTCAAGGTGATAAGAGAGAAACTCAAGGTGGCTCAAGATCGTAGTAAAAGTTGGGCTGACACCAAGAGACGACCGTTGGAGCTTGAGGAAGGCGATAAGGTTTACCTACGAGTTTCACCAACCAAAGGAGTGGCTAGATTTGGAGTGAAGGGCAAGTTGAGCCCTAGATATATTGGTCCTTACGAAGTTCTTGGTAAAGTCGGTGAAAGAGCATACCGACTAGCCTTACCTCCGAGTTTATCCCAAGTCCATAACGTATTCCACGTATCTCAACTACGGAAATACGTATCGGATCCAAGCCATGTGCTTGAAGCCCAACCCTTAGATGTGAAAGAAGACGTCACTTACGAAAAACATCCAATGAGGATTGTGGACAGAAAAGATCAAGTCCTACGCCGACGCGTCATTCCGTATGTCAAAGTTCAGTGGAGTAACCATACGGAGCGCGAAGCTACGTGGGAGCTTGAAGAGCAAATGAAAGAGTTATATCCACACCTCTTCCAATAAGGTACGTCAGTTTCGAGGACGAAACTTCTTATAAGGGGGGAGGGATGTTATGCCCCGCACCCTTCGTAGGGTAATTAAAAGACGAAGAAGAATTTTCGGGAATTAATGACGGTCAACGAGAATTAAGTTAGGCATTAATATGAGGATTAATTAGAAATTAATGATGGATTTAATATTAGAAATTAATTATATTTAAATTAGAATTAAATAATTAAGTTATCCTTTAAGATAAATAGATAATAGTATGATTTAGAAACACCAAACTTTTCCCTGACCATATATAAACTGACAAAGCGTCAGTTTCTTCACTATTCAGAAACTAACGACGCTTCCTCACAACCCTAGCCGTTTCTTCCAGGAGTAGAAGAAGACATCCTCCAAGAATTGATCCAGCCTTAGTTCGTTTCCCAATCCGACTTCGAGTAATCAAAGGCAAGTAATCTGTTTATAAGTTCTTACGTTTTGCGAAAGAAAACTGGCCTATTTTGATATCAAATTGGATCACCATGCAGTAGTTTCTCTATGTGAATCTATGTGTGTTATATGTGTTTTGATTTTGAGATTTGGCCACTGTATATTGAAAATCCTTTGTTGTTGTGGTTGATTACGTGAAATCTTGTCAACCCCAATCCCTTGAATCCTCTCTTGTTGATTTCATTGTTACGTGGGGTTTGAGGGTGAAAGGTGAGAACTTTGGAATGATAAGGTTGGGATGTTGGAGTTCTAGGCGTGAATCTTTGTTTGGTGTGTGTATAGTGTTCAATCTGTAGTTTAAGCATGAGATTATAGCAGGGATCAGGCTTGGATTGATTGGGATGAAGTTTGGGATCAATTGGAGTTATGGTTCTGCAGTTTCTGCAGAAATCGCAAAGTTTCTGTGCTGAAATGATGGACATAGATCGATCGATGTGAGGGTATGATGTCCTCTGATGGACATAGATCGATCGATGTGAGGGGATGAAGTCACTTCGATCGATCGATGTAGGAAGGGCTGAGAGATCGATGTCCTCTGATGGACATCGATCGATCGATGTGAGGGGATGAAGTCACTTCGATCGATCGATGTAGGAAGGGCTGAGAGATCGATGTCCTCTGATGGACATCGATCGATCGATGTGAGGGTATGAAGTACATAGATCGATCGATGTGAGGGGATGATGTTCCCCAGTTTTGTGGAAAAATAGAGAAAGAAAAAGGGAAGCTCGGGGAGTCTTTGAGTGACTTTAGAGACTTCTTAAGACCTGATTAAGGGTAGCCTAAGTCTTGGGAATCTGACCGAGGATGGTGAATCAATAATGGGAGACTTCCATGGGTTCTCAAACCGAGTTCCAACGTGAATGACTTAGGAGGGTTAGGAAATGAACGTACACGGTGTCTTAGAGTTCAATGAAGGAAAGATAGGGATACTCGCGTAGGCGGTGAACTTTAGAATCAAAGGTATGTGTTGACGGGCTAGTTGAGGTCTAAGTGTTGACTAGTAAGCTAGCGTACTCTTGCGTGTTACCTGTACTTGCGCTTGTGAATGTGAATTGCATATGTGATCGAGGAATGTGAATGAACAAGGAGTCTTGCATCATGGCACGTGCATTTGCATATTGATTTGAAAAGAAAGGTGCTTCGGCACAGATTTGCGAAGGTGACCTGCAATGTAAACCGGGATGGAAATTTAAGCCGGGGCGCATGGTAGGGCACAAAAGACTGTAACGTAAACCGGGATGGAAATATAAGCCGGGGCGCGTTACAGGGTATAAAGTTGTCTGTAATGCTACTCGGGATGGAAATATAAGCCGAGGTGCATTACAGGGTATAAAGTTGTCTGTAACGTAAACCGGGATGGAAATATAAGCCGGGGCGCGTTACAGGGTATAAAGTTATATGAAGTGACCGGGCATTATGTCATGCATTGCACTGTTTTAAAAGAGAAAGTGTTCATGCATAAATGAATGAGTAGTGTAGTGCATATCTTGACATGCATCACGAGAGTCAATGTGTTACGAACGTGTGCGATACTTGATTGCCTATGAATTGTTAAATGTGAGCAATTTGTCGTACTTGCTTTACTGCGTTATTTAAATTTACATTTGGAAATTTACAAGACATGTGCCCCTCAATTCCCTCAAGTTATCTATTACTCATGTCTTGCCATGTGATGATCCCGTATGTCTTATAAGCGGGTTACTTGCTAGCGTTTTCGCTAAGGGTACTGCCTTTGATTTTGCAGATGAACCCAGTTATGATATGATTTTCATTGAGGATGACGGCGAGTGGGCAGAATGGGATGCATAGGACTTATGGAGAGAGTTGATTAGAGAGAGTTCTGTTAATTCTGTTTCCTTATTGCACTGGAGGTTTTAGATGGCTGCGACCATATACATTTGAGTATTCTCGTTATCTTTGACGTATTGATTTGATGATTTAGATTTATGGAGATATGTTTCCGCATTTGTTTCTCTTACGTCATTGATGATGTGTATTCGAGAGATGAGACGTCTTGTAGTCTTCTCAGTAAGCTACGACGGGTGAACCGGTTCGGATTCCGTTGTCCGGGTCGGGGCGATACATATATTGAGTGTGAAATAAACTGATTCGGTAATACCCACTTGCCATAAGTGTGTATTGTCATTCCACATGATTCCCTGGCCGCTGGTGGAGTCACAATGGTCTCGCTTAAGAACCGACTTTCTTAGACAGAATTATGTGGACGATGTTTTTATCATAACTCAATATCATATATCACGAGTATTTAAACCGCATTGATTGATAAACCCGGATAATATTGGTCAACACAATCAACTTAACCCATCGAATTAACTTGGTTGAACTCGGTCAAACCAGGTCAAACAAGATTCAGATCCTTATTGGGTTAAGTTCCAAAACTTATTTTACTTGTATTTATTTATTTATTGACTTGAACAAATATATATAAATAAATAGAACAAATAAATGCATGAATAAACAAATAATGTAATAATCGGAAATTAAACTTAATATTTAATTATTATTTTGATTTATTTAAAATAATAATAACAACAAGAATTTATTATTTTTGTTACTACTATTTTCTTTAATAATATTTAAACAATAACAATAATAATTAAATTGTTATCATTATTATTTACTTTATTTTTCCTTTAAAAAACTTCAAAATAATAATAATAATAACTTATTATTATATTTTCTTTAATAATAATAACAATAATAATTGAATTATTATTATTATTTTCTTTAGAAGAAACGTTAAAATAATAACAATGATAATAATAATTTATTATTATTACTATTTTTCTTAATAATAATAACAATAATAATTGAATTATTATCATTATTATTATTTTCTTTAAATAGGAAACTTTAAAATAATACTTATTATTATTATTTACTTTATCCAAAATAATAATCATAAATAAAATAATAAAAAACTGAAACTAAAAAGGGGAGGGGCGCGGTTCGGGTCAGAACTCGCCTGGCCCAATCTTGAACCTTTTTTTATTTAATTTTGTAATTTGGACCAAAACCGAATCCTGAACTGGGTCGAACCTTGATCAAACCGGATCGCCCAGCCCAACCCGCCAGGAGCCAAAAAAGATCTAGAAAATATGCCATTTGATGGAGTCGAACTTGTGACCTCCTGGATGCTGGCAGAGGTGCTGACCACTAGGCCAGAAGGCGTTTAAGTCAGTAAAATGGGCTACTTTATCTTATATTAAACCAGGAAAAAATGCCAGAAATTTTCGCCACCAGTATCAAAACTAAAGACCTGTCAGTTCATGTCCTTACCTTTGACCACTAGACCAGCAGCTCCTTCTGGTCAGAGAAGGGGGAAGCTTATTTAAATACCAACAAAAACAACACTTTTCCACCAGAATTTTATTTTGATGGAAAAAACGTTTTTGACCCAAAATATTTTTCCCTTTCAACAGTAACAAAAATGATTCGATTAGACCCGCTCTGGTACCACTTGTTGGATTTAATTTAATAAATCCATGAATAAGACCGTTTAATCAAATCACTAGGTAAAGTAACAAAAGGCGAAATTTTACCTTGCTCCATTTTTTATGTTGATCTGTCCATCACGTATGCTCCTGCTGCTGATGAATCTGGCGTGATCCAAGGATTCATGACCTTCCATCAATTGTTGATGCATCCGTTGAACGGATTTAACAATTCACTACTTTATCCATTGGAAATGCTAGATAGTGTGGGTTTTATAGAAAAAGGTTGGCACTCCCTCCCTATACCCTCTATAGGCCGGTGGTTTTGACTTGATCTGTGAGGAGGTGAAGCCTCCTCCTTTATATGGAGGGAGAATATGGAGAATCCTGATGGGGATAGGATCCAGAGTTGTGTCTGAAATCAAACCCTCTTCTTTTATGGATGAGAGATTTTTGTAAGACTTGTATAGCACCAATAGAAGGAGGGTTGAATAGTGAGCGTGGAAAATTTGGTTTTTAAAACTTTTTAGACCAAATAACTTACTTCTGAAAACAGTTTCTGTTTTCAGATCCTGATTTGAATTAACTAGTTGACTAGGTTGTAGACCTCCAAAAATTGTGAAATTTGGTGATGATGTGCTCTCAAATATTATGAGAGTCTCACAAATATTTCAGATTAAAACTCAAAGTCTAACCCCTTGAAAAGTTGTTTTTCCTCAGATTGAGTCAATATGCCAGAAACTGTTCTTTAAAATGAAAAATTTATTCCTATTAACTGCAACTCTAAATGACCTGAAAATATTATGGTATGACTCTTAAGATGTTTGCTTTAATGGGATAAATCAATGTTTCAAAATTCTCTTAGTAAGTATGTCAACCACGTTGATGTTCTCAACCTTTGCTGATCTGAGAATCAGAATGCACTAGTCTCAGAACTGTGAACATTTGACTGACTTATACTTATCCAAATTGGATGAAACTTGTCCCAAATGAAATCTAAGATGTGTAGATATGTTTATGCAAAATTTTGTAATTTTTGGAAAACTTTTGCTATTTTTCTCGGGAGTATGAAAACGATACAGAAAACTGAAAGTAAAAGTGCTGAAAGTAAATAACACCAAGATTTTTATACTGGTTCGATTAAATCAACCTACTCTAGTCTTCGAAGACACCTTCCTCAGTATTCACTAATCACAAATAACACCTTGACATAAGGGTGACTGGAGTTAAACACCAAATCCACCCTTTTACAATCAAACAAACAAAAACAACAACACGACCACCACCACCGAACAAATGAAGGTTTGATCACCTTGATAACCTTGTACAAGAGATGAATGCATGTGGGTGGTATGAACAAAGCCTATATAACATATGAAATATAAGAATGATAGGCTTGAGACTAAGAGCAAGAGAAAATAATAAGAGAAGAATAGAATAGTCTTGCTTGATCTTGAAAGAATATGAACTTTGGCTTAGCCTTGCTTGAATCTTCTTGCCCCCTTTCTATAGTTGGTTGGTTGCCCCCTAGGGTTGTAGTCTTCCTTGAAAATTGTCTTGAATACCCTTGGAAGATTTCTTTGTATAAATGGTGACACACCCTTGCTTACTTGGTGTAATACGATTGGACGAATGACTTGTTTTCACCTAGTTGTCACTTCTTGATAGGCTATTGCTTATCCACCTTAGCACTCCATAAAAGAGCTGGAAATTCAATCAAAAAAATCTGAAACACATGCTTAAAATCAAGGATGTTAATTACCAATTAATCATGATATGATTCCCCCACAATTTTGGAAGAAAATTGGTGTAAGATTCAATGTAAAAATCGGCCAGCATACATATGCTGAATAATTTTCAGCATGTGTTTTATTTTGAATGGTTTCTTTGTGTGTCTTGCTTCAATGTCAACAATCATGTGTGGCTTATTCTCCACCAATTAAAGTATCAAACAAGCTCACCTAGGCTCGAAGAAGGCTGAAATGGTGTGTCACACCTCAGCTGCATGTGCTGAAATTATCTTTTGAATATTTGTCACATAATGATGCACATTCTTCACACACATGGTAAATTGCTATTAGCCATAAATTGATTTTTCTAGAACACTCTAATATGTCTTGAATGTGTAAAAAGTGTCTAGATACATGTTACATACACACCAAAATCGTCCCATGTATGTAGAGGTGTAGAAAATCTAATATTCGACTTTTGTTGATTATGCAATTTTTCTCCGATTAATCTCAAACTTCTTAGACATGTAATATATATATTATGTCACACATAAATACATAAAATAAGATGTATATTCAGCTCCAATGCCCGAGGTTGAAAATGCCCCCATGTGACAAAAACTTGAATTTGAATTTTCCACAAATTAAGGCTATATTGTGGGCAATTGATGTGTGTAAACATGGTATGACTTTGGGTCTGAATTTGACATGTGGAGCACAAATTTTGAGTATTTTTAGTGTATATAGGCTGACATCTTTATATGGCAAGTATGTGACATTTCGGTGAAGGTTTGGCAGTCACCCAATACGACTATTTTCAGTTTATGACCTCGTGACATGTCGTTATAATTTTGATGGAAATATGACTTGTAATATATGATATAAGACCTGTATATACTCATAAATATAAGGTTTATATAGTGGTGTGACGTCGACGTACGTTTGTAATATATATGATGAATCGGTGGAACGTCGGAATATAAGCATATAGTTTGTCGTAAAAAGAATATGGATATATAATATGTATGTGTATGTGGCGCGTATATAGGTGTGGAAAGGGAACTTTTCATTCTAAATTTGTTGCCAAATAGCTTTCTCCAAATATGTCTCAAATATGTCTTTATTTAATGAAGTTCATTTCCTTAAGCACTTCACTGATGAACTAGTTTAATTCATTAATTATGGCACCTGAAAATAGTATAAAGACAACAAATGTTTGTCATATGATGTAATCCTTAATGCTTCATGGAATGTTAGTATGACAACAATATATATATAAGCATGTAAAGCATATTTATCACATAAGCATGTCAAGTAACAATTTACTCATGCATTTCGTAAACACGTAACATTTAAATCATGCATTTTTAAATCACTCAAATACTGGTTTCTCAACAATTTTCTCATCTCAAACAGCTGAGGATATACTTGATATTATCAAGTGATCTTTATCCACATTAATATTATTATCTAATATTTAATATTAAATATTATTTAATATTTAATATTATGTATCAACATTTTGTAAGGTCCGAAATACACTTTAGAGGGGGGGTGAATAGAGTGTTTGGCTCTTTTGCGGAATTTTCTTGTTTTTCTCAACTCAAAAAGATATTCAAAATCAGAGCAAGAATTGGAGATGAGAGACAATGAAAGAGTACACCGGATATAGAGTGGTTCGAATCGTAAATGATTCTACTCCACTACCACTTTGTTTCCAAAGTGGATTTTCAACAACTACTCTTCTTATTATGAACAATAAGAACAACCACAGCAACACTTACACTAATACTTAAGTGTAAGCAACAACAACAGCAACTTCTTGCACAACACACTTGTGCAACTACAACAACTACAGCTCTTAGCAAGAACAACTTCTTGCTTCCTCACAACTTCAACAAAAGTTCTCTCAAGAACTTCTCACAATGGGTTGAAGATATATAGTAAGGTTCACACTTTCTCACAAGTCTAAGCACAAGCTAGAGATCAACTATTTATGGTTCCTCTTGTGCTTGACTCTCTTTCTCTCAATATACAAACAATGAAGATCAAAGAAAGCTAGACAAGCTTTAAACAAATTTACAAGTATGAGAGAAATGTACAACAATGTAAAATGAAGCTAGATGATGTTGAAAGTGTGTATTTGCTTCATCCAAGCCTCCTCTATTTATAGATGAAGTTCACCACGTTTTTGAGGCCTTCCACCAAGTCTTCATCTTCAAAAATGTCAAGACAATGCCAAAATAGTCTTTAGCCACCCTATGGAGTGATTTGATCCTGGATAGCCACCCTAGAGAATCTTAGACAAGCTTACAATAGTCAAGGAAGCATGTAACAAGTTGGGTTAAAGTCCACAAGAAGTTTGAAGAAGATTGGAAAGAGAAAACCTTGAAAATCAACCTTGGATTTTATTCTAACGTTCAAAAAATTTGAATTCTGCAGCACATCGATCGATCTATGTCACCAGGTTTAGAGACTGAAGTACTCAGTCAGACATCGATCGATCGATGTCAGGGGCTGAAGTGACATCGATCGATCGATGTCACCTGGTTTAGAGTTCGAAGTCCTCAGTTCAACATCGATCGATTGAAGTCAGGGTATGAAGTGACATCGATCGATCGATGTCCTTGTGGTTGAGGGTTCGATGTTCTCAGACAGACATCGATCGATCGATGTCAGGGGCTGAAGTACATCGATCGATCGATGTCCCCTGTTTGAGAGATCGATGTCAACTAGTGACTTCCAATCTCAACCATCTTTGGACATAATATGTTTTGCCTATCTTGCATCGAATATTAAACATAATTTTAACTTATACAAAACATCTTTTCATCATCAAAACATTTTACAACTTAACATTCTCCCCCTTTTTTGATGATTTCAAAACAACAATCCAAAAGATGTTTTTCTACAACTCCCCCTTAGTTCATGCTTTCTCATCAATCTACCCAACATGCTCCCCCTCAAATTATGCATCAAGTTTTGTATTTTCACCATTTCAATATGTAAAGCATATCAATAGACTTTTTGTCATGTTATGCACAATTCAACTTTTTAAGCCAAAATGACAGAAAGTAACCATTCTTAGTTTAGCCATTTGAATACCTATCATGCTAACATGTCCAACACACGTCGTGTTAATATCTAACTATGCATCCCAACAATCCCATCATGCCAAAACATATCATTAGCAAGCATCCAAAGCTCTATCAAGTTAAGGTAAAAACAATTCATGAAATCAAAACATGCTAACAATGTCAAGATGATGCAAAAACATGATAATGATGCCGAAGCCAAAGCATGCATGAATCCAAAGCATGCATGAATCCAAAGCATGCATGGATCTTCTCCCCCTTTTTGAAAACATCAAAAAAAATTTACCAATGCGAAAATATAAATGTCATGAGGAAAATATCAAGTTTTGAGATACAAACTCAAACTTGCAAAAAACTAACATAAAAACGAGGGAATGGGAAAGCATCAAGAATTACTCCTCATCAGAGGAGAAACAAAGTCCGGAAAGAGCGGCTTTGAGCTTCGTCTTCAATTTCTGGTACTTGGTCTTTTGCATGGTTAACTCATTTTGGAGTGACTTGACTTCAATATCCACTCTTGTTTCTAGCGTTTTTAAACGAGTCTGGAAAGTCGTATAGCCTTTTTCCAAATCGTCTATACGAACAGCTTCCTTGGTCAAGTCTTCACCCCATTGACCAAGAGTGCGTTGGATGTCATTTATCTCGTATTCAATATCGAAATCATCCCCGGATTCACTCTCTTTCTCCATTGGGGCTTTGCCTTTGTCTATGCGAGATGTAGGACTTGGAGGGTTGGGTTGGGGTTCTACAGTAGGCTCAGTGGGGTGTGGTGGTATTTCCGGCTCATTTTCAGCTTCCTCTTCCTCCAGCTCCTGAGCACCACCCCTTCGTTGCGCTTCCTTTCTAGACTTGAGAATTTGCTGGATGTTGAATTTTGTGTAATAGTCCTTATTCGTAATCCCTTCTTCGTATTCAACATCCAGTACGAGATTTGAACTTTTCAGTAATCTATATATCAGATTACTGTAAGGAAGTGCTTTTGATTTCTTCGTGACCGCCTCCAACACGTTTTCAAAGAATATCTCGCCAAAATTTACCTGCTCTCGCCTGGCTATGCGGTATGTGATGTAGAAGTCTAGGTTGCTGGGAAGTTTAGCTGATTTTCCATTTACACAAAAGGTAACTATCGCAAGCAAGACTCTATACATCAAAGGCATATCGTTTGTGTTCTTTGTTGGGTGAAAGCCAAGAAAGGTTTTGACTTCATTTTCAGTGACTTGGTACTTGTGAAAATCCCACTTCCAAGGATCGAAATCCTTGAATCCCTCATTAGGTGTACCAAGAATAGCATTGATTTGTGCAGTGTGAAAAGAGACTATTTGACCATCAATAACTGAATTCAGAGAAAATGGATTTCCATTCAGATAGTCAATCCAAAAATTGGCATAAAACAGTCGGGTATAACGGGTAGACATAGCTCCCATCTCAGATGAATCCCATAAAAACTTCCAGTTTTGAGCATACAACAAGTCAATTATAGGTCTCAATTCTGCATTGCTCAAAATGTCCTCAATTTTGAGCACTTTTGATGGAATGGTAGACCTATTGCTATTTTTCCATTCAGTGAATAGTAATTGTGCTCTCTGAGATATATGAGTATGTATGCCTAATCCTAGAGGTGTAGCCAATGCATTCTCATATTCACCAGTTTTAAGCCAGGGAAAGTTTCTAATGTGAAGACTTTCTCTTACCTCCCTGATTAGATGTTGTTGAGATGGTTCTGGCTGTTTCCGCAGCCCTGGTGTCCTTGAGCCAGTTGGTACATGTGGTTGATTGTCTCCTTGAGATGTCCTTTTCCTTTTGGGATGATTCTTGGTTCTTGGGGCCATTTGAGATTTAGGGCACGAATTTAACAGAGGAATTGTTTGAATATTGAGACTTGGTGTAGGATTGAGTAGGATTAGAGAGAAGAAATGATCTTGAGAGAAGAAACTAGGGGTTGGGTTCGTTTTGGTGGAGAGTTTTCGCAGAGAATTTTAGGGTTCTTAGGATAGTTTAGGGTAGAAATAAGAAATGAGACGTTTTTGCAGGTTTTATAAGCTTCTGTCCCGCTGACATCGATCGATCGATGTCAGGGACTTCGATCGATCGATGTCCTGTACATCGATCGATCGATGTCTTTATAGACATCATTCTCTAACATTTTTACATAGATCGATCTATGTATGCAGAATTCTGTAATTTTAACAGTTTTTAACCCTTTAACCAATGTTTAGCATTCCCAATCTTGTCCTAATTGATTCGAACGTCTCGGTGGGAAGGGATTTGGTAAATATATCCGCCAGTTGGTCATTTGTTGGAACGAACTCAACGCATACCAATCCTTTTTGGATGCAATCTCTTATGAAGTGATGTCTCACCTCAATGTGTTTTGTTCTACTATGATGAACCGGGTTTTGTGCTATACTTATGGCTGAGGTATTGTCACATAGAATGGGAACTTTTTCAAACTTAACATTGTAATCGTTCAGGGTGTTAATCATCCAAAGTAGTTGTGCACAACACGAAGCGGCCGATATATATTCGGATTCCGCCGTTGAAAGTGACACACTATTTTGTTTCTTGGAAAACCAAGAAACTAAGCAATCTCCAAGAAATTAACATGTCCCCGAGGTGCTTTTCCTATCAACAAGATTTCCGGCATAGTCGGAGTCACTATATCCTCTTAGATCAAAACAACCATTTTTGGGATAAAACAAACCGAAGTTCAAAGTTCCTTTTAAATACCTGAAGATACGTTTAATGGCAACTAAATGCGATTCCTTAGGCATACTTTGAAATCTAGCACATAAGCACACAGCATGCAAAATATCCGGTCTACTTGCGGTTAAATAAAGTAAGCTTCCAATCATACCCCTATATTTCGTTACCTCAACTGGCTTTCCTTTTCGTCTTTGTCAAGCTTTGTACTTGTGCTCATCGGAGTGCTCACACTTCTTCCATCCTCGAATTTGTACTTCTTGAGCAAATCCTTCGTATACTTTGTTTGAGATATGTACACTCCATCTTGAGTTTGCTTGATTTGTAGACCAAGAAAGTAGTTGAGTTCACCCATCATGCTCATTTCAAATTCTCCTTCCATCAATTTAGCAAAATGCTTACAAAGAGAATCATTAGTAGCACCAAATATGATATCATCCACATAAATTTGAACAAGCAATTGATGGTTTCCTTGTTCTTTAATAAAAAGAGTAGTGTCGACTTTTCCTCTTGAAAACTCGTTTTCAAGTAGGAAGTTACTTAATCTATCATACCAAGCCCTAGGAGCTTGTTTAAGTCCATAAAGGGCCTTTTTGAGTCTAAAAACATGATTTGGATAATCATGATTTTCAAACCCCGGAGGTTGAGCTACATAGACCTTTTCTTGAATTATTCCATTCAAGAATGCGGATTTCACATCCATTTGATATAGTTTGAAATCCTTATAGCATGCATATGCTAATAACATCCTAATAGCTTCTAACCTAGCCACGGGGGCAAAAGTCTCATCGTAGTCTATGCCTTCCTCTTGCCTATAGCCTTGGGCTACTAACCTAGCTTTGTTTCTAGTGATGTTTCCTTTATCATCCATTTTGTTTCTAAATACCCATTTAGTGCCAATTACAGGATGATCACTAGGTTTAGCAACTAATTCCCAAACATCACTTCTTTCAAATTGATTTAATTCTTCTTGCATAGCTAATACCCAATCTTCATCATTTATTGCTTCTTTTATATTTTTAGGCTCAACTTGTGAAATGAAGGCATTTTCATTGAATTTTCTCCTTGTCATTACACCTTGGCTAGTTTCACCTAGTATCAACTCTTTAGGGTGATCTTTCCTATATTTGTATGAATCCGGCAAATTTGAGGTATCTCCTCCTACTTCTTCATCTTCAACATTAGGTTCAAGTGGATCAATCCTAAGGTCGATGACAATATTACTTTTTGGATTCTCAAATTTTTCTATATGACTTACTTCGATTATTTCATCTTCATCGTCATCATTATTGTCGTTTGACTTATCATCAATGAATTCACTAAACTTTACATGAATTGATTCTTCAACTTTCATACTTCTCTTATTATATACTCTAAATGCTTTGCTATTTTGAGCATAGCCCATAAAGATTCCTTCATCCGCTTTGAAGTCGAGTTTATCCAAGTTGTCTTTGGTGTTGAGGATAAAACACTTACAACCAAAAACCTTGAAATAACCAATATTTGGTACTCTACCTTTCCAAAGCTCATAAGGAGTCTTTTTGAGAAATGGTCTCAAATAAACTCTATTGATCACATGACAAGCGGTATTTACCGCTTCGGCCCAAAAATATTTGGGTAGCTCAAATTCGTTTAGCATGGCTCTACTCATTTCTTGAAGTGTTCTATTTTTCCTTTCCGCAACACCATTTTGTTGAGGAGTTCTTGGAGCTGAAAAATTGTGTCCATACCCTTTGGATACACAAAATTCTTGAAACTCTCCATCAAACTCACCACCTCTATCACTTCTAATTTCCTTAATTGTGTCTTCTCTTTGATTTTCTAATCTCTTACAAAGCTTTATAAATTCTTGACAAGCATCATTCTTTTTAGCTAAGAACATTACCCAAGTGTACCTAGAGTAGTCATCTACCACCACAAAGGTGTAATGTTTTCCACTTAGGCTTGCTGTACCAATATCCCCATACAAATCCATATGAAGCAATTGTAGAGGTTTGGTGGTGGAGATTTCACTTTTGGGCTTGAAACTTGTTTTAACAAGTTTTGCCTTTTGACAAGTATCGCATAAGCCATGGTTTTCGAAATTTAATTTTGGAAGACCTTGGACTTTTTCATTTTTGCAAATCTCTTTGAAATTCTTGAAACTAATGTGTCCAAGTCGTCTATGCCATAGTTGAGTCAAATCATTTTTGGCAACTAGGCAAGAAACATTTTGTGATATCAAATCATGTGTGCTAAATTTGTAAACATTATTTTTACGAATAGCTTCGAAAACAATCTTATCGTTCTTTTTCACAACACATTTTCTTTTCACAAACTCAATTTGAAAATTAGCATCACATAGTTGGCTAACACTTATCAAATTATACTTAAGCCCTTCTACATATAGTACATTATTAATAGTAAAAGAGGAATTACCAATTTCTCCATGTCCAAGGATTTTGGCTCTCCCATTGCCAAAATGCACCGTTCCACCATCTTGGAGCTTGAGCTTGGTGAACAACGTCTTGTCTCCGGTCATGTGAGTTGAACATCCGCTGTCCATAAGCCATTTGGTTCCTTCTTCTTTGGCTACTCCATTTATCTTGAGAGCCTACAAAACCAAAAGATGTGTGCATTGGTACCCTTTGATGGTTGGGTCCTTTAGGGTTAGTTTTTCGACCCTTAGGCTTCCAAACATATGTGCTCTCAAATCGAGCTCTACATGCTTTCTTTACATGTCCTAGCTTGTTGCAATAAAAACAAGTGGGTACAAGCTTTGGTTTAGAAGATGATAAATTTTGTTGTGATTTTCTATTGTTTGCCTTTTTCTTTAAAGACTTGGGCTTAATAGAAGATGATGAGTTAAATTCTAAACCGAATTTATCATTTCCAATTCGTTGATTTCCAAGTAATATGTCTAAGTTGTTTTTCCCATTTGTTAGTCTTTGTAAGTCTAATTTTAGTTTTTCACATTCTTTTCTAATTTCTTCCTTTTCAAGAGCTACGGTTTTATGCATAGTAAGTATGATATCATGCTCTTGAACCATCAAAATATTTTTGTCATGCAAGCTCTTATTTTCTAAAATGCATTTCTTGAACTCTTTCTTTAAATGCTTATATTTCAAATTTAATTTTTCAAAGTCATCTTGCAAATCTCCTATTTCATCATGCAAATTTGAAGGGTTAGGGTTTACCTCAAGGTCGTCTTCAATTGCCATAAGACAAGTATGTTGAACCTTTGAATTTTCAACCATTGCCACAAGTCCAACACCTTGATCTTCACTCTCTTCTCCTTCCGATTCCGAAAGGAGATCATCCCACGTGGTTACCTCCGCATTGAGGGCTTTCTTCTTTTGAGGAAAGACCTTCTTCTCTTGCTTTTGCGGCTCTTTTACGTGGCAATCGGCAATGAAGTGACCGGGTCGACCACATCTATAGCAATTTTCACTTGCTTCTTTTTATTTAGATGGTTTCTTGAAAAACTTTCTTGCTTGAGCTTTGTTTCTAGTTGCCATTCTTCTAAATTTTCTTACAAGAAGGGCAACTTCCTCATCCGAATCATCGGACTCTACCACCAATCCTTTGTGTGATGTTTGTGTAGGCTTGATGGGATTCATCCTATTTTCTTTATCAATAAGAATTTCATGAGTAAGAAGATTACCGGATAGCTCATCAAGAGTAAGAGTCTTGAGATTCTTGGATTCGGTGATGGCGGTGACTTTGGGTGTCTATTCTCTTGGCAAGGAGTTGAGGAGTTTTGAGACAAGGTCTTCGTTTGAGATTTTCTTGTCAACCATAGAGAGTTGATTCACTATTCGTGTGAATCGGTCGATTGTCTCCTCAATCTTCTCACCACTCTTCATTCCGAACATCTCATACTCCTTCATGAGCATGAGTCTTTTGGCCATTCTTACTTGCTCAGTTCCTTCATGTATCATTTCAAGCCTTTTCCATGCCTCGTGGGCTGTTTCAAGGCCTTGGAGTCTAATAAGCTCGGTGGTGGTTAGAGCACTTGAGAGAATGTCAAAAGCTTTGCCATTGATGGCGAACTTTATCTTCTCTTCGTCGGTGTAGTCATCCTCATCTTTAAACATTGATTCTCCTTTTGAGTTGGTAATCATTGGAACTTCAATTCCTTTGACAACAGCTCTCCATATATCAAATCCACAGCCTTTCAAATGATTGATCATTCGAAATTTCCACAAAGAGTAGTTTTGGGCATCAAACATAGGAGCTTTAGTGTTTGATCCGGAAAATAGTGCAGTAGGCTTAGGAGCTGAAGAGGTTGAGGTTGAGGTTGAGGTTGAGGTTGAGGTTGCCATGATCTTTTAACCTTGCTACTTGCAAAGATTGGCCAAGCAATCAAGGTTAGGCTCTGATACCAATTGTAAGGTCCGAAATACACTCTAGAGGGGGGGGGGGGGTGAATAGAGTGTTTGGCTCTTTTGCGGAATTTTCTTGTTTTTCTCAACTCAAAAAGATATTCAAAATCAGAGCAAGAATTGGAGATGAGAGACAATGAAAGAGTACACCGGATATAGAGTGGTTCGAATCGTAAATGATTCTACTCCACTACCACTTTGTTTCCAAAGTGGATTTTCAACAACTACTCTTCTTATTATGAACAATAAGAACAACCACAGCAACACTTACACTAATACTTAAGTGTAAGCAACAACAACAGCAACTTCTTGCACAACACACTTGTGCAACTACAACAACTACAGCTCTTAGCAAGAACAACTTCTTGCTTCCTCACAACTTCAACAAAAGTTCTCTCAAGAACTTCTCACAATGGGTTGAAGATATATAGTAAGGTTCACACTTTCTCACAAGTCTAAGCACAAGCTAGAGATCAACTATTTATGGTTCCTCTTGTGCTTGACTCTCTTTCTCTCAATATACAAACAATGAAGATCAAAGAAAGCTAGACAAGCTTTAAACAAATTTACAAGTATGAGAGAAATGTACAACAATGTAAAATGAAGCTAGATGATGTTGAAAGTGTGTATTTGCTTCATCCAAGCCTCCTCTATTTATAGATGAAGTTCACCACGTTTTTGAGGCCTTCCACCAAGTCTTCATCTTCAAAAATGTCAAGACAATGCCAAAATAGTCTTTAGCCACCCTATGGAGTGATTTGATCTTGGATAGCCACCCTAGAGAATCTTAGACAAGCTTACAATAGTCAAGGAAGCATGTAACAAGTTGGGTTAAAGTCCACAAGAAGTTTGAAGAAGATTGGAAAGAGAAAACCTTGAAAATCAACCTTGGATTTTATTCTAACGTTCAAAAAATTTGAATTCTGCAGCACATCGATCGATCTATGTCACCAGGTTTAGAGACTGAAGTACTCAGTCAGACATCGATCGATCGATGTCAGGGGCTGAAGTGACATCGATCGATCGATGTCACCTGGTTTAGAGTTCGAAGTCCTCAGTTCAACATCGATCGATTGAAGTCAGGGTATGAAGTGACATCGATCGATCGATGTCCTTGTGGTTGAGGGTTCGATGTTCTCAGACAGACATCGATCGATCGATGTCAGGGGCTGAAGTACATCGATCGATCGATGTCCCCTGTTTGAGAGATCGATGTCAACTAGTGACTTCCAATCTCAACCATCTTTGGACATAATATGTTTTGCCTATCTTGCATCGAATATTAAACATAATTTTAACTTATACAAAACATCTTTTCATCATCAAAACGTTTTACAACTTAACACATTTATCTACTAGCCACACGTGGGTTGTCGTCGCTTGGGGACTAGACGTCGTACACTTTATGGTCGTTGCATTTTGAGCCCATCCATCGCGGTCTCTGACCATATGCTTTTCTATATATTCGGGGTTTCCATTTTAGACTACACTATACATTTTCGAACATATACCCGATGATCACTTAACATGTGGATGTTTTTACGCAATAATTAATATTATTACGTGACGTATGTGACATATAAGATTATCATACATAACGACCAATTTATGTTTAATTCGTGTACACTTAATCAACGTGGTGCGCATTACATCTATCTCAAATATTCTAACTTTTCCTGTTTAGCCGCTTCTCCTCTTCGTTATGAGTGAAACCCACATTCACAATAGTTTCCGCGAAGTGTTTCAGAATCCTCACTTGATGGCTGATGCCGAACTACTTCGTAGGAGGCCTCATCAAAAATGGGTAGAATTTCATCATTATATTCTACCACGGAAACGCAATTGATTTCATTACTCATAAGGCGAAGGCTATTGGATGTTTTATACTTTGGATGGAGGCAAGAATCCTTGGGGTAGCCAGGGAGTCTTGTGTTTCCTCTGTTTTTCCAGGCTTGAATAAATTATCAACATCATATATGTTCGATTGTGAGGATTAAGTTATTCAAGCCTGGAAATCCCAAATACTCCAGGTACAAAACTTTCAAGGTAACAAATCAGGACATAAGTACTATTCAATCTGATTCTACTAACCTTGATACTACCACCCTTGATTACCCCATTATCCCAGAAATGTGCACAGGAACAAATATTCAGGTGGGGCAACGGATACTACCTCCAAGGGCGACTCGAGGAATTCCTCCAGAAAGATACTCTCCAGACAGAATCTCTAAGACTTCCAGGTATCCATTAAAAACATCAATGATGTAGCCCAAGGGTTCTTTACAGCCTTATGTACAACACAGATCCCTCGAACATTTGAAGAAGCTCAGTCTAGATCAGAATGGAAACATGCTATGATCGCTGAAATGGAAGCCCTGGAAAATAATTGCACATGAGAAAAATGTAGCCTTCCTATTGGAAAGAAGGCTGTTGGTTGTCGATGGGTATTTACGATTAAGTACAAGGCTGATGGGAGCATTTAGAGAAATAAAGCTCGGCTTGTTGCCAAAGGTTATACACAGACTTATGGTATTGACTATTCAGAAACCTTTTCTCCTGTGGCCCGAATTGACACGATCAGGGTACTGTTCTCTGTTGCAGCAACTCAGAATTGGCCTCTACATCAGTTTGATGTTAAGAATGCGTTCTTACATGGTGATCTCAAAGAAGAAGTGTATATGGAACCACCCCCAGGTTTCACTACAGGGTTCAAAGAGGGAGAGGTTTGTCGGTTAAGAAAGGCCTTGTACAGACTTAAACAGTCCCCTCGAGCGTGGTTTGGAAGATTCACTCAGGTCATGAAGCAAGATGGATATCACCAGAGTAACGCAGATTATACGCTGTTTATCAAGAGAAGGAAGGGACTGGTAACGTGTCTAATCATATATGTGGATGATATGGTAATTACAGGAGATGACGCTGAGGAGATTACTCACCTTCGGAGTCATTTGTTTACAAAGTTTGAGATGAAAGATCTAGGAATCTAAAATATTTCTTGGGAATTGAAGTTTTGAGGTCAAAAGCTGGGATCTACATATCACAGAGGAAATATATTTCTATATAAGCGTCACATGCATGCAAATGGACTTTGTGGGATATGTGACCAAAGGGACGAAGACAGTCTACATGCATTGAGAAATTGCGTTTGGGCAAACAGTATCTGGCGGATGTTGCTTCCACCGAATGCGCGAAATTTGTTTTACTGACCAACTAAAATTGAGGAATGGGTGCAATTGAATTTGGACAACTCGTGGCAGGCACTTAAGGACCAAGGCGAATGGCGTTATCTCTTTCGCACATCAGTATGGTGCATATGGTTCTGGCGTAACCAACTCCTACATGGCAACGTTATCCATCTTCCACCACCGGTAGCTGTCTCCAGTGAGATCACACGACGGGCTAAGCATATAGCATATGTAGTTGGTACTCTCTCAAGGAATGTCGATAACATAGATATCGGATGATTGTATAGACTCTTGTACATTTTGAAACTTTTTACAGACAATATAATGATCATTTCTTCGGAAAAAAGAAAAAAGAAAATAGAGGATAAAGTCGTTTTTTCCCTCTCTAAACAATAAATCCGAAACGATACTTTCCTAACCAATTCCAAATAGAAACGGTAACTGCAACTCCTGCATATCCCACCGGTAATTCATTTTCTCCATCTTTTTTTCCTCAATTCTTCTTCCACTTTTCCACTGTAATTGCCGGAATTACATTCTCCATCGTCTTCCTTCTCTTGTTCTGCCTATTATTTTGTGGAAAACCGTAATGTCTTCTTCTTTCCATCATTATTTTGTGATATGAAAAATGATTGCAGTTCTTCTGGTCCAGTTGTTTCATGATATAAATCAGTTGTTTCCTGTCGCTTTCTAGATTTTGTTGTGTTTTGATTCAAAATTTTTGGTTTGAAGGAGGGCAGTTCTATTTTGTAGGATTTTTGTGGTTTAATGTCCACTTCAACTCTCTATCCCAAAAAAAAAAAAAAGGTCCTCTTTAATTCTTGACAAAATTTAAACCAGACTCTAAGTTTCGGTTATTTATCGATTAATAGGTAGATTACTTCAAGATCTGAATATTACAAAATAAGCCACTTCGAATTAGGTTTTATTGACGATTCACAAAGCCATAATCGATCATTTTATGTTTGATTGGCTATTTAGTCGTCGTAAAAGACTGCCCAAGGCCTGTTTGATCTTTGTTAATGACTTTGGTATCATTTTGGCGCCCGCTGCGAGTTAAGTAACTATGGTGGAACTGATGTATGCCAAAGTTGTTGAAGCTTATTATGCATAATCCAAATTTATCCTGCTTGGATGCTTTTCAGTTTTATTACCTTTGTGTCTTTATAACTAATATTCCGTGTCTTGATTAAGCCTTATAGGTATTCTAGTTCTTTATCTTAATGACCTTACATAATTTTTTTTTTATTTTACCCGGGTGCTTGCTGCAAAAATCTCACTGTAAAATCTGTTATGGAAGTCTTATTTTCCTCTTATACTTGGGTGAACTTTTGGCCTAGTTACCCTCAAGGTAACAGCATGCAGTCAAAATAGTGTGTATGATGATTGTTATTTGATTATGTTCGAGGTTGATATCGAGTATCTGTTTTCATGTGTAGATAGCACTGTTAGCTAAATCAATTGGGCTGTTTACAATGCCATGAACTTTTTCTTTTTTGAAAAAAAATAAATTATTGTTATCATTAGCCTTTTCCTTTCTGTCTCTCTTATAGAGTGCTAAATTGTTTGGTTTCTGTTATTTTAGGTGATGTGGCAGTTTTATGCTATTTTGAAGCTGTCAACTAAGACGTTATAAGAAGCCGCCTTCTTGTTTAAAAAGAACTTTCCCTGTATTTGCAATCTTGATCTTGCACATTTTCACAAGAGGTAAATAGCTATTCAATGATCAAGGGAATAGGCTACTTTATGTTATGCAGAGAATTGAAAGCTGTAGGGATCTGCTGCATAACATGGAAATTGATTCAGAGATTCAGGAACCGAAATTCGTACATACCAGAAAGCATCAACCTCTCTTTGCCCTGGGAATGCTGACTGATGCTGCAAGTCAATTTGAACATAGGAACACGTGCTGCAAGGTCTGTGAAGCGCGTATTCCAACAGAGGTGGCATCTGAGCCAAATTTCTGTGACACTGAAAATGGAACCAAATTTAAGATTCACCCTCCAGTACACAACCAGCAACCTGCGCATTTTCTAATGACTGGAACCAATAGGCTCAATGGACTTGCCTCAAGTCTTCCTGAATCGCCAGTGAGCAAAAGCGATCTTGATTTGCGGTGGAAAGACATTCGTTTACTTGTTAATGCTTTAAAAAGCCTATCATCTGCTCTTGTCAAATCAGAACATTCCCATGAGTTGGCTGCAGGCACCCAAGTGGAAGCTGAGGGATCTGAGTATTTGAGCAAAGAAGCTTCCGATGCCATTCGGCGCGTTGAATCCTGTCTTGTTGTTTTGCAAACTGGTTCCAAGCGTTTGGAGAAGGATGCAACTAGAGAAGCTCTCATGGAGAGTATAGTTCAAGAAGAATTATCTGATGCGGTGAATAATTATCTTCCAAATACAGCTTCAGCTAATCTTTATGTTAATGGAAATACTCCAGTAACTACAGGGATTGGTCTGAATAAGAATGTAACTAGTGGCAGTGGTGAATCACTACAGCATCCGGGTAATGGACGCTATGGAAAGGCGATTCCAGTGCATCAGGTGCCCAGTAAAACATTCAGTCGGCCAATGGAAATGGAAGTTCTATATTCAAAAGAAAATCAGCATACTAAGCCATTTCAACCAACATACACCAGGATGAGCAGCCAGCCAATAGGTGGCCCAACCTTCCTTGCTTCACGACCTTATATGCGAAGTCAGATGGGAAACAGAGAAAGGAAGATAGAGGACTGGATGCTTGGTAACAAGGCGGAGTCGACTATGGAGGGGATCAGACCGCCTTATGAAGCACCAAATCAAAATTATCAGATGCCAAGGTGGAATTTTGTATCCGATCAATTATCACCTTATAGGGAGGAGAGGTTACCGAGACTGCCTGATTCTTCCAGCTGGTTGCCATGCCACACTAATGATCGGACTTCAAAAACTCAGCTACAATATGGATCTATTCTACAAGACAATTTCAACAAATCTAGAGCAAGAAAACTGTCTAGGAATTTGAGACATTTCAAGGAATACAAAAAAAATAATCGAGGTGGGCTACTAGACAGTGATTACGACAGCAATTTGAGTAGGAACTGGATGGATCACAACAAGGACAGAATTCCTAGTCAGGTGTTGAACCGACAAACTCTAATAGATAAACAACCATATGATATTGCTAGGTCATTCACCTGTAACTCAAAATGGAATGATGATGATGCAGTAGGACATCGTACATTCGACGACCATAGGCATCCAAGAAGAAAGCTGTTGCATCATAAGCATGAGGTGAAGAACACGTATACCCACTCTAGTTCCTCAAGTTGGAGAAATCAGGAAAGTTGGCCTTCTACTAGCTATACTGAAAAATTCTACGCTTCAGGGCATAACCGGAGACGAAAAAGCGCCGCTTCTACTACAAGCAGCGAGAGTGGGATATACTCCCCTTTGCCTAGCCGTCCGTGTCATTATACGGTTGTAAGCAATAGCGGGGAGGAAAGGTCCTCGTATACTAGCGATGGAGATTATGAACTAACTTCTTGTACCCCGAGCTATGTAAGCGTGGAATACTCATTGCCTAGTGGTACCTCTGATCAAGTATCTATAAGTGGAGATAGTGAGGATTATGGTTCGTCATCTCATGGTAAAACTAGACAGCTTCAACATCATAAGGACTCCAAGTACTTGTCCATGGATTCTGCATCAGATGCAAGACATCCAATGAGGCATCAGAGACAAGCTTCACTAAAGCAGCCAAAGAAACAAGGCGGCACGTGGAAAAAGTTGAAGGATAAGCTATCAATCATCTTTCATCATCACCACCACCATCACCACCACCATCACCATCATCCTGAGAGTGAAGATGTTGATAGAGATCGTAGTAGTCATGATTTTAGGATCAAACATGGGAAGCATCTGGCAAAGCAGAACGGAAAGAAGGAAGCTGGGAAACAGGCAGTTGACAAGGTTGAGAAGTCCATAATAAATGCTGAAGCGCAAAAGAAGGAACAGAAACATCTTAGTAGGCTTGTCACTGGGCTTTTTAGCCATATCAAGCACAAGAAGAAATCAAAAACTTCTGCAACAAAAACTAAGAGGCTGGGAAAGGGTAAGCATGAAGCTAAGAACATGTGGAAGAAAAAACACTGGTGGCAGATGCTGCATCGGCAGAAACAGGTTAAGAGGCTGGGTTTTGGACATAAGAACTAAAGTGTTTTGTGGTGGTGGTGTTGTTCCTATCAAGAATATAATCTTTTATCTTTTTTTGGTGACATGGAATATAATCTCTTTAAGATCAGTCCTGGCTGCTTTCTTTTCTTATATAGCAACTCATCCTATACTTCCTTTTGGAAACCTTTGTTAAACATAATCATACCTTAATTTGTAGAACTTCATTTGAAATAGTTTAGGTTGTTTGAGCTTTGTTTAGGTATGTAATAATACTACAACAACATCAACATTACCCCATTGCCTTAGAGCCCTCTGTCTCTGACAGGATATGGAGGGCCAGATGTATGCAACCATACTTATGTGTTAGAAACACACAGAAGTTGTTTCTTGATGACCCATAATGAAAATTGCGTCAAACTGTGTCGATCAATTGATACTTCACAATATAAGAAGCGATGCCAATTTAGTGATTCATTTTGCTTTATTTCATTATATTCTAAAGTCAAAAAAGAATGTGTCATTGACTTCATTAGAAATGAAAGATAGGTATACAATAATAACGTATATTAAAAATTCCAATTTATTAGTCTCTTAATACATACAAACTTACTTTGACTCTTGTTGATTTGACTCCTAACTATTTGGTTTGTCATGATTTCTTCCATTCACATTTGCAACTTTTCCTCATTTCGGTCATTTTCACCTTTGTGCTTCTAAAACAAACTTATAAGTTCCAAATTTATCGAAAATCAAACGTTCAATAAAAAAAGAAATCATCAAGTAAGCTCGGTGATTATCTAATTAATAGGGTGTACTATTATAATCGAAATGTATATGTTAAAGATCTCATGAGATTAAGCATAAACAACTAATGAAAGAAATTAAAATGCCGGAACAAGTGCATTAGTTGCACTCAATCAATGAAATATAAGATTAGGTCCGTTTTAAGCATAAGCAATGACTATCAGCAACCATCATCTGATTGCTGGACATTTTTCTCTTATGCATCATCGTATTGTTGGGCTGATTTCATCTTGTCACATGGTAAAATGTCAAAAAGCAGTGATCTTTGCAAATATAACTGTTTGTCAATTTTTGTGCTTTCTTCTCATTGATGTCATTTGAACCATTTATTGCCCTCTGCTTCAGATAATATACCAAAATGGTGGATTTGGGGCTATTGGAATTCACCAATGATGTATGACAAAATGCATTATCTGTTAAGGAATTTCTTGGACATAGCTGGAAACATGTGAATTATTTATGTAAGACTTCCTTTGGTAGGCAAAAACAGAGAATTGTATATTTTACGCAATTTCTGGTGGTATGATCAGCTGATAAAGTTGATGTTTTGTGACCTTGAGATTACGGTTTCGAGCAGTGGAAACAGTCTTGCACAAAGTGTAGGGTAAAACTACGTATATCAGATCGCAAAGCGATCCGGTCCTCCTCCGGACCCGCATAAACGCGGGAGCCTACCTCACGGAAACGCCCTTTTTCTAGTAGCATGATCAATTGATGCAGAATTGTCTTGAAGTTTTCTCTTGGATCAAATGAAACACTTATTGTTAGTCTTGAAGTACAGAGGCGTTTTCACTGAGGCCCGTTGGTATTGTATCTGAGTTGGAGCTCTAATTGGCAGTGTATTTCTTTTCAATTCCTTTTCTTAAACGTAAGTGTCCAGTGAATCTACATAACTGAGTAATGTTACTTCATGTTGGATTTTGGACACCAAACATAAATGAAGAACAACAAACTAAGAAACAAGAAGAAGAATTGAAGGGTGAAGGCATCTGCATATTTATTCAGTTCACTCCCTGTTACAAAGATAAAGGAAAGAAAACATATATAGAGAAGGCAGCTTCTCTTTGTAATAATAATGCCCTTGGAATTCCTGGCAGAAATTTTCTGGCACCAACGGTAAAAAATGAGCACTGTCTAATGGTCACAAATTGGACGAAAATGCCCCTTCTCTTAAGTTCACTTGTGTGAACTTTAAATATACATATTTATGTGTTTACATTGCAATATAATTCATATATACAAATGTGTTATATTTCTCTTCTTCGTATAGTCTTTGAGTTTGAATATAATATTGGTCTGAGCCCCGTATGATAGGCATATATCTCAATACTCTCCCTCAAACTTAGTGCATAGAAGAATGCAACTAAGTTTGCAGTATGTATATTTTGAAGGCAGAGAAGCTTCCAACTGGATCAACAGTATGATTATCCTCCAATTGATGAACTGTTATGACTCCATGGTGTTCTTGAGTTTGGAAAAATTGCATATGTTCCTCAGCCACCTGCAAGAAATGTTAGTGTAAAATCTTTCATCTTGGTAACACCAAGATGACACCTCCAAATGAAATTGTCCTGCTCCTGCGATGCATAGGTTAGTGAAAAAAAAAAACTCCTGCTGTTCCTGAAAAAAAAAATGTCATAGGATAGTAATAAATATTCCTTCCGTATTAAAATATAAAGAAAAGGAAAAAGCAGACTAATTTTAGCCATGCAAAAAAGGAGAAAAATCTGCCTTTGATTTCTTAATTCTGTTACACAACAGTGTAAAAAGTTCCTATATATAAATGACTATCATAATATATCAGAAAAAAAGAAAAAATAAATAAAATATTGCCATTCATGTACTAAAGGTGTTTTAACAAATAATAAAATGCAACTAAGTTTTTTACTAAAACTTCTCAGCATATAAGCCCCGTATGATATGCATATATCTCAATATTTCAACACAGCATTTGCCAAGTCTCATGCAGTTTTATCTGAAGAAACTTTACAAGAGAGGAATGGCAGTGAGAAAGACGTGAACATTGATTAACAGCTAAGACGTTTGTCGCTTGTTGCAAGTAAATATAGAAATGTGGTGATGAATAAGAACTTGACACCTAATTCTGAAACATGCAGTAGAAATGGTAACAAGGACATGCCTCTGGTCAGTTCAAAGATCAAGTTGTCCTCATCGTTTTTGTTTTCTTTCACTTCAATGAAATGAGTTGCTCTCTTATCTCTTGTTGAACAAATAATCACAAAAACTTTTTGTGGCTATGCAGTAATTGCCTCCCTCCATGTAGCTAATGCTTGTCAATTTTTTATTTCTAGTTTCATCAACAACAATTGCCTCACAATCTTCATAACTAAAAAAATCGTCTGCATATGGACAATGACGAGGTCGGATTGTCTCGCCAAAGTAAAAGTCGAAATATCCGGGGTCTAAAGCCGTCAACCCTCCGTCACTTGTCCTCTTAGGAAGCCTGAGAAAGGAAAGAACGCGTTAGGGGTCCCAGGGCGCTGCCCCGGGGAAACCCTCCGACGCTCAAGTCAGTTACGGGCATTATAGCGTATGGCTTTAACTGAAATATAGGTTTGACGAAACCTGTTTGAGGTCGGCCAAGGTGTAGGCCGAGCTGAGATGAGAACAGCGGGGTGTTTTACTTGTGGTTTGGACTTGCAATTTTGGCTTAGAGCTTCTTACTGTTGGGGAAGCTCTTTTATAGCTGGCGAAGCTGGGAGCTGCGTGTCTCAGATGGTTGAGATGACGACGTCTGGCCTGCTTGCATGGTAGCCGTGCAGCTGCTAAGGATTGCTGTATTGGCACCTTTCCTTCGTATGGTTGACATCTGGAAAGTTAGATATTGCATGTAGGCCACGTAGCATACAGCTCTGTGACTGTTGTAACTTGGCTGAGATCAATAATCAGAGCCGTGGTCGCTAGCTGATCCGAGGCCGAGATGAAACTGTGGAGAACTCGGATTCCTTTGGCCGAGCTGGATGTATATCCGCTCTTCTAGATGTGTTATTATGGCCGAGGTGCCATTTTGAAGGGCAGAAATGCCGGGGTCTTGTGATAAAATGCTTGGGCCAAGGTTCTGGCCGGGCTTTTCCAGTTGGTAACTGTAGCCGTGATAAGATCCTTTGGCCGTGGTAAAGCCATTGAGCCAAGGTGGATCCCTTAGGCCGAGGTGGAACCCTTTAGGCCGAGGTGGAACCCTTAGTTCCAGTAGGGTACTGACCATGTAGCCGAGATGGCGTGGGGCCTCCGTGGCCGAGGCGGAATACTTGTCCGCGTGGGACTTGGTCAATCATCAGGCCGACCTGCGGCCCTTAGTCATTTCTGTACTCTTGCTCTAACGTTGACTGTCTTTGACTGACGGGTGAATTTTCTGGTATCATCAGACAAGATTCATGTTTTTTCAGGAAATGAAAGCTCAAGGAGTTACTAAGACCGGCTAGAGCTTTTGAAAGGTGTTAGTGGTCTTTTAGGCCAGGAGTATTGACAGCTTTGATGGGATTTGGAGCTGGTAAAACAACCCTAATGGATGTTTTTGGGTTCTTATAGCAAGATAATATAGCAAGATAATATGAGCAAAATGATATTCATTCTCCTTAAGTAACTGTACTTGAATCCTTGACATACTCAGCCTGGCTTCGACTGCCTGCAGAAGTAGATTCTGCTGTCAGAAAAGTGAATCTCATACTTGT
Organism: Eustoma russellianum; assembly: GCA_036186865.1. Classification (NCBI taxonomy): domain Eukaryota; kingdom Viridiplantae; phylum Streptophyta; class Magnoliopsida; order Gentianales; family Gentianaceae; genus Eustoma; species Eustoma russellianum. The sequence goes on from AP025053.1 coordinate 5,880,449, forward strand.
TGGAGAAATTGAAACGGGTGAACGAGAAATTAATTCTCAAAGTGGATGGAAAACGCGGTTGCACGGTTACGTTTAAACAAAACGCGGTTAAGTTTGATAAGGCGTTCGGTTATGGTTTAAATCGAACGGTTGTTTAAATCTGATTCAAACGGTATCCTTCGATATAAGATAAGATCAATCTGGTTTGATCTAACGGTGGCAGGGAAGGCAGCTTTAATCTAACGGCCGAGATTTAAACTGTCCTAACCACCCCAACTGAATGTGGTTTCCATCTAACGCTCCAGGTTTAAACCTGCGGATTAATCTTCGATCTAAAGGCTGAGATTAAACCTTCCTAATCTAGATAGGAGGTTTTCATCTAACGACCTAAATCAAACTTCGGTTTTGATCCAACGGTCACGGTACCTTGTTCTCCAACCGACTCCCCTATATAAAGAGGGCTAAGGGTGCATTTATTCACACACCTTGCTCTAGCATTTCATAGCATTCGAGGCTTGCATCACGTCCGGAAGAAGTCAGGACATTCGAAGGTTCGAAGTAGTTCAAGTTCAGCAGTGCCGCTCAACTAAACAGGTACCCGTTGTATCCTGGGAAACGATTGCTCACACCGGTTGGACACAGTATACCGGAGCAATACGTCTTAAGGACAGAGTCCTCGACTCGCCCTGGGTTTGATTATTTTTGTATTGTTCATATGCACACATTGAACGACTGCGTCTTGGTACAGGATTGATTGTCTCCAACAATCTTAAGACGTATTTTTATTCAATTACTTCTGTACCGTTTTTTCCCCGCAAAGGCAGTGTTCATACTGATTTGCAGTCTACTTCTACTCCTTTCTTAAATCTGATTCTGTTATGATCTATACGTTTTGATCAACTGAACAGAAATCTGATGAGAACGCTAGCTCTGGCTCCGTTCATGGCGCAGACATTCAGAGCTCTGCTCCAATGGCACCAACTGCTGGGGTGCCAAGACATGCTCCTCCTGCACAGGGTCCTGCAGTGGCCCAAGTGGAGAAACCGGAGAAGTTCAGTGGAAGCTTCTTCAAACGTTGGCAGCAGAAGATGTTGTTCTTCTTGACTGCTGTGGGGTTGGCGAACTTCCTGACTGAGGACCCGCCTATGGTGGATCCGTTGGAGGACCAAACCCAGAATATGCAAAACCAACAGTTTGTTGAAACTTGGAATTTCAATAATTATGTTTGTTTGAGCCATATTCTGAGTTGTTTGGCCAACTCCTTGTATGGTTTATACTGCACGTATAAAACCGCAAAGTCTTTGTGGCAGGCTTTGGAAAAGAAATACCGTACGGAAGATGCCGGCACTAAGAAATTTATTGTCGGCAAATTCCTGGATTTCAAAATGTCTGATTCTCGACTGTTGTTTCTCAAGTTGAGGAACTTCAGACGTTGGTTGCCGAGATGGAAAAGGAGGGCATGTTGCTCAGTGAATCTTTCGTCGTGGCTGCAGTGATTGAGAAGCTACCTCTTTCGTGGAGGGAATTCAGAAGCTATCTCAAACACAAGAGAAAGGAGATGACATTGGAAGATCTATTGTTCGACTCCGCATTGAGGAGGACAATCGTAGATCTGAGAGAACGCCACAATCTAGCTCTGGTCAGGCTAAGGCCCATGTTGCTGAGGCCAAGAAAAAGAAAGGCCAACTCGGGGTGAACAGGAAAGGCAAGCAGATCGCCAGGAAGTTCACCGGGAAATGCTACAACTGTGGCATTCAGGGGCATGTCAGCAATGAATGCAGAAAGCCCAAGAAGAAGCAAACCAAGGCAAAGGCCAACATAGTCGATGCATTGGATGATCTGAATCTCTGTGCGGTAGTCTCAGAGTGCAATGCTGTGGGGAACGTACGTGAGTGGTGGCTTGATACTGGCGCCACTAGACATGTTTGCTCCAGCAGAGAGATGTTCACGGAGTACCAGCCCAGGAACAATGAACAACTTTACATGGGAAACTCGGCCTCTTCGAAGATTGAAGGCGAGGGCAAAGTTGTTCTAAAGCTCACCTCAGGGAAGCATCTGACTCTACAGAATGTGCTGCACGTCCCTGATATTCGGAAGAATTAAGTATCTGGATCTCTTCTAGTCATGCATGGTTTTAGACTAGTGTTAGAGTCTAATAAAGTTATTCTTTCGAAAATGGCATGTATTTGGGGAAGGGGTACTTGTCGAATAGGATGTTTAAATTGAATGTCATCACTATTGTACCCAAAAAAGATTTGCCCGCAGAGGCTAATAAAATTGCTTCCTCTTCTGCTTACATGCTTGAGTCTTCTTGTTTATGGCATTTTTGTTTGGGACATGTTAATTACAAGTCAATACAACGAATGATTAATCTTGAATTATTGCCCAAACTGGACTTTAATAATAAAGAGAAATGCTAAGTGTGTGTTGAAGCAAAATTGACAAAAGCGCCATTTCCTTCAATAGAAAGGAACACTGAACCTTTGAATTTAATTCATACCGATGTGTGTGATTTAAAATTTGTGCAAACGAGAGGTGGTAAAAAGTATTTTGTAACTTTTATCGACGATTGCACACGATACTGTTATGTATATTTGCTAAGCAGCAAAGACGAGGCCCTTGATGCTTTCAAGGATTATAAAAATGAAGTTGAGAATCAACTTAGCAAACGAATTAAAACAATTCGAAGTGATAGAGGTGGCGAATATGATACACCGTTTAATGAATTCTGTTCAGAACATGACATTATTCATCAAACAACTGCACCATATTCACCTCAATCGAATGGTATTGCTGAACGCAAGAACCGTACTCTAAAAGAGATGATGAATGCTATGTTGATAAGTTCGGGTTTACCTCAAAACTTGTGGGGGGAAGCAATCCTCTCAGCCAACGTCATTTTAAACAGAATTTCATCTAAGAAGATGGATGTAACCCCTTTCGAGCTTTGGAAAGGCTACAAGCCTAGTTACAAATACTTGAAAGTGTGGGGGTGTCTGGCGAAGGTTGCTGTACCTAGACCAAGACAGGTGAAAATTGGGCCTAAAACGGTTGATTGCATATTCATCGGTTATGCAACTAACAGTAGTGCATATCGGTTCTTGGTGCACAAGTCGGATATTCCTGACATACATGAAAACGTTGTCATGGAGTCAAGGAATGCAGTGTTCTTTGAAGATGTCTTTCCGAGGAAAGACAAAATTCAAGAAGAAACAAGATTTGGTAAGCGAATGCGTGAGGCGACTCCTCAAGGAGATGAGGAGCTTCGTCAAAGCAAGCGTGCTAGAATGCCAACTTCGTTTGGACCGGATTTTCTAACCTATATGGTAGAAAATGAGCCAAGGAACTTTTCCGAGGCTGTGTCTACTCCAGAAGCTCCATTCTGGAAAGAAGCAGTGAATAGTGAAATAGACTCAATTCTTCAAAATCACACTTGGGAGTTGGTTGACCTTCCACCTGGAAGTAAACCACTTGGTTGCAAGTGGGTTTTCAAGAAGAAACTGAAAGAGGATGAGTCTATTGAAAAGTATAAAGCCAGGTTGGTAGCTAAAGGCTATCGACAAAAGGAAGGCTTTGACTTTTTTGACACCTACTCACCAGTGACTAGGATCACTTCTATAAGGATGCTAGTTGCAATTGCTGCAGTCTATAACTTGGAAATCCATCAGATGGATGTGAAGACTGCTTTTCTGAATGGTGAGTTGGATGAAGAAATCTATATGGAACAACCCGAAGGGTTTGTGGTTCCAGGACAAGAGTCTAAGGTTTGTAGACTCGTTAAATCATTGTACGGACTTAAGCAAGCGCCTAAACAGTGGCACTTGAAGTTTGATCAAGCTATGCTAGCTAATGGTTTCAAGATCAATGAGTGTGACAAGTGCGTCTATATTAAGAGCACACAGAATGCATTTGTAATAGTGTGTCTCTATGTAGATGACATGCTAATCATGGGGAGTACTCGGGACATAATCTTAAACACAAAGAAGATGTTGACGAGGAACTTCGATATGAAGGATATGGGAGTTGCCAATGTTATTCTAGGAATTAAAATTTCTAGGATGACCGAGGGACTCGTACTGTCACAAACTCACTATATTGAGTCTGTGCTAAAACGGTTTAATATGGTTGATGTGAAACCAGTAAAGACCCCGCTTGACTTAAGTGTACACTTAAAGAAAAATCGAGGCGAACCTGTAGCCCAGTTAAAATACTCTCAGGTGATCGGGAGTATGATGTACATAACGAATTGTACAAGACCAGACTTAGCTTGTTCAGTAAACAAATTGAGCAGGTTCACCAGTAATCCAAGTGATGATCATTGGAAAGCTCTTAATAGAGTGATGAGGTATCTGAAATACACAATGAATCTTGGATTACATTACACGAGATATCCAGCAGTATTAGAAGGATATTGCGATGCAAATTGGATATCAGACAATAAGGACTCGAAGTCCACCAGTGGATACTTGTTCACTGTTGCTGATGCTGCTGTGTCGTAGAAATCCACGAAACAAACGTGCATAGCTCGGTCTACTATGGAGGCTGAGTTCATAGCGCTGGATAAAGCTGGGGAAGAGGCTGAGTGGCTTCGGAATTTCCTAGAAGATATTCCGTGCTGGCCTAAACCAATCGCTCCTATTAGCATACACTGTGATAGTCAGTCAGCTATAGGACGTGCTCAAAGCAGCATTTACAATGGTAAATCACGACACATACGTCGGAGACATAACACCATTAAACAGTTGATCTCTAATGGCGTGATTTCCATTGATTATGTAAAATCAATGGAGAATCTTGCGGATCCGCTTACAAAAGGCTTGCCTAGAGATCAGATGTCAAGATTGACGAACGGAATGGGACTAAAGCCTATAATGCAAGAATCTTTGTAATGGTAACCCAACCTTATTGACTGGAGATCCCAGAATCTTGGTTCAATGGGACAACTAAGTTATGAAGATTCAGTTAGCACTTACTCATTCCGTCACATAAAAGTGCTGTCTGCAGAGAATGTTTAAGGTAAGCTAAGGCTTTTAATAATGTCCTATATCTTGATACGTCAAGTGGAGTATGGCAGAATACTCTTGATAGAAATCACCTATGTAAGTGTGAAGTGGGGCCGCTTCTATGAGAAAGTCTAAGAGGCAAGATTTCTCTAAAACACTTTCTAAAACCAGGTTGTTCATGGCCAAAACGAACACAACCATGAGAACCAAAAGGGTGTTAAAGAAAATGTTGTGTGAGTATCGTTGTCTAGGTTCACAACAAAGGCTGACTGGTTCAAGACATCAAGTCACCAATTAGCCGAGTGAATCCGATGGTACATCACTATGAAAGGTTCAAAGCCAGAAGCTACCTCTTCTGATGCAATTTGTTTGAAGGGTCAAACAATCTTATTTTTGTTTGATTTTTGGACAGAACCTTGTTAACTCATTGAAGTTAAATTCTGGAAAGTTTCATAATTTTTGGAGTTGTGTATGATTATTTGTGAATTTTGGAAAAACGGGTTCTGAATCTGAGGTGGTCTCAGATTCTGTTTTCAGAGGAGATTTTAACAAAGGGTTGTAGTTTAATTTCCGCTAACCACTATTCACCCCCCCTCTAGTGGTGTTTATTGCAGGTGCACGGTCTAACATTTGGTATCAGAGCCAGACCAACACTACTCAAAAGAAGCAAGATTCAACACCGTACGAACAATACAAGGCCAAGAAACAACAATTCATAATATACTGCTTGTCTCAAATCAAAGGTACATACTATGGCTATTGTTTCTCACAAAGGTGAGTTAGAAGGTATGTCCACACAACGCCCTCCTCTTTTTGATGACAATAATTTTGTTCATTGGAAACTAAGAATGAGGCTATTCTTAATGGCTATAGATATCGATTTATGGTCTATAGTTGAAGATGGGTCGTACATTCCAATGAAAGTTATACAAGTTAGTGGAGTTACTCAAGAGGTTGAAAAATATAAAAGTGAATGGTCATCGGATGATAAAAAGAAAATGTCCATGGATGCTAAAGCTATGCAATTACTTTTGAATGGACTTACAACTTCCGAAGCAGGATATGTGTCAAATTGCACAAGCGCACACGACATGTGGAAATCACTTGTATTAAAGCACGACGGTACTAGTGGTGTTAAAGAGTCAAAAATAAACATGCTTATGACTGAATTAGAGACTTTCAAAATGTTGCCAAACGAATCCATAACATCTATGGATTTGAGGATTACTAATATTTTCAATGCCCTTGAAGCTTTAGGGAAGTCATTTCCGAACAATGAAAAGGTTCAAAAGGTGCTACGAAGTCTCCCTGCTGAATGGGATCCAAAGGTGACTGCAATCGAGGAGACAAAGTCAATCACCAAGATGGATGAATTGATCGGGTCTCTTAAAGTCTATGAGGTAAAACTGAACCAACGAAAGTCTGAATCGTCTAAGTCATCCGGTAAGTCAATAGCTTTCAAAACAACCGAAACACATGCTAGTAACGATGATAGTAATAGTGATACTGAATTAGACGATGACTTGATATTGATCGCTAGAAAACTTAGAAAGTTTTTCAAACGTCCAAATAGGAATAGACAACGTAATTCTTCTTCTTCTTCTTCTCAACCTAGGAAGAATAACACAAACAAATGGTATAATAAAGAATTAAAGTGTTATGAATGCGGTCAAAAAGGACATATTTCATACGACTGTCCCACGAAGAAAAATAATAATAAACAAGCCAAGGACAAGGAGGCTCAAACGACAAAGACAAAGGAGTCTAAGGAAAAAAAAGGGAAACGAGCAATGAAGGTGAGCACATGGAGCGACTCATCCGACTCAGAATCCGAAACTGAGGAAGCTCAAGTCTGCTTCGTATCAAACGAGGTATGTTCTTCTTCTGATAGTGATTATGATAGTGACATGACATTTGATGAAATGTATGAAGAATTCCTAAGAATGCATGCTCACTGTAAGAGGCTCTCTAAAGAAAAGAAGAAACTAGTTGAAGAAAATGACAAGTTGAAGACGTCCAACTTGGAATTTTCCGATCAACTAGAATCTCTTAAACAAGAGTCTACTAATACTCTTGATTCTTTAGAGAATAAAATTGAATCATATAGGAAAGATGAACAAAAGTTACAAATGGAAAATAAAATGTTGAAATCCAAGTTAGAAAGTTGTGAAAATGAAATAGTACAACTTAAGTCTTCTAAATTTACCTTAGAAAAAATGATAGAACAATTTAAATCTGGTGCAAATATGTTAGATACACTTATATCATCACAAAAGTATGGTAATGATAAAACTGGATTGGGATATAAAGAAGAAGATGACAAATTAGATAAAAAGACTAAGTTTGTATCATCAACTACGAAACAACCTTATAAAATTACAAAAACAAATTTTCCTGCTAAATCTTCTTCTACTCCTTCTTCTACTTATTCAAAGATAAAGATGCACCATACACCCATAAAAACACACACGCATAACTATACATCTAGGCCAAACTTTGCATCTAGAAAACCTAGAAATTATGCCTATATGTATACAAATGCAACGAGACATAATAAAATGCATTCAACATATTATGAACCTAAGTATAGGCAACATTCTTATAAGTCTTATAGAAATGCCCATGAACACACTTATACTGCACCATTCAAGAAACAAAATCGCATGCCTTATACACATCATAAATCTCGGCCATCCTATAATGATTATCAACCATGGCCCAACATGTATAACAATGCATCTTCACTTATGTGGAATAATCATATATATGCTAATTCTTCTTATTTTCAAAATTATAACAATGCTAAAAACGTGCCGAGAAGGTATATTCAAGTTTGGATACCTAAGGGTTATCTAAACAAGAATAATGCCCCTAACATTCAAGGACCCAAATAAAGGGCACCTAAAACTTTGTCTCCATTGTAGGAAAAACGCAAGAAATGCAAGAAGGAGGCAAAGTCAAAGAATCTAAAAACCAAATGGTTTTTAGATAGTGGATGTTCGAGGCATATGACGGGCAACCCCAAACTATTCACGGAACTTGAACATATTGATGGTGGAAAGGTGACATTCAGTGACAACAACAAAGGAAAAGTTGTTGAAAGAGGAACAATCGGGGACCCTAACACATTTCAAATACGAAATGTGTTATTAGTAAGCAATCTATCCTATAATTTACTTAGTATTTCTCAACTTATAGATTGTGGTTATAATGTCTCCTTTCTTCCCAATTCTTGTGATATAATAAATAAAAAAGGAGAAATAGTATTAAAAGGAAATAGAGATGGTAATATTTATACCCTTACCTTAGATAACATGTTAGGCGCTAAGGTTAAGTGTCTAATATCACATGACTTAGATATAAATTTATGGCATAGAAGATTAGGCCATATAGGAATTTCAACTATTAGGAAATTGTCTAAGAAGAATTTAATAAGAGGTATGCCTAAGTTAGACTTAGATAATTTTCAAATGTGTGAAACATGTATTAAATGAAAACACATTAAAGAAACTTTAAAACCGAAACATGAAGTGAGTACTAGTCATGTACTAGAATTGCTTCACTTAGACTTATTTGGTCCAAGTAGGACAAGAAGTCTAGGTGGACACTACTATGTGTGTGTCATAGTAGACGATTACTCACGCTACACATGGACATTGTTCTTAACACACAAAGACGATGTTCCATTAGCAATCGAAACTCTTATCAAGCAACTTGAAAACGTTTACGAAGAAAATGTCAAAAGAATTAGAAGTGATAGAGGTGGAGAATTTAAAAATAAAGACATAATCAAATTGTGCATGTTATATTATAAATAGGCTCACTATTAGAAAGAAATTAAATAAAACACCTTATGAATTGCTAAACAATAGACAACCTAAGATAGATTATCTTAAAGTATTTGGATGTAAATGTTTCGTGCTGAACACTAAGGATAATCTAGATAAATTTGAACAAAAGTCTATTGAATGCATATTTGTTGGGTATTCAACTAACTCAAGAGCATATAGGTGTTATAATCCTGCATCTAGAAAAATAATTGAATCCATACATATGAAATTCAATGAAAATGCATGCTTTGAAGTTAGTGATAAACATCAACATAAACAAGAAATAAATGTTGAAAATATGTTTGATGATGATGTATTACTTGAGCCTATACTTGATCATCTAGAACCAACTCCCCCTGAACAAGACATGCATGAACCCTTAGATGATATAAATGAAGAAACTTTGCAATTGGAAGATAATGTAACTAATGATCCAATTACATATGATAATGTTCATACTAATGAAACATTTGAACAAGATGAGGGTGAACCTAGTCAATGTAGGAATTGGTGGAACCCTAGAGAATTAATCATTGGGGATCCAAGTGTTGGGGTTAGAACACATAGAAATATAAGTCAACTTGAAGGACATAGCTTAATCTCACAATTAGAACCTAAGAATGTAAAGGAAGCCTTAGGTGATATCTCTTGTCTAGATGCTATGCATGAGGAATTAAATCAATTCACAAGGAACAACGTGTGGGACTTAGTACCTAAACCCGAAAACAAGTCAATAATAGGAACGAAATGGGTGTTTAGGAATAAGATGGACGAACAAGGAAACATTATAAAAAATAAAGCTAGACTAGTCGCACAAGGATATAATCAACAAGAAGGTATAGATTATGAAGAAAACTTTGCACCCGTTGCACGACTAGAAGCAATTAGATTGTTACTTGCAATTGCAAGTCTAAACAATATTAAGCTTTTCAAAATGGATTTCAAGAGTGCATTCTTGAATGGATACATCCAAGAAGAGGTGTTTGTCAAACAACCCCCTGGATTCGAAGATCCAAAGAATCCTAACCATGTGTACAAGCTTAAGAAAGCTTCATATGGTTTGAAACAAGATCCAAGAGCTCGGTATGATAGATTTGCAAACTTTCTTATTGCAAATAATTATCAAAGGGGAACTATAGACAACACATTATTCCTAAAAAGAAAAGGCAATGATTTGTTACTAGTTCAAATATATGTAGACGATATTATCTTTGGTTCAACTAACCCTACCTTAGTAAAAGACTTCGAAGAATGTATGAAGTCAGAGTTTGAAATGTCAATGGTAGGAGAGTTGAATTATTTCTTAGGACTTCAAATCAAACAAACCCTTCAAGGAATTCACATTAGCCAACTTAAGTATGTCAATGATATGATTAAGAAGTTTGGTTTTGAAGAGTTGAAACCTACAACTACCCCCATGAGTGTAGTACCAAACTTGATAAGGATGAAAATGGTAAACCTTTTGATGACACTCTCTATAGGTCTATGATTGGATCACTATTATACTTAACTGCATCAAGACCTGATATTATGTTTAGTGTGTGTATGTGTGCTAGGTTTCAATCTTGTCCTAAGGAATCACATTACAATGCAGTGAAAAAGATCTTTAGATATCTTAAGCATACACCTCACTTAGGACTGTGGTATGATAGAAACGCTAAGCTAGAATTACACGCATATAGTGATGCTGATTATGGTGGTTGCAAATTAGATAGAAAATCCACTAGCGGTACTTGTCAATTCATAGGAACCAACTTGATTTCTTGGTTTTCTAAAAAGCAAGCTAGTGTAGCTCTTTCTACCACCGAAGCTGAGTATATTGCTTTGAGTTTATGTACTACCCAAATACTTTGGCTTAAACAGCAACTTAGTGATTTTGGCATTAAAATGAAAAAGATTCCAATTTTCAGCGATAGCAGAAGTGCAATCAATCTTTCCCGGAATCCGGTGCTTCATTCTAAGGCCAAACACATTGAGGTGCGATACTACTTTCTTCGCGATCATGTTCAAAATGAGGACATAGTGATAAACCATATAAGAACTGATCACCAAATCGCTGATATCTTTACCAAACCCCTTAATCAAGCCACGTTTGAAACCTTGCGTGCCAAGTTAGGTATGATGACTTACGATACCATTGTATAGTTCTATCTTTTGCATGATTTGCAAAATAAAGGGGGAGATAGAATAAGCACATGATTTTAGATTTTAGTTGGTAAGTCATCATTTGGTATGAAATCAATTGGTTATGAGTTGAGTATAGGTTAAGGGGGAGAGTATGAGTTGAGGGGGAGCAACATACTATTTAAAAGTTGAAAACATTTGGTTAAATTTTTAATTATAAGTTGTGACATTAAAATCATGTTAGGTTATTTTGAAAATCATCCAAAAGGGGGAGAATGTTGAGAAATATGTTTGGATAATTTTCAAAGTCATGATTTTAAGTGGTTAATACTTAAAAATGTCATACATGGTGTTATATGTGATTAAAAGTTGAAAAAGTTGACATCGGTCTCTCAGGTTGTTGCACATCGATCGATGTCTAGGGTTTTTAGAAATAATTTTCTAAAATGTGATAAAATGGTTGTTTTCATTTGTATATGATTTATACATGTTCATTATGTGCTTATTATGTGTTTTTGGTGATTATTATTGTCTTGTGACTAACGTGCCTTGGAAATTTCTACAACTTACCAAAAAGGGCAAAATTGGTATTTTAAGTTTTGTAGGAACATGATATGGTGAAATAATTTCAAGGGTGCATTCTTATACTATTTATGATGACAAAGTTGGTATCATGGTTATTTCTGACTATCGGGGTCATTTCTGGAGTTTTCTCACACCAGGGGTATTTTGGTCATTTTACCCCCAAGGGTATTTTTGGTATTTTCACTCAAGGAATCTCTTGAGCATATTATTATCTTCATTCTGGAGCTGTGTTATTGTTAATTTAAAGATTATATGGTGATCTTATATCTTATTCTCTCAACCGATGATATTATTGACTATAGCTGGATATGTGATGATTTGAGATGTCACATTCTATTTTTTCTTGAAGAACCTCTTATATATGTTATAAGAGAATATTTATCATCATTATTCAGAGATATTAAAGGTGTCAAAGGTGCGGAAATGTTCTTGACATATAAGAAGAAATATTAGAGAATTTCGGTGTTACACATTGGCATAATCTTGTCAATTGTTATTTATTTATTTCTTCTTCAAAAATCTGAGTTGCTACACTTATATATATGTGGATAAACGTGATTGATAAGGTGGATATGATGTGGAGTTCATTTTATGAGTTGGAGACAAGTGGACCAACCAAAAAGGAGCTAGTTGGCAAAAATGCCAACTTGGAATTTTCAAAAAGTACCCAACGGCTATGTATTTTTCTTGGGTATTTTCAGAAGATTTTTGAAGTCAAATGAAGACTTCACATGTCCTATTATGGTGCTTGAAGTTGAGGATAATTTGGTGGTATTATCCTTTCTTATTTTATTAAGAAAAAAAAACAAAGTTTTTTTTTGAAAACACAAAGTAGCCAACGGCTACTACATGAAAATGGAGCAGATTTTTGACTTTGAAATGGTATGCCCACATGCCTATTCTTGTGCCAAAAAGTTGAGAAGATGGTGGAATAGTTATGGCCTTATTATCTTCTTGGTTTCAAGATAATTCCAAGACAAATCCAAGGTGTAATTTTTGGCCACATCATTTTGCCAAGGTGGACCAATCATGGTGTTTTATTTTGCCAAGTGTACAAAACCAACCAATAATGAGAAGACATTTGGAGTTGATGATGAAGATGATGATACATTGGCATTCTTATCTTCAAGGCTCAAATCACACTATAAATAGAGGCATTGGTGAAGAAGATGAAACACACTTGAAGCTCACAAGCATTCTATAGCTTTCATATTCATCTTCTTGTTCTTGTTGTTGTATTTTGTGGTAGCAAAGGTGTTCTTGATATTTTTGTTGTGCTACAAGCCTCTTGAGCTTCATTTGTAAGATTGATTAGCCATCTTTATAAGGCTACATCAATAGGTGTTAGAGGATTTGCAACTAAGTGTTGCTTAGAAGGTGATTATCCAAGTCTTGAATAGGGTTGGTGTATAACCCAAGGATCAAGCTTGGCTCTTGTTGTAAGGTGCTCTTTGAATACTCAAACATTCAAAGATAATGCATGTAACTTAACACATTGCACATGTTCATTAAAATAGTTATAATTACTCAACATGTAGCTTAATTAACAGTCATTCTTCCTTAGAGCATGAACTTCCCTCCCATCCATCCCAATTTCTTAGTTCACATTCTTTTATGAGAGTCTTCAAATATTGTCTGCTTTATATAATAAGCTTATCAAATTATGCTTAATTTTAAAATTACTCTTATAATTAATAACAACAATGCTTTAATGAGAAAAAACAGTAGTAAAAGAAAAGATAAAATGAAAACTAAATATAATTTTAATGACTAAATATTAGATTAATCTTTTCCAAAAAAAATTGCATCAAATGATATATTGTTAATTATTTAAAATTCGTCAATGAAACTGGGACGTTATTGCCAATTCTTTGAGTCCAGAGTTCAAGCGTCCAAGTCTAGACATTGATGGATGATACTGACATACTATTAGTTATCCTTACTAAATTAAGCAACATCAATCCCTTCACCTCCCCTCCCCCTCATAGTGTTGTTTCCATAAAAGGTACTATCTCCGTCTCTAAAATCTTTTCTTAGTTGACTTTTCAACGTAAAGTAATTAACGCTATATTGAAAAATCAACTAAGACAAATTATTTTAAGACGTATTAAATATAACTTAAATATATATAGAGTCAAAAGACAATCATTTGCAAAAGAAAATTATATATAGAAGTTGGTAATGTGCTTGATATTAAGTCAATCAAACAACCAATTTCAATTTTCATGTGTGTATGTGTGTGTATATGGTTTTACCAAATTTAATTTTGCTTGCAATAGGTAACAGTTAAAAGAAACACCTGCTTTTGTGAATTTAATTTAGCTTACAATATTTGAACATATTTTCATACAAAGGATAATATAATACTAGGAGAAGATTTGGTCATATTTTCTTTTAAAGATAAAATAATAATATCTACTCAATATGTCTCTCAAAGCTGTTAGTCTAAAAAAATGAGACAAAACATATAAATTCTGAATGCAAAAGGACAAAAATGACAAGTGAGTAAGCACTGGAAAACAAAAACATTGAAAGAGAGCACATAACTGTTCTTGCCAACCCCTTAAAGTGTTCCTTTAAATGACGTAAAAATATTACAAAACAAACAAATTCTGAGTTCTGAATATGCGTTGAAACAAGTAAACTATTTGCGCCATATACATACACAGTTTGTCATAGTTTGTGCGCTTTTGGCCCACATGGCTCAACAATAACACCATTACTCCATCACCTTAAAAACTCCTGACTATAGCGAGATACAGAAAGAAGTCGGATGTATGTAATCATACTGTCATACCCCGTAACTTTTAAGCACGACTTCCAATACTTAGAAGTCAACCTTAAACACAATTTAATTAATTGTATAGGTTATGAGACTTAGTTAAATAAAATATAGAAAAATAAAAGAAAGGATCAAAAGTGAGAATTAAAAAAATTAGGCAAAAGTATCAAAATGCCCTCCCCACTTAAGTGACGGGGGAGTTACATAATTGGTATAACTCCCCAAAGGAGGGAGGAGCCGTGGGTTATAGCACAAAGAGAGGGGGAAACCGCCTAGAGAGAAAAGGGAAGGAGAAGAGAGAAAGAAGAAGAAGAGAAGAAGAAAAGGAAGGAAGAAGGCCGATCTAGGTTCAATCCTTACCAAAATTCTGCAGTACGCTTGTAAGCTTATCTAGATTCCAAGGCAAGTAATCTTTCTATACGCTTTACGCTAATTTTGTTACCTTAGGCCCTATATTCTTATAAAGAGAAAACTTGGATCACACATTAGTAGCTTTGGTTTGTGTATGTTACATGCTCTGCTGTATGTACTTCTTCTTGTTTGCTTGATTGAAGTCATGTTCTTTGGGCCAATTTCTGAAAATGGTTACATTGTGATATTTGTTGATAAATATGCCCATAAAGGTGTTATTCGTAATGTGTTCATTGTTTGGTATAAGTTCTTGAGTTCATTAAGTATATTTTAAGTGTTTTGAGTGTATTTGCAGAAGGTTGGAGGATTAAAGATGTCATTGGTGTAGACTTGTTGTGTTGGAAAGTTGAAGAGATACATTGGAGGCTGTGGGTGATAGAAGGCTTATGATGGACACTACTTTACATGTGTAGGAATCAACTCTTGCTAGTTGTGTGTTAAGTATGATGAATCTAGGTGATAAGATGGATCTTGAAGTGTAAACATGAAAGGGTTGAAGGAGGAAGGTGAAGGAGAGAAGTTACTGCAGAAAAAACTGCAGTTCTGAACCGTCAGAACACTTCGAACACCTACATTAGGCGCTTCAAGTCACATTAGGCGCCTAATGTAGGCGTTCAATGTGTCCCAGAGCATCCCCGTACACTTCGAACGCCTACATTAGGCGCTTCATGTCACATTAGGCGCTTTATGTAGGCGTTCGATGTATACGGCACATCCCCGAACACTTCGAACACCTAGTATAGGCGCTCCAAGTCACTTTAGGCGCCTCATGTGGCGTTCCAAGTATACTGGAAGTCTTTTTGACCCTTTAGGCGCCCTATGTATGTGTAATGACTCTATACACTTCTTTTGAACATAAAATGCAAGGGTATTTGAGGTGTAATTGAAGAATAGATGGTAAGTTTGACTAAGTAAGAATAAGATTGAATTCCAAGTGAATTAGTGAGACGAACGGACTTGGAAAAGATACAAACAAGGAGTGTTTGAGGTGCAAGACCGTATACTTGATATGTAAGATGTGTGTGAGATACCTTTATTCTCTTCCATTGCTCATAAATTACAAAGTGTTTTGAAAGTGTGCTAGAGTTGTAAACATTAAGTGTGAATGAGTAGGGTTAAGTATGAATTCGAAGTGGATTCGCGATACGAAAGGGCATGAAGTGGTATGAATGAGGTGTATTTGAGTTGTAAACATTAAGTGTGAATGAGTAAAGTTAGGTATGATTCCAAAGTGAGATAGCAATATGAAAGAGCACAAAATGGTACGAAAAGGGTGTGTTTGAGGAAGTATGAACGAGCAAGGTTAAGTGTGAACTCGAGATGATTTCGTAATACGAAAGGACATGTAATGATACGAGCAGGATGTGATAGAGGTTCAGGAATTTGTACTTGATATGTAAAGTGTGTTTGCATGTTTACACGTTTGATATGATGTTACATGAGCATTCTGCATCATGACATGAACACTTTGCATTTCGACATGAGTTTCGGTTTGCGAAAAGAATACGAGTTTGAAAAGAAGATTAAAGTTTTCGAAAAGCAACGATGGCTGCTGGTTGATCGCAGGGTATAAAAGTCACGCCTGCGAAAGCAGGGTATAAAAGCATGATCTGTGAATCAACAGTAGGGTATAAAGTATTTTATGGGGCCGTGGACCTATCAGCACAGAAAATAAAGTTATTTTATGAGGCCGTAGACCTTTCAGCACGGATATATGATATATGTAATGGGGCCGTGGACCTTTCAGCACGGATATATGATATATGTAATGGGGCCGTGGACCTTTCAGCACGGGGTATAAAGTTATATGTTATGGGGCCGTGGACCTTTCAGCACGGGGTATAAAGTTCTGTTTGCTGTGGACTGATCACCCACAGGGTATAAAGTTCTGCTACGCAAAGAATATGATAAGAAGTATTATGAAAAGTGTTGTGAAATGACACGCATGACATGTTTACGAAAGAAGACATATGCATGAGTTTTGTGTGTGGTTTTGAAGAAGAACATGCATCATGATACACGAAGCATAAGATTTGACATGCAAGCAATGTTACTAGCATATGTTCTGTTTATGTGGTATGTTTGGCTCTATATGTTGGTTTCATTTTGTGTGTCAATTATGTGGCTTATTTAGATTTGATGAATCATTATAAAGATGATATTTGCTAACCCGAGCACCTTATTTTGGGTATTGTTTTATATACTGGTGACTCGTCATGTGTGGTCCCGTAAGGTGTATAAACGGGTTACTTGCTAGCGATGTTTTCGCTAAGAACAATTACTCTATCTGCTTTTTAGGTGAGTCAAAGTACGAGATAATTTTTGTAGAAGATATCGGGGAGTGGGCTCATTGGGACGATAGTCTCTAAAATTGACAGGCTTACAGTCCTTATCCTTTAGTTGAGGGATTCACTGTTAAAACTTTGTATTGAAGGATACTTAGACACTCTCCCTGACACGTTTTATTTCCGCTGTGTTTCATTTGGGATATTATTGTTACTGAAGTTTTTAATTCTACGTCGTTTCTGCTGATTAATCTTACGTCATGAATGACGTGTGCTTGATCTGCTTTGACGCTTCGTAGTTCTCATAGTAGATTACGGCGGGTGCACTGGTTCCGATGACAGTTTCGGGCCGGGGCGCTACACATACATACGTGTTAGAAACACAGAGATGTTGTTTTTAATGACTCATAATGATGCGTCAAACTGTGTTGATCAAATGCTACTTTACAATATAAGAACGACATCCAATTTAATGAGTCATTTTGCTTTATTCCATCATATTCTAAAGTCACCAAATTATAGCACACAGTGATATTTTCCTTTTTGAATATAATATAAATTTTGTTGACCATTTTTCTCTATTAATAAATGCATTGTGCACATGGCCTTTTCAAGCGCTATAACTTACGGGATAGGATCACCTCACCGCAAGGGGGTGCGTGACGTGTGACCGCGCGACACGTGACAGCATTCCTCACCTCTTTTGTGACCACGCGACACGTAGCAGCAAGGAAGGTGAGGAAAGTTGGGGTGAGGAGATCCCAACCCATAACTCATGCCTTCCACACATTGAAAAGTACAATTACCTCCCTACCGGCAGGCCGGAAGGGTTACCCTGACCGCATCCAATCTATATATCCCCAACAGATCATCCGTCTAGCAATTTTTCGTTGACTACGTGACAAGATACGATTGATAGTCACGTTGATGAACATCGATCAACGGCTGTTAATGGTCAACAGATTCGTCCTAGGCCAGCCGCCTCAACTGCTTTAATTTTCACAATGGACAAATGAAACGGACACGCACGAGCATAATGCTGGCAAGAAGAGAAACTTCCTTGTATACTGGATTCCAAGGTAACAGTTTAGTGACTCCCACAACAACAACATTACCTCATTGTTTAACAAATCACACCTATAACAGGGTATAGCAGGTCGGCCAATCATACTTATGTATTAGAAACACAAGAAGGTTGTTTTTCGATGATCTATAATGAAAATTGCGTTAACCTGTATCGATCAATTGCTACTTCATAATATAAGAAGCACAGTTAATTTAATGAGTTATTTTGTTTTAATCCATCATACTCCAAAATAAAAGAAGTGTCACTCTCTCTTAATAAAAAAGAAAAGGGGTGAGATTCTTCGGATGAGATCAGAGGAGGCTTCATATGAGGCAAAATATGAGGTCTCCAATCACGCGACGCCATGTGTACAAAAGAGTTTTTTTTAAAAAAGGAAAAAAATAAATAGCGAGCCCTTTTGTACACGTGGCGTCGCGTGATTAGAGGCCTCATATTTTGCCTCACATGAGGCCTCCTCAGATCTCATCCGGAGATTCTTGAATATCATGCCATCATGCACTACGTCGACTACTGCAAATTAATTTTCTACTCCATTTGTTTGACTATCATGCCATCATACAGCTATACATCACAAATTCTAAGCAATTATATAAACCATGACGTCACAACTACTGTAAGGACGCGGGTTCCTTTTTTAAATTTTGACAAGTTACCTAAATAAGTCCTTAAGACATTTTTATTTATTTTTCTTTTGTACACATGGAACTATAATAAACGTATATGAAATAAACCACTGTAATACATGTGAAGATATGACAGAAGATAAACCAATACAATAAAAGACACGTTGAATAAACTATTATAATACTTGTCACAATGTGGTGAAGACTCTCACCGTTCAGACCGAAAGAGCATTGTGGAGGTGAAGTCCATAAGTCTTATTTGACAGAACAGTGGTTTCCGTTTTATTTTAAAAAATAATAATATGAGCTGGATTTGGCCTTCCAAGCTTCTACGTATGATCTGTACATCAAATGAAGTTTCTCGTGTGAACTCTGCGACGAGGAAAAATGCACCGACTCAAGTAAATTTGCAAGCTTTGAATGCATAAGGAAAGTTATGGGAACATGTGGCGGATGCATGGATGGAAATGATCTATGAATAAAAGCAATAGAACTTTGAGGTTTATGTATATCTGAATGTTTGGTTGTTTGGATTGATGAAATATCAGATGATCTGTATTTATAGGTTAGGTTAATGACTCTTTCTATATTTAACCTACAATTCATTTCTTTTAATAAGGAATTATACCGATTCTCAATCAATCAGAATCAAATTTTATGATTATTGCAGTCAATAATTACAAGATAACTATCCAATAAAACGTAGAGGTACATTTACACATGTGATCCACATTAATAATCTATAAAGAAATTCTTACAAAAAACTTTCTATTATAGCGAGTGACTACTCAGATATACTCAAACAACTTCCGCTTCATTTCAAAATAACAATAACATTATCCATTGCCTTAGAGGCTCCTGCCTATGGCGGGGTATGTTGGGATGTACGTAACATACACATGTCTTAGAAACACACAGAGGTTGTTTCCCGATAACCCATAATGAAAATTGCGTCAAGCTGTGTCGATCAACTGATACTTCATAATATAAGAAGCGCAGCCAATTTACTGAGTCAATTTGCTTTATTCCATCATATTTCAAAGTCAAAGAAGAATGTGTTCTTGACTTCATTTCAAAAACGATTAATAATAATTAAGCTGAGCATAAGTGTAAATTATGCGTCTAAATATGGAAATGCTTTACACGTTGATTTGATATTTATTGTTAAGAAAATGGATACAAAACAACAAGTAGAGAGCAAGAGTAGCAACTAAAAGTTGGCTTGAGACGTATATGAATACTATTCGTAAGGAATATTTGCCCCCACTAGATGATGCAGGGTTATAAGTAAATTTCCTCCTAGGATACAACAGACAAACAATCTCTTATCCTCAGCAAATAGGATAGAGATTCAATGAACTTTCAAAACAAGAGTGTATTTAGTAGGAAGAAGACCTTTTCATGCAAGGATCAACTTGAAACCAAGGTGTTGGCTCTTGAACTTCATTTTAGTCGTTTATGACCGTTGTGGCGATTGGATATGTCCCTTGGTACATAAGTTGCAATTCTACATGAAAAGTCACTTCTGTTGTTAGATCGATCAATCGATGTGATCGATTCGATGTGACATCGATCGATCAATGTCTCACAGTAAGCTCCAACTTTTCATCCAATCCACTTCAATCTATCTATGTATCAATTGAAGTTACATCGATCGATCTATGTTGGGCAGAAAGTTTCAACTTTGCACCTAGGGTACATCGATCTATGTCCGACAGAATACTCAATTTTATTTTCAAGCCACATGGATCGATCCAACTGAGACATGGATCGATCCATGTCATGAGCCAAGATATTCTTGTTTATTTCAACACCAATTCACATTCATTCTTCATCCCATTGCCTTTACAAACTATCATTACAATCCCCCACTTAGTTTGTAAAGCAATTTATGACATTTCATGCATCTAAGAAGTATCTTTCAATTTGAACCTCTTATTAGTATAATACTTCAAAGTTCTAACGAAACCTTGATAGCTTAAAAGCCTTGAATCAGATTCCTATGTGCTAGAACCGGAAATATTATACACACGAAACCACACTCTCCCTAGAAGTTCATCTTAAACGACACTTTATAGCCTAGTGCTTCCCCTAACATTCATGAACATTTCAAGATCATTGCTTGTCGAAACAGCACCACTTCCTGTGTTCATATAGGTGAAGATTAAGACATTTTCTCTTAATCCTTCATTAAGAATGCTTTAACACTCACCCTCCTTTAACACTAATATTCCAATTCTTTAAAGATCAAAACAGTGCAGGCTGATTCTTTAAAGATCAATCTTAGTGTTTTAATACCTCACTTTGTAACTTGTTGTTGCCCATTGAACCTTTGACTAGTGGTATGCTAGGAAAGGTTGGGTTTCCATCACAAGTGAACTTATCCCATACGTCTTAATCACATCCTTAAAGATGTACTTTGTAACAAGTCTTTTGATAGACTTTTTGTCAACGGATCCGCCAGGTTATTACAGGATCTGACGTATGCAATGACTATCACACCATCTGTAATTAATTGCATTACATAATCATGCCTAAGGCTGACATGTCTAGATTTTCCGTTATAGATTTTACTATAAGCTCTAGACATCATTGCTTGGCTATCATGGTGTAAGAAAATGGTTGCCATCGGTTGTGTCCACAACTCTATATCCAATAGTAAATTTCTCAGCCATTCCGCTTCCTTACATGCAGATCCCAATGCTATGAATTCGGATTCCATTGTGGAATGAGTTACGCATGTCTGTTTCTTCGAAGCCCAAGAAACAGCACCACCACCTAATGTAAATACCAAACTCGTAGTAAATTTGTTATCACCAACACTAGTTATCCAACTAGCATCAGTATAACCTTCCAACACGGCTAGAAAACTACTATAATACAATCCGTAATTCATAGTCTTTTTCAAGTACCCAAGTACTCATCCGATTGCCTTCCAGTGGTCTTTCTTAGGATTACTAGTATACATTGATAATTTACACACCGCAAAGGCAATATCCGGTCTAGTGCAATATGTAGCATACATTAAACTACTAATTGCACTAGCATATTCTAGTTGTGCTATCGCTCTACCGGTATGTCCAGTCAATTTGTATGAGGCATCAAATGGTATGTTTGCTTCTTTGATCTCCAAGTGATTGAATTTGTTCAACACTTTGTTTATGTAATGAGATTGACAAAGAGTAAAACCTCCACTATGTTTGGACACATTTATCCCTAAGATAGTATCTACCTCACCCAAATCTTTCATTTCGAATTGTGAAGTTAAATACTTCTTAGTTTCATTTACCCCTCCATATTAGTGCCAATAATTAGCATATCATCCACGTACAAACAAATACTGACACCATATTTGTCCGTAAACTTGGAATATACACACTTATCCGCACCATTATGCCGGAAACCATTCTTTAAAATGGCAGTGTCAAACTTTTCATGCTATTGTTTCGGTGTTTGTTGCAATCCATACAATTACCTTATCAATTTGCACACTTTGTGTTCATTACCCGGAAAAACAAAACCTTCCGGTTGTTCTATATAGACTTCCTCGTCTAAATCACCATTGAAAAATGCAGTCGTAACATCCATTTGATGAATAAACAGATTATTTATGGATGCTAATGTTATCAACACTCTAATGGATGTTATTCTCGCAACCGGAGCATAAGTATCAAAATAGTCTATCCCTTCTCGTTGTCTAAAGCATTTAGCTACTAATCTAGCCTTGAAAGTTTGAATTGAGCCATCAATATTATATTTTCTTCTAAATACCCATTGACATCCAATCACTTTGGAATTTGGAGGCAAATCAGTGAGAATCCACGTATTATTAGAGAATAACGAGTTCATCTCATCATCAATTGCTTCCTTAAAAAATGATGCATCTCTGGATTGTATCGCCTCCTTATAGGACTTAGGATCATCTTCTACACTTGGGTCTCCCCTCCGGTCAATGGCACGCGCGTGTGTGGCAATTTCATAGGTCTCCCCTCCGGTCAAAACTTCTCATACTCTTAGGGCATATCTAAAGTGACCATTCTTGCACTACATATAGTGGCTAACTCAATTCATTTGTCCAATATGGTATTTTCTCAAAGTGATGATGTGTCTCTCCCTAAAGAGGCCACATCATTACTTTTGTCAATTTTCCACTTATTTTAATCCTGCTTTGAGTATTAATTTCTCATTCACCCGGTATCGTAATTGAGTGATTCTAAAGCCCAAAATCATCTACTCGTTACATAGATAATTAATGATTTATTAGTTTTTACTTGTCACTAATAAAAACTAATTATAATTAAGCTCAAATTATGCTGCTAACCAAGGTTTGCAACTTGACAACCCATTTCCTTCCATTTTCTCCAACGTTCACTTCTAGTGATGACCAATGTGCTTGCTTCTAGAGTAACTCAATTTCTAGCCCTTCCAAACCCATTCTTCCACATAGCTTAAGGCCATCATGAAGAGCTGCTAGTTCTATGTAGATTGACAATTTAACTATGACACTCGGGGAAAAAAATGTAACCCGACCTTTAAGTGTAACGTTGAGTTGAGTTGGGATCACATGAGTCGCTCATGTTAGGCTTGTAAAATAGCTCGTTTGAAGAGAAAGTGGGGAATCTTGACCCGAACTAAGCATTTCATTAAATAAAATAAGTCAAACTTGAACATGTTTTAGTCCAGATCAGGATAGACAGAAAGTGAGACAAAATATGAGGGCTCCAATCACGCGCTGACACGTGTACAAAAAAGGAAGAGGATTAATTTTTTTTTGTTTTTAAAAAAGAGTTTCTTGTACACGTGGCAACGCGTGATTGGAGGCCTCATATTTTTGCCTCACTTTCTGCCTCTCCCGATCTAGACCCTGTTTTAGCTTGACAA
Organism: Eustoma russellianum; assembly: GCA_036186865.1. NCBI lineage: Eukaryota > Viridiplantae > Streptophyta > Magnoliopsida > Gentianales > Gentianaceae > Eustoma > Eustoma russellianum. The sequence continues at coordinate 5,904,039 of AP025053.1, forward strand.
GAATGCTTATTGAATATATTTAATAAACAGTATATTTATTCATTTTTATCCAATAATTTTTTGGTATTATTCATTATTCATTGTAATCACATATTTAATTATGAATTTTTGCTATTGAATATGGACATTTAATTATTAAAATTTGAATGCTGTATGTATATATATTCGAGCAATTGATCAATTTGAAACTATGCTAAAATTACAGACATAGACAAAGCCACAAAGATATGATTTAGTATACAATATTTGTGCAAACTGTTTTACAATAGACCAACATTCACCTATATATACTTGGGTTTTTTTTTTCTTTTGTCATGAACATGATATTTGCATCTTATGACTTAGGGATGTGTGTTATATATATGTATATCCACTAAAGCACAACAAACCAAAATGGGTGAGAATACAAGCCGGCAATGATTTTCATTTCATCATTCCACATCTTGAAGCCCTTATGAATGATTAATTAGATGTTAGATTCGTCGAATAACAATAACAAACCATATTCACATCTCAACGATAACAGAAACTATCATCAGGGTCAGAAAAAGATCAGAAGCAAACAAACAACATCTCCATCCCAAAAGATAGAAAGTTCGTTTGAATTACCCTTTAGTGAATTAGTTTCTTCGAGATTATAGGAGCACAAATCCGAAGTTTTTATAAATGTAACTTGAAAAAAGAGATATGTTGAAAATCTGGGTTAGACTTTTAGACTTTGTACATGTGTATATAAACTTTTTGACTTTGCAAAGGATTACAAATCAACACTTTGGTTATTGTATTGACTACAGAAGAGTCGTAAAATCACATACGACCATGATAGATATCTGTGTAGGAGAATCAATCAACGTTACAACAAATAATAATATGCAGGAAGTGTGTTAAATTTCTTGGTTCCAACGGCAAATTTTCTCAGTGAGAGAAGTTAAATGAATGATAATAGTAATCTTCATAAGATATTTTTCAATACAAATAAGCCGCCTGAGTAAGAAACTTTTCAAAACAAAATTCTTTTTTTCTGAAAAGTAAAACATTTGGAGTTTTGTCCTCCCCTTCCTCCCTCCCGTAAGCAAGTGACGAACCACGACATTGCAACTAAAAATACGCAGATTTGAATTAGGACATACGTAGCGAAGGTGTAACACTACTATCTAGGTTAGTATTGGCTTAGAGTATGATATTCGACCTAATTAGGTTTAAGGATTGCTGGTCTTGTTTATAGTCAACATCTTGTGTGGGTCGTCTTGTAAAAAATTTTGTCAATCTAAAAAAACATTTAGCTCCTCATTTACATCTTTTGCAAAATTTATTGTCACTAAGACAATGAAAGTCCGGAGTTAGAGCATGGATTTTTTTTAATGTATTGCCCGACCATGGGCAATTTCTGCCGGTCCCACAGTTACAATGCATTATTTTTATTTTATTTCTTTTGTAAATTTACACATCTAGTTCAACTTGTTTCACTATTTAATGTCTTGATTTTATATAAATAGGCAACACATAGTTTTCGTCTTTTAGCCACTAAAGCAAGACTTGTTCAACCGACTGAATTGCATAATATTGGACAAGTTTTTTTAAAAGACTAAAAGAGTGCATTTTGAATATTATAGTTAAAGTTTCGCTAACTATATCATTTTTTTACCATTTAAACGTATCAAAATGTAATGGCATTAGTAGATGCAAGTGTGAATAATTAGTTGAATATTTTTGTATTTTACTACATCAACGAGGGCAAATGCAAACTTCACGTGGCAACATAATGTAGAATAAATTTTTTTTCAGACAATTCATGTGGGTTATACCGAATAAATAAAAATATTAAATCATGAAGATCCGATTCCTTCTAGAAGGGTAAGCAATAATCAAAAAACATGCTTTTACACCTTTGAGGCTGCTTTGAACTTTCTCCAAAAGAACAGAGAAAAAGATGTATGTCTAAGGGACCCACCAGTCCATGAAATTGCATTCCGACACCAATAAATACACTTCTACGCATGCAACAAATCTTACAAAAAAAGAAATAGAACTCCTACTTCAAAGAGCAGAGAGTTTCAAGAACATAGAAAACCGCAGGAAAGAGTGCAGCAGCAAAGTTTTTAGGAGAAAACTTTGCCATTTTTTTATTTTTTTTTGTTTTATTTTTTACGTTGCAGATCAAATATGGAAGCCAGTGAAACGTCTAGGATAGGTAGCATACGGTTAAACAGCACAAACATATGGAGAAATACAGGCATGGAGGTGTTCTCAAAATCTTCTCGTGATGAAGATGATGAACAAGCTCTGAAATGGGCTGCCATTGAAAGGCTTCCGACCGTGGCACGAATAAGGAAAGGTGTGATTACTGAAGAAGGTAGCAACCAATCAAAAGAGGTTGATATCAAGTACCTCGGACCAGATGAGAGGAAATTTCTGTTAGAAAAGTTGGTTAAGGTTGCTGAAAAGGATAATGAAGATTTCTTGTGGAAGCTCAAGGATCGTATTAACCGGTAACTTTTACATTCATGTTTAGTAGCAACTTGTTTCCATCTCTTGGCCGCTACTTACACATCTGGAGTTCCGGATTGAACTACGGAACAAGCTAACTTTTCTTGATTTTAGAATATGATGGAATAAGGCAAAATGACTCATTAAATTTATTACACTTCTTATATTGTGAACTAACAGTTGATCGACACAAATTTATGTCATTTTTCTTATGGTCATTAGGAAACAACATATACATGTTATATGCAATTTTTCTTATGGTCATTAGGAAACAACATATTTGTGTTTGTAACACATGTGTATGTTTAGTAACAAAATTTTTAAATTTGCATACTCCAAACATGTATACATATAACATTGATAACGAGTTCTTGTGACATGACTGGTCATGGTTCAAACGTACTGAACACGTCACATAATCCCATAAGGTCCGTGGTCGTTTTGTCTACTAAGAAAAAGATAACGATATGGTTACATCTGAAAGAACAAGTTTAGATACTTGAGGTTATAACTTGATATGATTTATCGCAAGTAATAAGGAAGGCGTTAATGGTTGACCAGATAGATGATTTATCTCTAGGCAAGTAATTAAAAGGGATCTAGTAAGGTGAAAAATGATTTATAACTACCGACACTATATCTGCATGTGAATGTGTTGTCTGTGTCCCTATATATACTTATATATATATATATTTATTTATTTCTTTATATGTAATTCTATATATGTCACTTTAATCCGTAACACGTTTCCTTTTTCCTTTTTTGGGTAGTTTCTGGTCAACGTAAGAAAAATGAGAAATTTCGTGTGACTTAAGGTTTTTGTTTTTCTTGGTCAATTATTGGTGAAAGCAAGAAGATCCTCTGGTCAAGGGAGGCCATTATAAAAGCAGAAAGATTGACCAAAATTTGATTTTAAACTGTGAACTATTTGTTTGATCTAACAATATTTTTACGAAAGATGAAGCAGTAGTTTTGAATTTAATCAAACTAGTCCAGATTTCAATAGCTTAGAAGAGTTGTGAATCATGATTTGGATACAGTCGAATGTAGTTCTTAAAACTGGAGAAGAATGTGGTTAAGATGACAATCGAGGAACTTTTTGGTGGGTAGTAATATTCAAAATTTCCCGCTAAATGAATTATTACGGAATGGAGCTATAATTTGTCGAGGAAAGATTTTAGTTGTGGAAAAATAAATAAATAGGATATGAAAAAAAAAATTATCTAGAGCAACAAAGAGTGCTACAAGATTGTCTACGAGATGTATGAAGAAAGTCCAGAGACAGAAAGAACCCTTATGCAAAGGATAACATAGCAATTGTGATTACAGGTTTCTAGTTGTGGAAGCAACAATGCAGCATTGTGTAAGATCATGATAGAAGATAAAGCATGCTTTTGTAATGGAAATAGCATGTATATTAGATTCAAGTAGTGCAATACTTACAGGGTTTGCTCAGTTCATCCTACTAGTCATTGATTTCTTGTCTTTGCATTTTCTTTGATTGGCATAGTGTTGGACTTGATATGCCCACCATTGAAGTCCGGTTCGAGCATTTAAATGTGGAAGCAGAAGCTTATGTTGGAAGTAGTGGATTGCCTACCATTTTCAACTTCGTTTTTAACTCAATTGAGGTAATGTTTTTGTTGCGTAGTAGATTTGTGATCAAGTCTATATAGATGATAGTAGATCATTTGATGATGTTGTGAATAACGAGAAACTCGCTTATTTGTTCAATGCATTTTCTTTGCAGCAAGTCTTAATTGATCTGCATATCCTTCCAAATAGAAAGAGACCATTTCCCATACTAAATAATGTTAGTGGAATGATCAAGCCTGGGAGGTTAGTAGAAACAATTGATAAATGAGATTTTCCTTGTATTTCCCGAAAATTCCTACCTTCTAACGCTGTTTCGTTTGTAGAATGACACTACTTCTAGGCCCACCAAGTTCGGGGAAAACCACATTGCTATTAGCATTATCTGGAAAACTTGATTCCAAACTTAAGGTAATGATTCAGATCCTATCACTTCAGGCAGCAGGTTTTGTGATAGTTTCACCAAGTTTCATCATGGCATGCTAAATTTTAACTGTAGGTAAATGGAAAGATTACCTATAATGGCCATGGGATGAACGAGTTCGTACCACAGAGAACAGCAGCTTACATTAGTCAACATGATCTTCATATTGGAGAAATGACTGTGAGGGAAACATTAGCATTTTCAGCTCGGTGCCAAGGTGTTGGACCGCGTCATGGTCAGTGAAGTTTCTCCTGAACCCTTTAAGCTGCTTTTTAAAGTATGAATGAATTCACTTTTTGTAACTGACCTGGATTCTGCAAATACACAGATATGTTGTTAGAATTATCAAGAAGAGAGAAGCAAGCAAATATTAAGCCAGACCCGGACCTGGATGTTTTGATGAAGGTGAGAATTTTTGCCTCAAGGATACGTTTAGGCCTTGACAGACGGAAATTACCCACCAAGAAATTTTCTTGTAAGAGTAAAGGTTCTTAGTAGCCGCCCCCACATAGTGAGAAAAAGGCTTAAGTGTTGTTGTAGAGTAAAGATTCTTAGTACAACAATTTCATTTGTCTTGTGCAGGCTGCCTCGCTTGAGGGTCAGGAGGCCAATGTGGTAACAGATTATATAATCAAGGTGAAAATACAAGTCTACTTGATGCATATTCTTCATTAAGAAATGATCAAGCCTAACCATTTGTTGTTCTGGTTCGTTGTTATAGATATTAGGACTTGAAGTATGTGCTGACACCATGGTTGGCGATGAGATGATAAGGGGAATTTCTGGAGGACAGAAAAAGAGAGTTACGACAGGTGATTACACTACATTGCTGTTACCTCTTTCCCTACACACATACGCGCGCGCGCACACACACACATACACACACACACACACACACACACACACATATATATATATATATATATATATATATATATATATTATATATATATATATATATATATATATATATATATATAGATAGATAGATAGATACATGCATATGGTACATATAGAGCCGGAGGTCTCACTGGAAGCAGACTCTCTATCTCTTGGGACAGAGGTATTGTCTGCCTACCACTTACTCTCCCCAGACCCTAACGATAGCTTTTGCTATCGTTGGGATATACTGGGTACGGATGATGATGATGATATATACATGCATATGAAATTAAAACCTATTTGATCATTTTTATTACAGGGGAGATGATGGTTGGACCAGCAAGAGTATTTCTAATGGATGAGATATCGACTGGTTTAGACAGCTCAACTACATTCCAAATTGTGAACTCCATCAAAGAATCAATCCACATCCTCCAAGGAACTGCTGTCATCTCACTCCTACAACCAGCCCCAGAAACATATGATTTGTTTGATGACATAATTCTGTTGTCAGATGGACAAGTTGTGTACCAAGGCCCTCGAGAAAATGTATTGGAGTTTTTCGAATCCCTGGGGTTCAAATGTCCACCAAGAAAAGGAGTTGCTGACTTCTTGCAAGAAGTAAATCTTGCATACTGCATTTTTTTCTTTCTCGAGTAACATTTAATGATTTTGAAAGTAGTCTTTTTCTGGCTTCCTGAGATCCTACCGCTTTATATATAACTGACTCCAATTTTTTGGTAACTGTAGGTGACCTCAAGGAAAGACCAAGAGCAGTATTGGGCAAATAGAGACGAGCCATACAGTTTTGTTCCTGTGACGACATTTGCAGAAGCGTTTCGATCATTTCATGTAGGAAAAAATCTAGGGGATGAGCTTGCTACTCCTTTTGATAAATCCAAGAGCCATCCTGCATCTCTAACCACTGAGAAATATGGTGTCAGCAAAATGGGACTCCTAAAGGCTTGCCTGTCAAGAGAATATTTGCTGATGAAGAGGAATGCATTTGTCTATATATTTGGAATGGTACAGGTGAGTAAGAAGCCAGAGTAAATGGAGTTTTATTAGCTGGCTGTACATAGTTAACTAAGCAAATTTATTTGTTTGTCTATGTTGTTTTTAGATCATCCTGATGGCTGCCGTAGCAATGACTTTGTTCCTGAGGACTAAAATGCCAAAAGACACCATGCCAGATGGTGTGATTTTCATGGGAGCTCTGTTTTTCGCAATTCTTATGATCTTGTTCAACGGTTTTACTGACCTGGCCCTTACCATTTTGAAGCTTCCTGTGTTTTACAAGCAGCGCGATCTTCTTTTCTTTCCTGCATGGGCCTATGCTCTTCCAACATGGATCCTTAAGATTCCAATCACATTTATAAACACTGCCCTTTGGGTGGGAATGACCTACTATGTAACTGGATATGACTCAAATGCTAACAGGTAATGTTTCTTGTAAACCATTGCTTTTCTTCTTTTCGTTTTGTGCATCTATCATTAACAGCCATTTCCTGATGCAGGTTTTTCAGGCAGTATCTGATCCTTCTGGTCATTGGTCTGATGTCTTCAGCGTTGTTCGCCTTATGGCATCCTTGGGAAGGAACATGATAGTTGCTAATACATTCGGAGCATTCGCAATGCTTGCGGTTATTGTATGTGGTGGTTTCATCTTATCACATGGTATAAAGTCATAAAGCAAAGAATTGAGTGATGTTTGTGACTTGCATATGTTTTTTCTCGTTCTTGGTGTTTTCCTCTAATTAATTTTGTTCGAATCCTTAAATGCTCTGTTTCAGATGATATACCAAAATGGTGGATTTGGGGTTATTGGAGTTCCCCGTTGATGTATGGACAGAATGCCATATCTGTGAACGAGTTTCTTGGACATAGCTGGAAACATGTGAGTATTTTCAGCAAGATAAAAAAAAAGGGATATTGCACTTCTCCATGTCAGGTACATTATGTGGTAGCATAATCAACTGATGCACAATTGTTTGTCTTGAAGGTATCTCCTGGATCAAATAGAACACTTGGAGAGTTAGTCTTGAAAGTCTCGAGGCGTTTTCACTGAGAGCCATTGGTACTGGATTGGCGTTGGAGCTGAAATTGGCTATGTTTTTCTTTTCCACTTTTTCTATACTATGGCTCTAACTTTCCTTAAACGTAAGTGTTTAGTGAATTTACCCAAAAACCGCGCGAATATTTGCATATAGTACATCACCTTTAACAGGTTCTTACCTTAATGCAGCATTTGGGAAGTCTGAGACAGCTATATCTGAAGAAATTTTACAAGAGAGGAGTGGTAGTGCGACAGGCACGAACGTTGATCAACAATCAGGAGGTTGGTTTCTTGTTGCATTCAAGATTTCTTTAGAAATTTAGTGATGATTGATAACCTGACATCTGACTCTGAAAAATGCAGTTGAAATGGTCAGCAGAAATAGATCTTCAAGATCTGCATCCAAGAGAGTGTCTGACATCAGTGAAACTGAGCCAAACAGGAAAAAGGGAATGATTCTGCCTTTCGCGCCTCTTGCACTCACCTTCGATGACATAAGATACTCGGTGGACATGCCCCAGGTCAGTTCTGAAATCAAGTAGACCTTTTCTATTTTTTTTTTATTTCACTTGCACTTAGTCAGTTTCTCTATTTATGTCTTGGTGAAGAGATACTCCTAAAATATTGATGTGGTTATGCACTAATTATCTCAAAATCTTAACAACTAGAGGTTGTAGGAAACTTCTCTTTTTATATTCTTCTTTTGACAGGATTTACGTGTTTTCAGGAAATGAAAACTCAAGGAGTTACTGAAGACAGGCTAGAGCTTTTGAAAGGTGTTAGTGGTTCTTTTAGGCCAGGGGTATTGACGGCTTTGATGGGAGTTAGTGGAGCTGGTAAAACAACTCTAATGGATGTTTTGGCTGGTAGAAAGACCGGTGGATATATCGATGGAACTATCAAAATAGCAGGATATCCCAAGAAACAAGATACTTTTGCTCGTATAGCTGGATACTGTGAGCAGAATGACATTCATTCCCCTCAAGTAACTGTGTTTGAATCTTTGACATACTCGGCCTGGCTTCGACTGCCTAGTGAAGTAGATGTTGCTGCCAGAAAGGTGAAGCCCATAAAGCATAGCTTTGAAATCACGATATCTGCTTTTATCTAGTTGGATAATCCCTGACTTTACTCTTTTACTATGTAGACATTTGTAGAAGAAGTTATGGAACTCGTTGAGCTAACCTCACTGAAGGGAGCATTAGTTGGATTGCCTGGGGTTAATGGCCTCTCAACTGAGCAGCGAAAGAGGCTAACCATTGCAGTTGAGCTTGTCGCTAATCCATCAATTATATTCATGGATGAACCAACCTCTGGGCTTGATGCCAGGGCTGCTGCAATAGTCATGAGAACCGTGAGAAATACTGTTAATACAGGCCGAACAGTGGTCTGCACTATCCATCAACCAAGCATCGATATATTTGACGCTTTTGATGAGGTAACAGAGTACTGCAATGTTGTGTTTTTGCCATTTTAAATGTGCAAACCAACTAAGTTACTCCTCTAATCTTA
>AP025053.1:5922037-5945159 GCA_036186865.1 Eustoma russellianum
TGTTACAACATCAATGATATAACGTAAATAAAATGATTAAAAAAACATACAAATAGATATACGAAACAAAAGCAACTACACGATGCTAAGTACATATGCACAAGTATACACACAACTGTTTCAATGAGCCCACAACATAACTAATACAACAAAACAGTAATAAACACCATATTATATAACGGCAACAAACAACACAATTACAAAGAATACAATAACAAATACCTTGCATACAAGACATGGATTACAAAAATAGGCATATAATTACAAGTTTTAAAACAAATTAACAACATACACATTTGTAGTAAAACATACTAATTATAAATTAGAAACGGCATAGTATTGCATGACAACATAGTAATAGATTAGAGTGTAAATAATTTAATAACAGAAAAACAGAAAAAAAAAAGGAAATTTTTTTTTATTAATTATCTTACTTGAGCACTCAAATAAATTATATATATCTAAATTACAGTAAAATCTATGCATTTAAGCATTTCTTTCGGAACAATATATTACGGCATTTATACAACAATAAGACAAGCTAGTACGAGAAATATAGAGTACCGTTAACAAAAAAAAGAATTTCTTAACGACTAACATAAGTACAAAAAAAGAGAGATCACGATAAACAAATACTAACTGAGCACGCATAGTGTGCGTATCGCTTAGAACTCAACTAACAAATAATATAAACATGATACATGTGACAAACTGCAAATAACGGTGGTGAAGTCATGAGCTACGTATAATATATAAATCATACATGTGTTTAAACAAGGATACACAACATACTATATGTCTATACAAAAAAAATGTTCAAACAACTTAACCATCAAAACGACAAACGTATTAAAACTCGTGGATGCTGATATATATAATGTACGAAGCTACACCTGAGCACTGCATTTCATCCCCAAATCGATGACTAGTAAGAGAAGACGATGCAGACATTGGAGGGCATGTTAAGGTCTTGCGGCATTGACATCAAGGGAACTGGAATGGTGTGATCAAGTTGAGTTAGTTCTCCTACAACAACAGATATCGTAGCGCCATCGGCATGGCGCCATTTGAGACGCTCTACGGGTGTAAGTGCATATCCCAGTCTATTCGAACAAAGTTGGAGAGCGTATTATTACCGGTCCAGAGCTGACTGAGCAAACCAAGGGTAGGTAAAGTTGATTCGGGAAAGACTTAAGGTTGCCCAAGACAGAAGTAAGAGTTGTGCAGATTCGAAGAGGAGTCCCTTGGAGTTTACTATCGGAGAAAGGTTTACTTGAAGAAATCGCCTACGAAGTGAGTTGCACGTTTTGGTCTGAAGGGTAAGCTAAGGCCTCGTTACATTGGCCTTTACCAGGAGCTTGGAAGGATTGGGTCGTTAGCTTACCGGTTGGCATTACCTTCGGCGCTAGCTCAGGTGCACAATGCATTCCATGTTTCTCAGATGAGGAGGTATGTTTATGATCCGAGTCATGTGTTGGACGTCTAGCCTTTGAAGATCAGGCCGGACGCAACATATGAAGAGACTCATGTTCGGCCCATAGACCGAAAAGACCAAGAGCTGAGGAGGAGAATCATTCCGTACGTCAAGGTGCAATGAAGCAATCATAAGGAAAATGAAGCGACATAGGAGCTAGAGGATCAGATGCACGAGCGCTACCCCTACCTCTTTGAATGAGGTACGTCAAGTTTCAAGGACGAAACTTCTTGTAAGGTGGGTAGGATGTTACACCCGGAAATTTTTGAATTAGTCGTTACGTACTAATTTAAAATTTAGTAGCTGTTGGGTGTAACGACCTTGCGGAATTTAATTAGCGGTAACGTGTCGATTACGTCCAAGTAATTTTATATTTATATAAAATTATTATGTATATAGGGTAAGGAAAGAAAACAAAATAACTAATAATAAGATAATGAATAAATAAAATAGAGAAGAAAAGTGTGGTGCTGTAGGAAAAGGATAAAGAAGTTTTTTTAAAAAAAAATTATGTAGATTACTTAATTTAAAATTGGGCAGGCGGTTGGGGATAAGGTGTTTAAAAAATAAAATAAAACAATAAACTATAATAAAATAAATAAAGATAGAAAATGAAGGTATGTTAAAGGATAAGGATGAAAGAATTAAAAAAAAGGAGGTCAAACGCACGGATTACGGGGGGATAACTGTTCCCCCCCCAAAATTTTGCAAGCTGGAACGTTAATTGGCACGGGGAGGGTTAATTGGAGAAAAAGGACGATATTATAAGAAACAAAAGAAAGGGTAAATGGAGGAGAGATGGTGTGAGCGGCTGGAGAAGAGAGAAGAGAGAAGAAGGAGGAAGAACAAAGGGAGAAGCGCGCAAGACAAGCCCCGACTTGGTCGTATAATTGTATGTCTCGAGGTAGGTTCCCTTTTTCCCCTCCAATTGGTACAAACTCAAGCATGCTTTGGTGATATATTATCTGTTTGGTGTTTTAATTGTTGAAATCTATACCATGATATTGAATATGTGCAAGATTTATGAATTTGAAGTCTACTGCATGCGTATATTAGTGTTATTGGATACTGTTGATGTGTATAAACGTTATGCGTGATTTTGATTTGATTTTAGGGGAAAATTTGATAATCAAAATAGCACAGTTTAGGGTTTTAAGTTGTTGATTTGGCCTTAGAATAGGTTCCCACAAACTGGAAATAGGCGAAAATGTAGATCAGAGTCAAAAAACGGCTGTCTGGAGGCGGCCGGATCGCCTCACGCGCCGCAGGAAGGAGCCGCGTGTGGCTCCACGTGCGCGCATGGGCGCTCACGTGCCTCATGAGCTTCAGCAGTTAAGGATTATAAAAAAAAGACTGTTAAAGGGCCGGCTTACCAGCGCAGACTAGACCAGCCCTTAATGGGCCGCGGTCTGCTGCTGCAGGACCAGCCCGTTAAGCTATTGTGTAAAAAAGGGGGGGCGGGGGAAGGCAGGCTAGTGGGCCGGACCGAATGGCCAACGGATCGGGCCAGCTGCTGCCGGCCCAAATAACTGAAAATAAAAAAAGGGCGCTGGACATCCGGCCATCGCGGGCTGGGCCGACCTTTGGCAGACTGGGGGGCTGGCGAAACAGGCTGGCCCCTTTACAATTATAATTACCTAAATAATTTATGAATTTCTGGAAATTGTATAATGGTTATTTAATTAATTTAAAATAGAAATAATTATAGAAAAAATATAAATAAATATCAGAAAATTATAAATAAATTCCAGAAATTATAAAATGCTAAAATTAAATTATTTCCATTAATTTTCAGTAATTGTGATATTTTATTTAATTTGGATAATAGGTAATAAATAGAAATAAATTAGGGAAAAAATGAGGAAAAATATAGAAAATGCACAATAAGTGTATACAATCCATGAAAAAATAGGTTTAACATCAAACAACATTAAATCATTACTCTGATAATAAATGAACCTAGATTTGAGTGCCGGAGGATGGTGAGGATGGGTCAGGGGCCTCAGACGATCATTAAGTGAACCTAGAATTGAGTGCCGGAGGATGGTGAGGATGGGCCAGGGGCCTCAGACGATTGTGTTGTTTGCATTCATGGCACGTGCATTGCATTGATGGTGGGTCGTGACGTACAGGTCACGGGCGCTCAGGATGGTGTACGATGGCAGGGCCAAATACACTCAGGATGATGACTATGGGTGGGTACGACCCACAGCCACTCAGTAGGTCCCGAGATCATGCATTGCATGGCGGAGATATCGGCATTTTGTGTGGCATGACTTTGTCGCGTGTGACATGCATAGTAGGACATGCATCACGATGTTGCGCATTCTTTATCTGGTGTGAATTACCTTTCCGCATGCTTTCATATGCTTATGTGATATCATATTATGTGTTACGTGCTATATCATTTTTGTATGCTCGTCTTGTACTAGTTGTAGACTGGTGCCTACTGGGTGATTTCCCGTCACTCACCCTTACTCCCCCCCCCCACCAGTTGAGCATGAGGAAGAGTACGCCTATATCTTTGATGAGGACGGGGCTGACACGGGTAGTATGAGCATACTGACGGTCGCACCTAGGATAAGAGGAGACCTTGCGACTGTCCGTTGTTAGTTCATTGGGGTTTCCGTCAGACATTACCTTGTATAGTTCGATAGACTCTAGATGTTAGCACGTTGACGTTCTTGTCATGTCTTATTTATTATTCTACTGAAGATTTTCTTTTATTCAAGTAAGTTAATGTTACAGAATTTCGTTTCCGCGAGAAAAATTTCTACGCATTTTCGGACATGTAGAAAGTTGTTTCGACACCTTGTATTCTCCTTAGTGAGATACGACGAGTGCACCGTTCCTGATGCTAGGGTTCGGGAGCGGGACGCTACATCATCTTTCTCTTGTGCAAACAAAAGCTAATAGAATACATACAAAAAGAATCCGACTAAAAGTTAATAGAATGAAAACACAACCAGCACATAGACTCGCTATACAATTGGTTCTATACTCGCAACACCACCTCTTTTTTGAACCTTAAACGATACGTACGGTTTTCACTAAACAAATAACATTTCAACACGAATTTCGAATATTTGACTATGACAAGAGAAATCCCTCGTTATGCGAGCTTCACTGTCTCAATCTCATAAAACTTTGTGGGAGATGCAAATCGGACGTCCAACGGCTTCCTAGATTAATAAAACTACACATAAAGACTCACACAATATGTCTCTTACAAACTAGCAGAAGTAGATCAATTAACCTTACGTACTATCAAAACTTCTTTTTGTCTTACAGTAACGAGGCCAAGTTATGGCTCTTCGCCCTACATAATAGAGCCCAAGCCATGGCTTTTCTCTTTACAGAGTCGAAAAACATCTGTACCTAGATTTGGGGGAGATAGATGCGGTAGATTAACCACTCAAATTTCACACATTTTGTATAGTATACTAAAAAAAATTTACAATATTAAATTCATTATATTAAAAAAAAATCACTCTGGTAGAACGTAATACGTGTACTATTACTATTGTCCATCATAACAATAACTTAAAAAAATTAAAATAAGAATAATAATCAAAATAATTTGACTTTCATAAATTATAGTCAATTCAAACTATGACATTATTTTTCAAACAGAAAGTATTTGACTAACCATTAGCGAAGACTGAACAAACAATAATTTGACTAACGACCAACAAAGAGTAGAAAAAAAAACCCAAAAATGGACGGAACGAGATCCCCTAACCCCCAAGTCCCTCACCCCCCTCCAGACCGCCCGACACGTGGCACACAGGGGGGGTGAGGCTGGATGTAGGTGACCCTCACCCAGCCTCACCACCCCCTGTGACACGTGTCACCGGGTCCTTAAATACCCCACTTAAAGGGGGTCAGGTGATTCCAGTCCAAAATGGACATGTCCATTTCTGGTTTAAAACTGGAACAGGAAACGATAAATTAAAACAGGAACCAAACTGTTACTAAAACCTTAACAAGGTTTAGGTTAAAGTTTGCAATTTATCAAACCCAAACTGAAACCGACCGTTTAGGTTTGCCATAACTGGTCGAAACCGGCCAGAACCGGAAGATTTCAAACCTATAGCTAAACCGACGGTTTCTTTATAACTAAAAAAATTATGTTTTTATACGGCATAATTTATGAATCATGGCCTTATATCATTTTTATAAAATAGTTGTATTGTCAATTTATATAGAATGGGTCTATTATTCCACCTACACATACTCCATTTATCCAACACGATATGTACTAAAACTATGTGAATAATCAAACATATTGAGATGCAAAAGTAGTCGATTTTTTCTCTTTCATGCATCTATATATGAAACTCCTTGATCAATTGATTAAAACATAACAACAATAATAACATTATATGAATTTTGATTACTGAAAACAAAAAGAATACATATGATATTTAGATTAGTAATTGAAACTTAATATATTTAGTCGTCAAAATCACACTCAAAGCTTTTCTCTAGAATCTTATTATTTGAAGTAAATAAACATTATAATATGCTTAGAAAAACTAATCTTTTATGTTCCTAAACCTAAAACCTATTAATTAGTACACCATTTTTTATTAGTGTCATCTATGCAAGTACATATAGAACCGGAGATCTCACTGAAAACAAGCTCTTTATCCTTTGAGATGAAGTTGTCTCTCGTCCTCCAGACCCAAGCGATACCTTTTGTTGTTGAAATATAGTGGATATAGTTGTTGTTATGTTCCTATCTTTCCATTTCCAATGGAGTTAAGGACACACTCATCCTTGACTTTGGAATATGATGAAATAAAGCAAAATGACTCTCTAAATTGGTTGTGCTTCTTATATTGTGAACTAACAGTTGATCGACACGCAATTTTCATTATGGGTCATCGGAAAACAACCTCTATGTGTTTCTAACACATGAGTATGGTTGCGTACATCTGGTAATGTTGTTGTAGTAGTAGTTGTTATGTTACTAAACTTAAAAGGGATAGAAAACACCAATCAAGACCTAAACCAAACAAAGCCAAAACCAAAAACCGTGTTCAAACACAAACATACAACATTCAGGTTAACATTTATCATTTCTTCGAACCTACTCCAGCAGTTCAGTGCACAAACCGTAGTCATGTCTATCCAAAAGAATGCCACAAATTCCACCCATAAATGTATCATCTCAGGCTAATAAAAACTAGACTAAGCCTATTAGAGTACAGGTCGATCCACGAACATGTCCAGCAACAAAAATGTGTTAGTGCCGCCTATATTACATTTGGACAATACTCCTCTCCAGTCACCTAACACATTACTATAAATAGAAACAAGAGCGTGCCGACACATACCTGGGAGGAAATAACATCCCCATGATCAAGACACGCAAAAAACTCTTGGTCATCATATCAGTCATCCAGCTTATCCAGGAAACTTCGCAACTCCTTCAGACCTTCTGCGGATATGCTCCGGTGTACCCTACCACGCGGGATTATCAGGTTTGGGGGCGGCTGTGCCTGGAAGCACACTACAACTACACACAAATTGTCTGAGCTTTTTCTCTTCAGGGCTTCGTCAACAAGGTCTTTGCTGCACAACAATGGATCATTGTGTTCTTGAAGCCTTCGGCGTGCAAAGTCTACTGCATTTTGGCTTCTGAATACATCCCAGATACCGTCACAACCAATAATAAGAAACTCATGCTCATCCGTTAGCCTGGTACTCATAAGTTCAGGTTCTGCGCTGAGTGGGCCTCCATCCTCACCTTTAAGACCTTCCATGTGCCAATCCCCGAGCGCACGGGCAACATTGAGCTGCCCGTTCAGGTAACCATCATCTACATATCCTCCTGAAGCTTCTATCCGCATTTTCTCTGCCAAGCAAACAGGTTTGTGATCTCTTGACATCTCAATTGCTTTACCCCGACGACAAAGTACAGCTCGACAATCTCCAGCATTTGCCACAACTAATGATCTGTCTCAGGTAAAGTGGAAAACCGAAAGTAAATCAGTCATAATTGGAAATCAAAATACATGGAACCAATACAAAAACTCATATAATGATAATAACAACAACAATAAATAAATAATCACTCAAAATTATCAGGAGCCATTTGCTGACAAAATCAGCCTTCCTCATGGTTGTAAGTACTATGAAGCCAAAAGATATTTAGTAATAGAAGGTTAGGAAATATTTATTTAAGTAGAATGTATTATGCTTCAACTAAAACCGCAAAAACATCCATGTTATGTAAGAGCATTCTCCATAGGAATACTTTCATTGGGTTCTGCATAAGAAAATAAGGTATTGCCTTTGATGAAACAAAACAGTTTCTCCCCGGAAAGTAAGCCTTCTTTTCCTTTTCCCTATTCTTTTATGGTGTGTTTTTGTTTTCACTAAAGAAGGTAACGATGCAGCACTGAATGACTGCTAAGTTTGACAGGTCCTGATATCCACCCCTCAAAGAAGAATGATTTGCGGGTTTGAGGAAAAATCATACTAATAATAAGTCATGCTTTCCTTCAGGATGCCTTCTAGCTACCTGTTAACCTGATCCGCTTCTAGGAAAAAGCCCTCACACCAGCTAAAAAAATGAGGAAGTCACGAGCAAAAGGAGACTTAAGATAAATTCAATACTGGAAAGATCACGCTCAGGGCAAACACAACTAATGAACGCTCAAGAAAAGCAACACAAAAAGCAGATAAGGAATCAAAGCTTCATATCCTATGCCACAACCAACCATACTCTCTTTTATCCGTTGTATCTGAAAATTACATTCAAAAAACAATGCATGTGAACTCTAACCTCCCCATAACAACAGCTGCCAGAGCAGTTGTGCCAGAAGCAAGATCAGCGTCCGAGGAACATGCTTCAGAAAAAGCCACATCTGTCTGAAGAAATGCTGATGACATAGCTCTCTCAATCTCCCCAGGGAAATCGTCATCGTTGACAAGGAACCTTGGCAAATGAAGGCAAGCAAAGTCAGCTGCATGTTTCCCTCCATGTCCATCGAATACCTAATCAGCCAAGAAAATACTAGGATAAGTCATCAGTCCCTAGACTCTAAGAACACAAAAAAGGATGCAGTAATAGCCATCATTTCTTAAAAATAACAGATATTTCTCGTTTGTAGATATAATTCTGCTTCTTAAGAATTATGACACACAGATATCATAGATATAGAACAGATACCCACATGCTGTTACATCAAAAACACCATGGACAATCAACCTTCAACTAAGGTGGACTCCTATTAAGGGAACAAAACAAAAGCACTCTCAAGAAACTCAATCGCTTTAAATTTTTGAAAGAATTATTTATCAGCTACGCTCCTCATAGTGATTAAGGTTTTGGATACATGCAAAAGAAAATGTACCACAGCTTGAGGTGATCCACAATCTTTTCCTTAACATCTATCGCTTAATATGAGATTTCTGTTTCCTCAAGAGAATCATTCTCAATGGAAGTTGAATCAATTTAAGGAACTTCTAGAGAACAAAAGGGAATAAAGCTCTGCTTCATATACTTACTATGTTTGGCATGAGAGAAATTCAGTAAATCCCACTAAACTACACTTGTACTGTACGCTTGACGCATATGGCACGAAAAGGAAGTTCAATCTCCATTCAAAAGTACCAATCAATTTTTCTTTAGATCTTAATTCCAATCTAGAACAAGCAATATATCTACTACATGAATACATATCAAGCCTGTATATCTTAAGTTGCAGAACAAGCAACATAGAAACTTTTTAAAGGTTGTCACTTGATACACTACTCCCACCTTGACCAAGAATATTATTAAGGCAACTGGAGTACACCACAACATGATCACATTTGAGATCCCACTTAACAAAACATGTCAAATCGCATTTCACCACCCCTAATTTGTGGGAAAAAAAAGAATAAAGTACAGCCAATTATTTCGTGTCTGGCATCCAACAAAAGAAGAATGACTAATGACCCACTAGAAAGTTTAGATGACTAACCAGAAGCAAAGATAAACATGCAGCTACTAATGTTCTTTTACTCTTTTTCTTCTAATGGGAAGACAAATAATAATAGTAATAATAAGAATCATCACCATCATCATAACAGCAACAAAGACAAATAAAGAAAAGGAATTCCAGATCTCAACAGTCAGAAAAGTAAAATTTACCCCATAAAAAGCACTAGGCCTGTGATTAGAACTCTTCAATCCATAATCATGCATGAAATCATCGGCACATATGTATACATCCTCCATAGTAGCACGTGAACCAATATCTGCCCATGCACCAGACCGAAGAGCAGGAACAAACCCAGTAGGACAATCATTTATGGTAAGCCCATCCAAAGCAGTATGGGCAGCTATACCATCAGCCTGCTAAAAAATCAGAGAAACAAGGAAATAAGAATCCAAAAAGTTGAGCAATTACATAAGCCCCAGTTTCACAAGTTATCCTCATTCCACAGAAGAAACGGAGTAGTCCCGCTAATGCCATCCCCTACTCAACATCCTTAAGATTCTATATGTAGATCAGCATGCCACCTTACACTGAGATCAGACTCTCACCTAGACTTATCAGATGAACTTAGTCCATTTGAGTATGGTGGAGTATCAACATGTCTTCAGATATATTCACATATTTCATAAGATTCAGACTTTAACCAAGTCAACTGCTGAAAAGTTCTGTTTCTCTTGAGCATGGGCTATGCCTGTTTTACCCTTGCAAAGAAGAAAGCACAAACTACTAGACCCTCACATTAACAGGAAAAATAACTTTTCTTTTCATTTGTATTTAGAAGTTTGACAAGATCCTAATGTCTGAGCTTCATTTTGCCCCTGACCCCGGAACCCCTCCTCCTAGGCAGCCCACATTAAGAGGCTTGAAGACTACAAGAGCCAGTTCAAGTAAGAGTAAAATAGGTAGTAAACTTGACATCAGTCATTTGTCCCATGTTATATTCTATTCTTGGGTTCATAAGTGCCTTCAAAGGCAGAGAAGAGGGATCTAGAACCTGTACTAAGCCACAAAAACTGCCCCACAAAAATTGTAAAAAGAAGTTGCAAAACTGATACAATTAAAATACCAAAATCTAATATAGTATTACAGCATTTCCTATTTAAATTATAGCTATATGCCGGTTTAGACCCACACTCTTATATTCCATTAAACTGTTTTCATCCCACTCAAATGCGCTAAATAATGGCCTAATCAATTTCATTGTAATCACCATTAGACTAAACAATTTTTCAGTGGAACAATATCAGAATGTCAACATGGATGTGCAAAAGTACAACGAAGGATACGACAAGAAATAAAGATATACTAGGAGAACATATATGGAGGAAGCTGATTAGAGGGAAGCAGTTTTTTAGCACTGGGGAGGGTGTCGATTATCATAGAACACAATAGCAACAGAAAAATCCACTCAGCTGATCCCCTATAATGTTGAGTTGTGCTATTGTTGTTCTCATGGACTAAACACAAAGACAACCGAAACTTAAAGAAGAAAATTGTAACCCAATGCAATTCAATGAAGCTGCACATAAACCAAACCCTGAAAAAGCCAGCGGTAGACATAGTTCTAATAATCTACCCATGACCAGATTGCCAAGCTAAATTGAGTAAATACGTTGAAGCTGTCGCACAGTGGTTCAGTTGACACCAAACAGAACAACGGCTAGTACAGATTAAAATTCATATCCCATTTGACATACTTCATATTGAAATCATTGTCTCAAAAGATCAATATCTACAAGCATCAAACAACAGATAATCCATCCGGGGCCAAATCCAAAAGCCTAGGAAACAACACCTACCTCCCCAAGCTCCATTTTATCTTTATAGGATAAGAAACTAAGCATCAAAGCCGGAGTTGGGCCGATATAAAGAAACTTACTTGTCCTGGAACCCGACTAAAGAAAGCAAAAAAGGGTAATTGAATTTAAATTTCCATAAAAAAAACATTCCAAATAAAATTCAAGAAAATGCATTATACCAATGAGGAGTGCCGGAGCAGGGAGTTGGTACAAGCGGTGGGGCCCATAGAGAGACCAGAGCTCAAGCTATGGCGGTTAACGGAAACAAGTGGGATGGGCGGGCGTCGGTCGCTTCCGGTAATCCCATTCTCCCTATCGCCACCACTTCCATTCTTCACAATTACGTCACAGTCTTCCATTTTCATTCTGCACCATTTCTCTTCCCAAGAAAAAGGAAAAACCAATCCAAAAACAAGCGAGAAAACACAAAATTGAAGGACCTGTAGCCAGCAGTTACACTTGAAAATCAAGAAAGTTAATCTCTGCAGGGTTAAAAGTAGCGCTATGAAATTCTAGGGTTTTACAGAGGTATGTGGATATATCTACGTAAATCAAGATGCGCCGTAGAGAGAGATCTGTGAGCTTCTTTTTTTTCTTTCTTTTTGTTTTGTTTTTTTTTTATTTTTTTTTTTTTTTGAGAGGAGAAAGAAAAGCAGTTGAGAATTGGCAAAGGTCAAGTAGTGACGTGGGGCAACGGTGTCTTGTTTTTTGGAGGATCTGATCTTTGATGGAAAGAAATATTCTACACGTCACTACACGACACGTGACAGCAAGAGCAAGAGTGGATGGTGAGGCTAAATAAAGGTTACCCGCATCTAGCTTTACCATCCAACTCTGTTGCCATGTGTCGCATGATGACGAATGGAATGAAAAGAAAGTGGGGCAGGAGATCTCCCAATAAAATTTATAAGTGGCAAACATATGAAACAACTATGGTTTTTTCCATAAGAATTAAATAGCTATTTTACATTTCATATATAAATGTTTCGTGACCTTACACTTACTAGCTACTTATATATTTTGAATTAATAACATATATGAATATGTTATTCACTATGTTACAATTTATATCTATTTAACCGAATCGACCGTTTTAAGTGTGGAGTATTTTTATTTATATTTTACATCTACATCTTTTACATATGTTGTAAATACGTTTGAAGTTTTTTGCAAATCATATTCATATGTTCAATGACTTTTGTAAATCATATTCATTTACATTTGACGTCATCATTGTCACTGTTAGCTCAAAGGTTGATTCCGTTAAATGAATGAGAATAGTAGCATGTTGGACAGTATGAGAATATATGTTGCAAATTCAAAATATATGGATATTAAACATTTGAATATGAATTGTGAATTACATATAATTATATTGTGGCTGGTTTCTTCTCTATCAATTAGTGAAGACATTTTAAATTACCGTGTCATATTAGTTATAAAATTAAATGTTCTTATTTTTGAATTTGGAAACGTGCATCTTTATTTCAACAAAACATAACATGAGCACACAAGGTATACACATCAAGATTGCATAAACAATCTATAACCAAGTGTACTAGACCATGGGTTAAATAAAAGGGTGTTTCCGGTGCATTAGGCTCCTGTGTTTGTGTAGGGTCCAGAGAGGGGCCATATAACATTGTCAGCCGCACTGGCACCCTATAAAATTTTTCCTTTAATTTAGTTGAAAAATTCTTGCCACACAGCAGCCCTGAGGCCGCCCTCCACCTACACCAGTCTACCTGAACTCGGTGTGCTACATCACTATTTATGTCTCCATCTTGCTGTACGAACAATCTTAGCTACTTGAACTTACTGTGGGACCACATGACCTTTGATGGTGAGGTGGCTATTTTCACCGTTAGTTGCGCCGCTGAAGTTGCAGTGTAGATACTCGGTCTTAAAACGTCTAATCCTTATGCCTTTTCTCTCTAAAGCATCTCGACACTCCTCTAGTCTCATATTCAGACTACTCTCTGCGACTAATACAATATCGTCAGCAAAAACATACACCATGGGACTGCCTCGTGGATTGGCTTTGACAACTCGTCTAGGACAACTGCAAAAGAAATGGGCTCAAAGCGGACCCCTGATGGAGGCCTAACCCCAAGGAAAAAGTTTGTATTCCCCAAAGGCATACAAACGGTTGTTTTCGTCCTAGTACATATCTCTAATTATGTCTATATACTTCATAGAAACCCCTATGGCATCCAGATTATCCCAAAGCAATCTACGTGCATACTATCATACGCTTTTCAAGATCGTTGAAAAGCATATGTAGATCTCGATTCTTCTCCCTGTACTTCTCCATCAATCTCTTTACATGTGTATTGACTCTATAGTTGACCGTCCTGACATGATTGGTTTCATTGTAACCTGAGTTTCTTCCGTAATTTTAGTGTTAACTACTCTCTCCTATAACTTCATAATATGACTTAGCAACTTAATCCCTCTGTAATTCTAACACAACACCGGGCGTCTCCTTTGTTCTTAGATAGACGACCACACTACTCCTTCTATACTCATCTGGCATTTTTTCTAAAGTTTGACTTATTTCAATTTTTTTAAGTAGATAAACCCAACTCTAGTGTGATCATCCATACAGGTCATAACCATCTTGTTCATTGATATTTGTTGTCCTAAAAATAGGACCCAGATATCAGAGTGAACAAGATCAAATAGAGCAGTGGATTTATATACTTTAGCAGTGTAACTCTTCATCAATCATCATCATCCGGACCCAGTATATCCCAACGACAGCAAAAGCTATCGTTAGAGTCTGGGGAGGGTAAGTGGTAGGCAAACAATACCTCTATCCCAAAGGATGGAGAGTCTGCTTCCAGTGGAGACCTCCGGCTCTATATGTACCTGCATAAATGACATAATAATAGAGATAATATGTGCTAGTGTGTA
Source organism: Eustoma russellianum (assembly GCA_036186865.1). NCBI lineage: Eukaryota > Viridiplantae > Streptophyta > Magnoliopsida > Gentianales > Gentianaceae > Eustoma > Eustoma russellianum. The sequence continues at coordinate 5,936,224 of AP025053.1, forward strand.
GTGAAGAAATACAAGAAAGTCAACCTAAAGCGTAGATACATCACGTGTATATTACATGTAATGTAAACACGGTATAACGGTATAACATACGCAACCAAGTGGAATGTCAACCTAAAGCGTAGATAGTGTATACGCCTATCTATGTCCCTAATATACTCTAAATATCCATATATATGGCATATACCTCATTAACCTTAATCTTATGTCTCCATGAACTCCTATCCTAGACCATGTTCTCAGAGAGGTACAATCTAGTAGGTCGTGCCTTATCTGCTCATCCCAAGTCAGATTGGGCCTGCCTTTACTCCTATTCTCCTCTACAATGAGGCTTTCAATTGCTCTGACCGACTCCGTTGTCTGCCTCCGCTTGACATGCCCAAACCATCTCATTCTTCCCCCCCTTATCTTATCTGCTATACTAGCCACGCCTAACTCTTACTTGTTTGTTTAGCTAAATGAGAAGTTTCACAAATATTACTCATAGGATTAACATTGATAAACAAATCTGGCTTTAAAAGTTTCAGGCATACATAATTTAGATGTTCTAATCTTCTATGCCGTAGAAGAATGTCATATATATAAGAAGTATCAGAATAACTCTTAGTTCCACTAGTATCTTTGGTGTTTGTCCCTTGTTCATCAATTTGTTTATTGTAGCATGCAAAAATAGTTTTTCTATCTTAAATAGAAAAAGGTCATTTATGTTTTTAGCACTGCCAATCGTCCTCTTCATTTGTTTTCTGAAAACCAGCATTTAGAGGATGAAAACCAGGCTATATTGTCATTATCCTTTGCAATTATTCTAAGAGAATAATTCTAAGAGATAATAAGTTAAAATTTAGACTAGGAACATGTTAAACATTCTTTAATAATAGTTTGTCATTTACTTTAACATTGCCTACTCATGTAACTTGTAAAGAAGATCCATTTGCTATTTTAACTGATTTTATAGCCGACAAGAACCATAGAAGAAAGAAGGTTACCATTACTGGTCATATAGTTTGAGACCCCTAATTCAACAATCTAAGAGGTCTATTGTCTGGAAGCAGAAGCAATACCTCTATGATGTTGTCCAGTACTTGCCATAATGCTTGTATGGGTGGGATTTTGATTAGTCAATTGCTGATTCAGCAACTGGAGTAGACTTCAATTTGGGCTTTTGTAAAAAGACTTGAATTGTCAGTTTGTTGTCTTGTTCCATGTGCTATTATGACACTCCCATTTCCACTGTCAGTTGGCCTTGAAGAAGACTTCCAGGGTTGTTATTTGGTCTTGGAGGCTTTTCCTCATTTGGGTTACTATGTAATTTCTACCAGTCGTATATGAAGTGTCTATCCTTTTTGCAGCAGCTACAGAAAAACCTTCCTTTTTCAGTGTTTGAGGATTGTTTATTAGCTGCAAGAGGTGAGACATCAAAAGTTTTTCAGTAAGCAATGCAGATGTTTCTGTGTTTGGGTTTAAAGACACATCATGACTTTCTTTCTGCTTTCTTCATTATTGATTTCAGTAAAAGCTGCTTTTAGGCCAGACAATGGTTTAGTACTCAAAAATTCTGCTTCTAGCACTGTCAAAATCTAGATGTAATCCTGTAAAAAATCTGAACACTCTTCTGTCCATTGATTGCTTTGTATAGTTTGGAATCTATAGCACGGGACCATCGATGTACTTCAAATACATCAATATGTTGTCAGACCCTTGTCAGCAGTGTGTGATACTTATTAACGGTTAAGTTTTCTTGCTTTATTTTATTAACGGTTAAGTTTTCAGCTGCAGTCTCATACATCATAAAGTAATCAGAGATATCAAGAAGCATGGACTTTATTAGCCATGAGAGTATCATGGTGTTTTTAGACTTCCATGGTCTGAATTTGGAATCAGTTTCACATGGGAGAATGATTGTTCCAAATAAATATTCCTCCTTGCCTTACCTGTCACAAACATTTCCACCCTTCTGAAACAAAAGAGGTAGTTGTCTCCATTAAGTTTGTGTCTTATAATGACTATAGAAGAGTCATCAAACACACCAGTATCATTGGACCATGCTCTTGACACTTGTTCAGGAGTGAAGATGGCCTCTATTTGCTCAGCAGAAGGAGTAGAAGAAGAAGGCATTCCCATTTAAAATGTTTCACAATCAGCGCTCTGATACCATATAGAGAATTGTGAATATATTATTCATTAAATTAAATGTAGATGTACAAGTATTGCCTCTTGTACTTGCAGTTTACCAAGCCATCAAGTGGTTGCAAGTTTCTATTGTAAGATTTAATTTAATAAACCCCTGAATAGGACCGTTTAATCGAATCAATGGACAAAGTAACAAAATGCGGAAAATATACATTGCTCCATTACTGTTGTTAATCTGAACACGTACGCTGCAAACTGCTCCGGCTGATGAAGAATCTGGCGTAATCCAAGGATTCACAACCTCTAACCAATTGCTGATATACCCCTTGAACGGAATCAACAATTCACTGCTTTACCCGATAGAGAGGCTAGGCAGTGTGTGCTTTATAGAAAATTCGGCACACCTTCCCTCTAATATACTGTAATGGCTGTTGTACTATATGCGTCTGTTTTTGATAATCTGAGGAGGTGAAGCCTCCTCCTTTATATAGAGGGGAATGGAAGAATCTGGTAGGTTAGGATTTAAATTTAAACTTAAATTAAAATTTAAATTTAAACTTAAATTCAAATTTAAATCTGAATTCAAATTTAAATATGAATTTAAAAACCCAACCTTATCTTCCTTTATTAATGTTATCTAATATTTAATAATAAACATTATTATTAAATATTATTTAATATTTAATTATTATACCAAGAATTATCTACTAGCCACACGTGGGTTGTCGCCCCTCGCGGACCAGATGTCGTAACTTTATGGTCGTTGCACTTTGAACCCCATCCATCGCGGTCTCTGACCATATGACTGTCTACATATTCGGGGTTTCCATTTAGACCACATTATACATCCACGAGTATATAAGATGATCACTTAACGTGTTGATGTTTTACGTAACAATTAATATTATTACGTGACATATGTGACATATAATATTATCATACATAACGTCCACCTTATGATTAATTCGTATAAACTTTATCAACGTGCTGTGCATCACACGTATCTCGAATTAATCCCAACAATCTCTCACTTGGGACTATGTATGTATCTTAAAGATTATATGTCACTCCTTTTGAGCTCATATACTGTATGTCTTTTAGTGTGTCTTTCCTTTTCCCTCTTAAAATCATGATGTTAACATTCTACTGAATGATATGGATACTGAAATGGATATGTAGTGTGGAATTAATATGCTAGGTGATCATACATATTTAATTCCAACTTGGCCCTACTTTAGCGAGATTAATAGAATTCAGAATATATGCCGTAACTGCTTAATATACATTACTTCTGCAGAAAAACTTTAATATAATCGGAATGTACATTATACTGTTTGTCTGAAATAAACAACTTTATTGAACACAAGAAAAACCTCAAAGACTCCCACTAGGATAAAATATCCTCAACTGGACTAAGACTCATACGGCTAACATGCTTGTGAAACACACCCGGTTCCACGGCCTTAGTCAAAGGGTCGGCCACTATGGAGTCTGTACTGATATGCTTAATACTGATTAGACCACTCTGAATTCTTTCTTTAACAGCCAGATACTTCATCTCTATGTATTTCGATTTAGACGAACTCCGGTTGTTATTTGAATATAGCACCGCTGCTTTACTGTCATAGTAAATCCTCATTGGAGACGAGATAGTCTCCAATATTCGCAGCCCTGTGACAAAATTGCGAAGCCATATCGCCTGATTGGATGCGTGGAATGATGCAACGAATTCCGCCTCCATAGTGGAAGATGCCAATAAGGTCTGTTTCGTGCTTTTCCACGAGATCGCACCTCCGGCTAAAGTAAACATATAGCCCGAGGTCGATTTCATACTATCCTGACATCCAGCAAAATCGGAATCTGTATATCTAGTGATCTCTAACTTATCAGATCTCCGATACGTCAGTACGTATTGTTTCGTTTCTTGTAAATATTTCAGCACCCTTTTTGCTGTCGTCGAGTGATCCTTACCCGGATCAGAGAGGTATCTGCCTACATTTTCGTAATGAATGTCAAGTCTGGTCATGTACGTACTTGGGCATACATTATACTCCCTACTACCGAAGCATTGGGAGTATTGCGCATCTCTGAACGTTCAAACTCTGTTTGGGGACATTGTTTCAGGCTGAATTTGTCTCCTCTTGCCACAGGGGTATTAAGTGGTTTACACTTATCCATGATATGCCGCTTCAACACCTATTCGATGTATGCCTGTTATGAGAGACCTAAGATACCTTGGGTACGATTCCTCTGTATCTCAAGTCCCAACACATATGAGGCTTCACCAAGGTCTTTCATCTCGAAATGCTTTCTCAGAAAGGCTTTGGTGTCGCTCAACATGTTTACATCGTTTGTTGCAAGCAGTATATCATCTAGTACAAGATCATGAATATGAATTTGCTCCCACTGAACTTGTGATACACGCATTCGTCAATTTGGTTTGCCTCAAAACCAAAGGAGACAACCATTTTGCGAATTTGAAGTACCACTATCGAGATGCTTGTTTGAGCCCATAGATGGATTTCTTTAGTCGACAAACCATGCCTTTGGATATCCCACCTCGAATCGAGGTGGTTGAACCATATAAATGGTCTCGTCGAGTTCTCCGTTTAAAAACGCAGTCTTGACATCCATCTGATGTAGCTCAAGATCTAAATGTGCCACTAAAGCCATGATTATCCGGAAGGAATCCTTCGTGGATACTGGAGAGAAGGTTTCCGTATAATCTATGCCCTCCTTTTGGGTAAACCCTTTAGCAGCAATTCGAGCTTTATATCGTTCTACGTTGCCTTTTGAATCCCGTTTGGTTTTAAATATCCATTTGCAACCAATAGGTTTCGAACCTTTAGGCAACGAGACGACATCCCATACCTTGTTGTCGTGCATAGACTTTATTTCTTCTTCCATGGCCTTTATCCACTTTTCTGAATTTCGACATTGCAATGCTTGTTGGACGTTTTTGGGGTCATCGTCCAACATACCAATATCAAATTCGTGTTCTTCGAGATACACCACATAGTCGCTAGGTATGGGATTTCTCCATTCACAAGTGGATCTCCTTAGAGGCACTTGTTCTTGGGATACTGTAGGTTCCTGAACTGCATCAGCCGGCAATTTATCGGGTTCTTCAGTAACTTCCTCAGGAACATGAATTTGTTCCTCTGGAGCGTCACTATTGGGATGAGGTACCTCAGGTGCGGGTATCGCTGATGCTATCTCCCCAAAAGATGGTTCGATTCGCATTTCTGTCGCATCTGAATGTGCCTCATCTAACTCGATGATCTGATGATGCAAAAATATTCCCCTCGGAACCAAAGTATCCTCAAAGAACTTTAACGAATTTGTCTCGAAAAACACTTTACTTGTGGGATCGTAGAATTTATACCCTCGTGACCTTTCTGAGTAACCAACAAAATAGCAACTAACTGTTTTGGTGTCCAGCTTTCTTTCATTTGGTCTGTAAGGCTTCGCCTCTGCTGGATAGCCCCAAACCCTTATGTGGTTAAGGCTAGTCTTACGCTTAGTCCATAACTCATAAGGGTCCTTATTGTTGCTTTAGTTGGTACTCGATTGAGGATGTAAGCTGCGGCTTTAAGCGCTTCTCCCCAGAAGAATAATGGTAGCATAGTTTGACTCATCATACTACACGCCATGTCCATAAGTGTATGGTTTTGTCTTTCAGCTACACCATTCATGCTTGGTGACCCAGGCATGGTGTACTGAGGGACGATTCCATTTTCCTCTAGGTATTTAGCAAATGGTCCTGGACGTTATTCTCCTGATCCATCATATCGACCGTAGTATTCACCCCCACGGTCCGATCTGACGGCTTTAATCCTTTTGTTAAGTTGTAACTCAACTTCAGCTTTAAAGGATTTGAACATGTCTATTGCTTGCGCTTTTTCTTTAATCAAGAATATGTAGCCATATCGCGAATAGTCGTCAATAAAGGTGATAAAATAAGGGTGGCCATTTTGAGTAACCGGATGAAATGGGCCACTAATATCGGTATGAATCAACTCTAATCGACTATTTGCACGATTTGCTTCATATCTTCGGACTTTAGTTTGTTTTCCTTTAGCACAAAATACACACGACTCTAAGTCGGTTAAGTCTAAAGGATTGAGAATTTCTGTTTTGACAAGACGTTCTATTCTGTTTTTGGACACGTGTCCTAAACGTTGATGCCAAAGTGATCCTGAATTCTCATGAGTTAATTTTGCTTTAAACGTTTCGCGTTACAACATGCAACGTTTCTTGATTTGAAGCAACATTTATTGAATAAAGTTTATCAATTTCGGACATTATACTGTGACCAATCAATCTACAAGCATGATAAAGTTGGAAATTTTCATTTCCAAAATAACCGTAATATCCACTTTTATCCAATCGATAAAACGAAATAAGATTTCGTTTAAACGATGGTACTACAAAAGTGTCATGCAAATCTAGATAGAAACGGATGTTAACAGCAATCTAAAATGCCCGATGGCTTCAACCTTTATGCCGCTGCCATTTCCCCAATAGACGTATCTTTCATCGTCTCTTGGTTTTCTATGGCTTAGGCAACCTTGCATAGTCACAGATAGGTGAGTCGTGGCTCCCGTATCGAACCATCAAGTGGTCATATCCGAAACAAAATTAACTTCAGAACAAACTAAGAATGTACCCTTTTCTTGAGACAAGATATATAACCGGTACAGTTCTTCCTTACATGTCCTTCCTTATTGCAAAAGAAACAAGTCATGCTTTTGGGTGCGTTAGTAGTAACCACCCCCTTTTCCTTTTGACTTGCCTTTTGCACAGTAACCATTTCCGCAGCTTTGCGTTTCTTACTACCGAACTTGATGGCGACAACATTCGTAACTTCATGCCCTTCTATGCTGCCGTTTCCACGGTACTGTTTCGAGCAAAGTTTCTTTAAGAGATTGCATGTCTCGGCTTTCTCATTCTTTACATATCTTTGCTCGAGATCGGCTAAAAATTCTTCAGCCGCCATGGACTCAGAAACGTGTCCCCTGAAGCATTTGGGGATAGTCTTTTGCATGATCATAAGACACATGCGATTCGATCATAACCAGCGTGTCATGTGAGATTTTTTCTCACTGGTACTTTCGTCTGTTAGCACAGCTGGACGATCTATCTGCAACGCAGTGTCTAGATCAGCAATCCCCAGAAAGATCTCAAATTGACCTTTCCATTGCTTATAGTTTGAACCGTTCATTGTAGGAATATCCTTAATGTTAAACATTATTGCTGAAAAGCAAACAAGAAACGGACTTAAATACACAACACGTGTAATCTTTAAACTGCATACAAACCAAATATCAAAATAGAACCCCGATTTCATCTACCAATTGTCTTTCAATATTGGGGCTCTTGGACTCATCCCAATACCTTCCAACAATTGGGTGTAGTGGTCAATATGACGGCTCTCCAAGCACGGGTTTAACCACCTTTCTTTGGGCCGATGGGTTAACATATGCATTTAAAGCTTCGTCGCCGGCCCTATTTGGGTCCACTACCATGCTCATATGTGTTTTCGACAATCACACCTTCTTTTGGGCCGGTCAACGATTGCCTCCAACACATACATGCACTTCACGATCATAACAAATATAGTGGCGATGATATGATTGCCGCACTTTAAGAGGATCATATTAAAGCCCTACACCAGACCTGAAGCAAAAAATACACCAGCTTTTGCCTCCAGGAGGAATCGAACCCGGTACCTACTAGTTTCCATCCCAGTCTCTGGCCACTTGGCCAACAGGCTATTTGTTTCACACCATGGCAGCCAGCATATATATATATAATAATCTACCGAAATTCCATAAAGTGGAATTGTCGGAGAAGGGATCGAAACTGAGACCACCTTGTTTTCTGGAGGCGACGCTGGCCACCAAGCCAGTGCCTGATTTTTGTCGTATTCGAGTGGAAGATTTATTTATTCCGTACAACAGAAACCTTTTATTCCACCAAAATTGTTCCGAAAAATGTTTTGACCCAAAAAAAACGTTTTTCAGCATGAACAGATTAACAATATTGATTCGATTAAACCTGGCTTTGATACCAATTGTAGGATTTAATTTAATAAACCCCTGAATAGGACCGTTTAATCGAATCAATGGACAAAGTAACAAAATGCGGAAAATATACCTTGCTCCATTGCTGTTGTTAATCTGAACACGTACGCTGCAACTGCTCCGGCTGATGAAGAATCTGGCGTGATCCAAGGATTCATAACCTCCCACCAATTGCTGATATACCCCTTGAACGGAATCAACAATTCACTGTTTTACCCGATAGAGAGGCTAAGCAGTGTGGGCTTTATAGAAAATTTGATGTACTATATGCGTCTGTTTTTGATAATCTGAGGAGGTGAAGCCTCCTCCTTTATATAGAGGGGATGGATGAATCTGGTAGGTTAGGATTTAAATTTAAACTTAAATTAAAATTTAAATTTAAACTTAAATTCAAATTTAAATCTGAATTCAAATTTAAATATGAATTTAAAACCCAACCTTATCTTCCTTTATTAAATGTTATCTAATATTTAATAATAAACATTATTATTAAATATTATTTAATATTTAATTATTGTACCAATAATTATCTACTAGCCACACGTGGGTTGTCGCCTGCACTTTGAGCCCATCCATCGCGGTCTCTGACCATATGACTGTCTACATATTCGGGGTTTCCATTTAGACCACACTATACATCCACGAGTATATAAGATGATCACTTAACGTGTTGATATTTTACGTAACAATTAATATTATTACGTGATATATGTGACATATAAT
>AP025053.1:5952382-5978621 GCA_036186865.1 Eustoma russellianum
AAAGAAACAAGTCATGCTTTTGCGTGTGCCAGCAATAGGCACCCCCTTTTCCTTTTGACTTGCCTTTTGCACAGTAACTATTTCCGCAGTTTTGCGTTTCTTACCACCGAACTTGGTGGCGACAGCATTCATAACCTCATGCCCCTCATTCTTTAACCTTTCCTCCTCTTGCACACAATGTGAGATAAGTTCATTTACTGTCCACTTTTCCTTTTGGCAGTTGTAACTAACCAGGAAGTGTTTGAACTTAGGAGGTAAGGAGTTGAGAATCATGACAACCAGCATGTCGTCAGAGACATCCAGTTTCATGTTTCTCAACTGAGAAGCGATATGAGTCATCTCAAGGATGTACTCCCTTATACTGCCAGATCCACGGTACTGTTTCGAACAGAGTTTCTTTAAGAGATTGCCAGCCTCGACTTTCTCATTCTTTACAAACCTCTGTTCGAGATCGACCAAAAATTCTTTGGCTGTCGTGGTCTCAGAAACGTGTCCCCTGAAGCATTCGGGGATAGTCTTTTGCATGATCATGAGACACATGCGATTTTATCGTAACCAGCGTGCCATGTGAGTTTTTTCCTCACTAGTACTTGAGTCTGTTAGCACAGCTGGACGATCTGACTGTAACGCAGTGTCCAGATCAGCAATCCCCAGAAAGATCTCAAGTTGATCTTTCCAATGCTTATAGTTCAAACCGTTTAGTGTAGGGATGTCCTTAATGTTAGACATTATTGCTGAAAAGCAAACAAGAAACAGAAATCAATACACAACGCGTATAATCTTTAAACTGCATAAAAAACAAATATCAAAATAGAACCCCGATTCCATCTACCAATTGTCTTCCAATATTGGGGCTCTTTGGAGTCATCCCAATACCTTCCAACAATTGGGTGTAGTGGTCAATGTGACGGCTCTCCAAGCACAGGTTAACCACCTTCCTTTGGGCCGATGAGTTAACCTACGCTTTTAAAGCTTCGCCGCCGGCCCTATTTGGGTCCACTACCATGCTCATATGCGTTTTCGACAATCACACCTTCCTTCGGGCCGGTCAATGATTGCCTCCAATACATACATGCCCTTCACGATCATAACAAATATAGTGGCGATGATATGATTGCCGCACTTTAAGGGGATCATATTAAAGCCCTACATTTGCTAAGTCGCGTAACTTTATGGTTCTAAATGATCCGCAGTTTCCTGACTGACCCTTTTGCACGAACCGTGCATACTTAACCCCAACATCTGTTTTGTTTTACTTAAACCAATTTGAACTAGCTTGATTCCCTTTACGGCTCAAATAAGAACCACCTTGAACCAAGCTCAGTTCTCCTTACGGTATAAGAAAACAATATCTTTATCAATCAATTTAACAAGTGATATAACCTTATGATGGGTCACATTGAGTGTGAAGTGAACCGATTCAGTAATACCCACTTGCCATAAGGGTGTATTACCATTCCACATAATTTCCAGGCCACCGGTGGAGTCACAATGGTCTCGCTTAAGTACCGGCTTTCTTAGACAAAACTATGTGTACGGTGTTTTTATCACAACTCAATGAGTCATCTATCACGAGAATAAACCGCATTGATTGATAAGTGTTGGTTAATTCAGTCAACTTAGCCCATCGAATTAACTTGGTTGAACTCGGTCAAACCGGGTCAAGCAAGATTCGGATCCTTATTGGGTTAAGTTCCTTAAATTTATTTTATTTATTTATTAACATGCATAAACATAAGGCATAAATAAATAAATAACTGCATGCATATAATGAAATACTGCAATAATAACCGGAAATGAAACTTAACACTTGATTATTATCATTTTGGATTTCTTTAAAATAATAATAATAATAACAAGAATTTATTATTATTATTATTATTACTATTTTACTTAACAATCTTTAAATAATAATAATAATAAAAGAATTTATTATCATTATTATTTACTTAATTTTTCTTTAAAAGAACTTGAAAATAATAACAATAATAATTACTTATTATTATTACTATTTTCCTTTAATAATAACAATAATAATAATTAAACTATCATCATCATTATTATTTCCTTTAAAAGAATACTTTAAAATAATAATAACAACAATTAGTTATTATTACTATTTTCCAGAAACTTTAAAATGAACTTTAAATAATAATAATAACAATTATTATTATTTACTTTATCCAAAATAATAATAATAAACACATAAACAAATAAAAAAAACTGAAATTAAAAGGGAATAGGGGAAGGGGGCCGCGGGTCGGGTCGGGTAGAACCCGCCCAGCCCCAACTGTTTTCCCTTTTTTTTTAATTAAACAAAGTTTGGGCCGAAGCCCAATTCTGAACAGGATCTAGCCGAAACCTGCCTGGTCAGTAGCAGCCCCCAAATCTGAATCAGCCTTTTTCTCTCTTTTTTTTTAAAATTTAGACACTTAATTGGGCCGAAGCCCTCTCCTGAAACACTGCTGGACCGGGTCAGACCCGTATCCGGGCCCAGTTTCTGAATTCTTTTTTTTTATTTAACTGTAATTGGGTCGGATCTGATTTCTGAACCGGGTCGAATCCGGATTCAGCCATGCCCGCCAGCCCAAAACCCGTCAGGAAAAAAAGTTGCCAAGATTTCCCACGCCAGGTTTCGAACCAGAGACCTCTGTTAGCATATCAGGGAATCAACCATTAGGCCAGGCGGACTTTTGTTCTATGTGGAAACAGGTTTTACATTTATACTAAAATAAAGTGAATTTCACGAAGAACCGGAAAAAACGCTTTAAATTTCGGCCAGCAGGATGGAACCTGTGACCTCCTGTGTATTTACCAGCCGCTGCTGCCACTAGACCAAGAGGCTTTGTGTGCTTTGAGGGGAGGAAATCCAATTATATACTAAACTTAGCGAAATTCCAGAAAAACAAAAAAAGGCCGAATTTCGCGGGAGGGGGAATCGAAACAGCGACCTTCAGTATGCTGCTAGAGGTGCAGACCATCAGGCATCGGTGTGTTTTGCGAACTGATGGAGGCGTCTATTTTATTATATCCAAAAACAGAAGCTTTTGTCTTAACGCATAAAGAATTCTGGAAAAACGATTTTTGACCCCAAAAATTCGTTTTTTCCAGCATGAACAGATTAACAATAATGATTCGATTAGGCCTGCTCTGATACCACTTGTTGGATTTAATTTAATAAATCCCTGAATAGGACCGTTTAATCGAATCAATGGACAAAGTAACAAAATGAGGAAATTATACCTTGCTCCATTGCCGTTGTTAATCTGAACACGTACGCTGCAACTGCTCCGGCTGATGAAGAATCTGGCGTGATCCAAGGATTCACGACCTCCCACCAATTGTTGATATGCCCCTTGAACCAGAACCAACAATTCACTGCTTTACCCGATGGAGAGGTTAGGCAGTGTGGACTTTATAGAAAATTTGGCACACCCCCTTTTCTTCCTCTGTGTATACACGTTCTTTTCTTTACTCTCTGTCAGAGGAGGTGAATGCCTCCTCCTCTATTATAGATGGGGAATGGAGGAATCCTGATAGGCATAATTGTTAATAGATAGAGATTTCTTTATCGAAGATACTTGATGATATATTCAAGTTATCTCTATCTATTTCCAAATATTATCTAATATTTAATAATAAACATTATTAAATATTATTTAATATTTAATTATTGTGCCAACAATTATCTACAAGTCACACGTGGGTTGTCGCCCCTCGGGGACCAGATGTCGTAACTTTATGGTCGTTGCACTTTGAGCCCATCCATCGCGGTCTCTGACCATATGACTGTCTACATATTCGGGGTTTCCATTTAGACCACACTATACATCCACGAACATACCCGATAATCACTTAACGTGTGGATGTTTTACGTAACAATTAATATTATTACGTGTCATATGTGACATATAATATTATCATACATAACGTCCACCTTATGATTAATTCGTATAAACTTTATCAACGTGCTGTGCATTACACGTATCTCGAATTAATTCTCAACAGGGATCGGATGTACACAACCATATCCATATGTTAGAAACACATAAAGGTTGTTTCCCGATGACCCATAATGAAAATTCGGGTGCCTAATGTTGTTTTTTTCTTCGTACTTTTTTCCATGGTTAGTTTCCTAATTGTGGCTTCCACTCTTCCAGTATCGCCTCACCTTAAAGCTCCTGTGCTCGTTCCTTTTTTACCTCCTCCTTTCTATGCCCCCCCCTCTTTCTGTTAGGTGAGAGGGGGTAAGTGGAATCAACTAACTTGTGGGTGGTATCCTTTCTAGTTAAGACTGCTCATTCTGAGGAAAACAAACTACAAAGATTGTATATTGGTTTTATGGGAATTGTTTGGGTAAACTTTCTCCTTATATCTGATTTGTACTCAGCTACTCTCAGTGAAAGTTCATATTTTTTTTCTGGTTAATTATTTTGTAGCGCTCCGCCCGAAACCAGGGTTCCGGCTCAGTGCACCCGCCGTACTCTACTCCGTAGAGTACAAAGCGTCGATACTATACATGTACATGTCGACATGAATAATGAATCGATAAGCGGAAGCAACATAACATAAACAAATCTTCATCGACATGCACTGTACTATATCATAAACTGTACAATCATCATATACAGAATACTGAAATAATATATCATACATCATAATCCGAAACTTAATGCCTCCGAAATAATCTCTCAGTATGCTCTTCGTTATCAATGGTCTATCTAGCATGTCTTCAACGAGCCTGTATATTGATACCTGTTATCTGGAAAGTTATAAATGAGGCAAGTATGAGCGATAGACACCGACTTTTAATCGCTCAGCAAGTAGTCTTACCAGATACGACATGTGGATCATACATGGGGAGACGGGGTAACAAATCATAATACCATACATTTTGAGTATAATAAGCACGTCTCCTTTTTAACAAGTACGGTATCATATCATATCAATAAACTGCTGTAAACTGGAAGCAGGTAAATAAAGAAGATTTCAAAACATACATAGCATAATAGCATCTCAATCTGCTTAATCCGTAATATCATACTACATCCTTACTTAACTTCTAATCTATAACTTATACCATCTTCACATATCTTACATGTACTACATTCTCATGCTTAACACTACATTGTCCACTGTAATGCTATCATATACTTAAAGAATTCTTAATCATAACCCTAAGGTGACATGATCATGACGTGATGCATAAAACATGACTTTTCATAAAATGACTTTTCGTAAACATGACTTTTCATAATCATGACATGATTTTCATAACTTGCATAACATGACATATTCATAACTTGTATAACATGACTTTTTCATAACATGAAGACATAACATTTACATCATTCGCTATAGCACTTTTCATAAGAATAATAACACACGACATACCGAATGATTCCCCGTATAGTACATGTGCGACATAACATCATGAATCATATGCACATATGCTAACGGTGACGCATTATGACTGAGATCCCGTGTCCCAGACCCGGTGTTACACTCAGCCATAACGTAAACATGGGCCCCTGACATCTACCACTCCGGTCCCGATGTCAGGACAGCGCTTCAACATAACATAACATAATCATGATCATGAACATAACATAACATATTGTGTCTCATTGGAATCATTCGTCTCGTGTTTATTATTCCTATGCATATGAACTTTAAAACATGCGATGGAACAAAGCAACTTTTCCAAACTTCATTTTTGTGCAACATGAGACTCGGTAATATGAGGGTACTTTGATCATTCTACATCTTATAACAACATCGCCTACTTACTTTCGTCCTACATGTCATAACTTAAACGAAATCCCACTTTGACCATCATGAATGGCCATTCGGCCATAGCATCTCCAAATCAGCCCACTTTTCGAAATTTTCATCCAACAATATTTTCGTAACATCTATTCCATACATGTATTTCATAATTCATAACTTAAATACCTAAAACATTTATTTCCTAATTACCTTAACATATCGTCAAGAATTTCATAACTTACATCATAAGTACATCTTATCATAACCTACACATATTAGTATACATAACATGCAGCAAATCATACACATGCATTATAAAATGCTTTGTAGCTGTACACCTATACACATACATATTTACCACATATGTTTTTATACCTTTTTATAACATGTTACATAGAATACATACTTAACCTACTTTCATAACTTAACGTATCCATCATACATAGACATATGTATAATTATGATAAAGTCATTTTATCACAAAAGGCCTATTGGCCGATATTTATGTAGTATGTATACTTTTATATAATCATTTTATGTTATACTATATAATATTCAAAACTTATTTATTTTCATACATTAACATATATACCCAATGAAGTTATGACTTATTTTCTTTTTCTCATATACTTTTGAATCATATACAAAAATAAGTATTATAACTTGAAATAATGACATTCGTAGCAATCAATTATTTTATATCAAGTGTCATGTTACTGGTAGTAAAATGAGTGTTATATTAATCATTGTTGGAAACTTGTCATATAAAGTTTGTTCAGTTTTCGTATAATTCCACTGTAATACACTTTCCCAACAACTTTATAAGGAAAATGATTCCAATCATCATTTCCTTAAGCGAACAGTCACCTTGTATCTAATGTTTGATCTCGTAAAAATATAGTGAGGCATTAGCACAAACCGTTGATAGCTTAAGATGCCTGCTTGATTGCTTCCTTTACCCATACATAACATACGTTACATATATATTATACATATATGTATACATAAAACATATTAAAGCATATTTTAGCATTTAAATGGCCTTATGACCGAAATATATATATATCTATATATATATATATATATATATTGTATATACATATATAAAATCATTTTATAATAAATTATATAATACCCAAAAATTATTCATTTTTCCATCTTAACATATATATTCTTCATATATACATATGTATACAACATGATAAATTCATTTTTCATAAAGGGCCTAATTGCCGAAAAAAAATATTTAAAGATATATGCATTTTTCATATATCAGCTCTTATAATTTATACACCGGTATATATGTCTATATACGCCTATGTAGATATAACACTATATGTACAATCACAGTATACTATATACACAACAATTATACTGTGACGGTATTTTTACATTAATTTATGCGTGTATCTTTACGTAACAGTAATGTGTTATAACACTAACGAAAACATTTTTACAATAATAGTTTACAACATAACTTAGCATTGTAACATTTACAATTATTATTATTACATTACACGTTTTATTACAATTTAATGTATTACACATTTACACAGTTGTTTTATTATCATTCTACATTTTCAGCACGAACTTCACATTATGACGCATCATTACTTACTAGTTAAGCTTTACTTTTCATCTTTATTTGTGTTCATATATACACATCTTTTTCACATTTTATTCTTCAACACGAGTATTATACTTTATTTAATACACTATTGTATTATTTTATTATTGACAACATAACTTGCATATATTTATATGTATACATGCCTTAATATGGTCGTATGTATATGTAACATATATACCAATATATATACCTCATAAACATGGATTTTTTTTAGAAGAGATCTTAAACATACTACATGATGATCCATCTTTGATATAAACATACATACTTAACATTTGTAAATCCATGTAGGATCTAGGAAGAGTACTTGCCTTGAATCACTTTCTTACTCTTAAATGGAGGTTCTTCACTTGGTTGTAAAGAAGGTATCTTCTCCTTCTTCTTTGAAGCCACGTTTTAACAAGAGAATAATAGTGTTAGTGTGCAACTTATGAAGATAAAAATTTAAGAAATTAACTTAGATCCATAGAGTTTCTTACCTTGTTCTATATTGATTCAAAGCCCTATAACCTCTTTAGAATAGACTTGAATGATTAAGAGTTCATGAAACTTGATTTGGTTGGTGTTGGTGTAAGAAAAGAGAAGAAGAAACTCCCTTGTTTTTGAGGTAACTTTCGGCCAAGTATAGAAGGAGGAAGGAGTAGGAGACTTTGTTTGTTTGGAGGAGAGAAGGTGGAAGAAGATGAATTGTGGTGTAAATATAGAATGTATAGTGTAAAGTAAGAGGAGGAGGACTTCTCCCTTGGTTTGCAGGCGTGAATTAGAGAAAGGAAAGAGAAGGGTGAAGAATGATTAGGGTAGGTGAAAGAAAGTGGGATAATGATGGGTTGTATTATTGTAAGAAAATAAAAGTGAAGAGGGTTTTTCTTTTGACAAAAAAAATTTCGGTTAGTATGGGTATAAAGAGGCCACTTTCGGCTGATGATAAAGGAAAGAGGAAAAGAAATAATAAAATAATGGGAGGTTGAAGGTATTAGAGTGTAGTGTGGTAAAAAGAAAGAGAGAAGTGGATGTGTAAGATAAATAAAGAAAAGACAAGTTGTCTTCTTTGACTAGGGGGGCGGCCCTAGGGTGTTGGGAAGGGAGAAGATTTGTCTTTTATGCCATGTAAGATAAAGTGAGAGAAAATGCGATAATAGTGTGTATTATAGTTACCGTATCGGGTATTTTAATTTGGTTTGATTTATATCCACCAACTTATGTTGCTATCGACTAAGTTATTTAAGTACATTGTATGTTTGATATATTCGTTAGCTAGTCCCATCCAGTATCATTATATCCGTTAACTTATCTTTCAGTTATTTCTCCGAGTGTTTCTAACCTTGATATTTAACGTCGATGTCTTTATTAATTCTAAATAAAATTTTAAATTCCATCGAAAATTTATGGACATCGCATTTGTGTTCTATTTTCCATCATTTTATTTCATTTCCACTAGCCCGGAAATCTCGGATCGTAACATATTTAGTTGACGCTTTTGGGTGCAGGCTGTTCTATGGTATACAGATACCTTGAAGCCTAAAGCAACTCTTGAAGAACATTCTGTGTTAATTACTGATGTTCGGTTCAGTCCCAGCATGGCACGCCTGGCAACGTCATCTTTTGACAAAACTGTCCGTGTGTGGGATGCAGATAATGTCAGTTCATGATCCCCTTTGCTTGCTAGTTAATTTTCCTCGAGTATTTTGAGTTTCTTTTCTTTGTTTGATAATGAACGATTTATTCAATTTTAGCTGCTCGCCTTATCCATATGCCATAAAACAGATAACTTTAGTATTTGTATCGTAGAGTTATAGTTGCATGGACATGAATACTGCTTTGCAATAATATCTAACCCCTTTGTATGAATTTCCTAGGTGAAACATTGATCGTTCACATATAAGGACTATTCTTATTTATATCTTTCTCAGATTGTTGACGGTTGCTGTAGCGCCCCGCTCCCGAACCCTAGCATCGGAAACGGTGCACCCGCCGTATCTCACTAAGGAGAAAACAAGGCGTCGATACAAATCAACTACACGTCATCATAATAACGCAAATTGATGTCAGCGGAAGTCGTTGCTAAAATCCTCGATAAAATGATCATCATCATTAATACAATGTCTAAGAATTTCTAATCAATACAATAGTCAAATGTATGTAACCACTAATATCGAAAATACATAACCTCGAATATCGAAATAACTGTCTCATCCAATTCTCGAAAGTCTTTCCTGAATATCCTTAGTTTCGAAACCTCTCGTCTCGATCTTCCACGGTATACCAACTCCTGTGTAAGCATACCCTAATTTCTCATGCCTGCAAAACTGGTGAGTGATGGTGTGAGCCAAAATCAACGGGCTCAGTAAGCAACCTACTTATACTTGTTATAGGAATCATACATGCAGAAGCAAATACAAATAATATTTACAATTAACATAGATGTCCTTAGTCCACAATAATTTCACTCGATTATCTTTAACAGTTAAGACTTCGAAAATAAATACAAAATAAATAACTCATCAGCCCAAACTATCTTACCGTGATGCATGCTATTCTCAAGTATGACATACACAACAAACAAATAATCACATAAACAAAGAAATAGACAATGTATACAAATGAAGTAGATAAGCCGCAGAAAATAAGTCACTCCACATAATAATGCGCAACTTCATGATGCATGTCCTATTATGCATGTCACACGCAACGAAGTCATGTCACACGGGATGCCGATATCTCCACCATGCAATGCATGAACCCGGGTCCTAACTGAGTGGCTGTGGGTCGTACCCACCCACAGTCACCATCCTGAGTGTACTTGGCCCCGCCACCGTACACCATCCTGAGCGCCCGTGACCCGTACGCCACGACCCACCATCATGCAAATGCACGTGCCATGGATGCAAACAACACAATCGCCTGAGGCCCCTGGCCCATCCTCACCATCCTCCGGCACTCGAATCTAGGTTCAGTTATTTCTGGAATTTATTTCTAATTTTCTGATATCTATTTACATTTTCCTATAATTATTACTATTAATTAAGTTACATTTATATCATGTTCTGGGCCGAGGCCTGCCACCGCAACCGGCCCGTTGGCCATTCGGTCCGGCTCGACGACCTGCCTGGCCCGACTCTGTTTTCTTTCATCTCATTTTCATTTTCATTCTCATTTCTGTTCTTCTCATCTTTCTTTAATCTGGTGCATCCACACTCATACATACAAACAGTTCACATTTATCACATATGCACACAATTCACATATAGAGGAAATCCAGTTACAGATATGCAACAAATAACACACTGATGCATGATAACATAACGAGCACAAATAGACCATTTACCTCTGATGCATGACAATATAACGAGCACAGGTAGACCACTTACCTCGAATCGGTCAGTTAGCTTTCTTATTCTATGCTCCAATGTGAGGAAGGTTGTCATAAAAGTCTCTGATTCTACATGTTCAACTTATCCCTTAGAATCTCCAAAATTTGAACCTGTAAGTTAATTATTTGTTATTTAACTTGTCTCTTCAACTTCACCATTACACCACAATTCCTTCTATTTTGAGTTACTCATATTATTTCATTTCAATTATTTGACCATTTTATATTAAAATATTCAATTTCAATTCTAACCATAACATAATAAATAGATATTTTATTCTAAAATCACTTCACCTAAACTACAAAGCTGCTCCAACGATAATATTAGTTAAATCTATAATCTTGCCCATAAATCGGTTTGCATATGAAGTTACGTATAATTTCATAAATAACACCTTTATATTTCCAAATATTAAAACAATTTATAAAATACTTTTCAAGAATCATTGTTTTTTTGAAATTCGTGCACAATCATTTGCACACAAATTACAGTAACCACTTTTGCCGAAAGAAATTGCATATATATATATATATATATATATATATAAATTGCAAAACATAGTTTAAATACATACACATATATATATACACACACTATGAAATTAAAACAACATATATATAATGTAAAATTTCTGAACAGAAAATGATTGTATGTATATAATCCTGAAATTAAAACAATATATAAAAATTCTGACCCTAAATAATAATAGATACATAATTCTGAAATCTAAACAGATTAAATTTGTATAGATACAGTGAAAACAAAAACGAAACCGAAATTCTATATATACCATATTTACTTCTAAAACAGTTTAACATAGAATTATATACATAGTTCTTTAGACAATTTAATATTTATCCTTCAAACTTGAAAAGAGTGACTAATATATAATATGCCAAAGAAAATACAATATTCATATATATATATATATATATATATATATGTTTATGTGTATATATGATTCCAATCTCTAAAACTGTGTACGTGCATAATATACCAAACAAATTCTTAAATCACCTTTATACATGTACACATTAGCAAATAGTAGATTTATATCTATATACACACACGTAAATACACTTGAATGTAATAAACATATTAGTATGATATTGAAAATACAAGAAAAAAAAACAGTTCATACTTCAATGAGCTAAATTCGGCATTGCTTTTTTTTTTCATGTATGTACACTTAAATACATATATATGTAAATTTATATATATGAAAACATAGATATGGAAGAAGATATATTCTGCTATAAAATGTAATATCGTACACACACTACACACATACCTATGTTTATATATATATAACAAAATAGTGGCCTCAAAACAAAAAGATACATACCACAAGCATATACATGTGTACTGATTATATATACATATACAAATTAGCACCTTTAACATATTAATATACACACAACTATAACAAACAAATATACTGCTAAATGATCCAACAATAAAGTCAATCTAGAAAAATACATAGAAAGTACAGATGAATACTTACCTCTTTTCGGATATAATACTCAAAGACTATCACCTTCTTTTTTTTTTCCTTCCTCTTCTTCCTTTTCTCCCTTGTTCTTTCCTTCCTCTCGGTTGGAAGAACAATGTGTGTGTGCCAATTACTTGTGGTTGTGGGGGACAATGTGGGTAATATTTTATTAAGTAATGGAGGAAGTTAAGGAGAGGTGTGTGGGCTATTTTGGTGGGGGTAGTTGCCGGTCAAAGGGGATGGGATTATGGGTTGTAGGTTGCTTAAATTAAGGGAAATGAGGTAAGGATTTGACTATGTATTTATTCTAGTTTATTTGTTTTTTTGGTTTTTTTTTCCCACAAACTTGTGTTGTAACATTCTCCACTCCTTACAAAAAGTTTCGTCCTCGAAACTTGTGTGTTATGTAATCAACGACTTAGTATGGTCCTACTTGATCCATCTACCTAGATAATGACCAAACTAAATACTCATTGCGTATTGTGATACGTTAACCATTTCACCTCCTTATCATAAGCTAAGGCCTCAAGATCATTCCTTTTTTTTCTCAACAAGGTAGTTTATTATTCTCTGCTTATTTAAGGTCATAATCTACTCTGTTTATAATTCTAGAATCCAGCTTAGGGTATTGTCATCATACTGGAGTTTTATGCCTAATCGTCGGTTTATGTTGTACTCATATCTGCGGCCATTAGTAGCCTTCTGAAATCAGTTCTTAGATGTACTATAATCTTTAACTTAATTCTCTTATAGTTACAACTTATAAACTTTCATTTATACCATTGGACGTGTATCATTCAACTTAATGCAATCTCCATTCCGAATTCTTAACTCATCATATAAGTTTCATCTCCTAGTTCATGATCATTTAAAATGTCTATCGAGTCCTCCAATACGCTAACCATCACTCTCTCTTATCATAGATCCAAGTTATCGAATTCAATTCTCATATCTACGAACTAGCTCTATGATCATGTTCTTACTTTTTCCAAGATATCATCAACAACCTAGTATATGAAGTATGTGTATGGATATATTTTTTTTTCAATTTTAAAGTAGTTTGCGTAACTATTATTTGGAATATAGCTTTAACAGTTTAAATAATATCCATTCTATTTTTTTTGTCAACAGGAAACCAAAATATCATTTGTTTCCGCAACATGGTGTCTCAATAACAACTTATAAAACAATCACATAACTGGTTCGCCAATATTACAGTTAAGAATACTTTACAACAATTGAGACACAACAATCGTAAAATTCCTTCTTTTACAAAACGATTCGAACACGATGTCTTTTTCTTTCTAAAGAGACATATATATTTTGAAAGCTATGTTTTGTTTCGTAAAGTATAACAATTGAAAAGTCAATAAATATAAATTTTTGTAAAAATTTTGAATAAGGTACCTCTGCTTTCAAAAGTATATATATTTAGAAACTATTTAAGCTTCACAAATAAGTTCATCGCAAGCAGACAAATAACTTCAAAAGCATTTAATGGTTAAAACGATTGCAATATCGACAGTCGAAAATTAAAATTATTTTAGAAAAATAGATATAGCTAAATGAAGATTTAAAAATATTATAAGAAATGTATAGCTATATCGTTGCTTGAAAACATCATTATTTTAAAGCATATCAGTTTTGTCAGGGGTAGTTGAAATTCCATTTTGTTGTTATACGAATTCGGAAAGAAATATAACCTTGTAAAATAATATATTATATAAAAAGAATGAAATTAGTTGAAATATTTAGTAGCAAAAACCTTTGCAATATTTTTGAAATATAGAATGTATCTTGGTGTACGTGCTTATAAGAAAAAGTCTAACTACTTGAAAAGTAATAGTACAATACTTCATATAAATTTTTTTTTCTAAGTCACCCCTTAATGTCAATGAAAATCCACATATATACCATTACTTATAAACTTTTAACTCAAGTTGTCTAATCTTACCATGGCACACTAAACATTAATCTTCTTAAGGTATTCTAATTCACCATGCTTCCGAGCGCCACAGTGATCCACCGTACTTCTTTACTTGGTTGTTTCAACTACTGATTTAACCTTAGTTAGATCTCACCGAAAAAAAAACAACCGTTACTTGTTCATACTTACCCTATTTCAATTCAAACCTACTCGATACATCAGTACTTACGCATTCTTGGGAATCAACATCTAACCCAAATTTGTAATGATTCGTCATTCCAATGTACTTATTATAGCAGTTCTCACTTATCACTATCAATCAGTATCCCTAATAGGACTATTATATTCGGCTTATTTGGTATTCTAAAATTCAACATCTTAATCATAACTGTAACCCCTTTATACGATATTCTTTGCTAAACTCTACTGATCATAATGCTAATAAATTATTTCCTTAGTAATTCGTTTACTATCAATCATTCCTTAGAAACAACGATCCAAACTTAGACCTAGTTACGTTCTGACACTACTATTGAAATAGAAGCATGAACCCAGTTCATTTACCATAATGGTATCGGGTTTGCAGGGGTCGGATCTACGGGCTTATGCAAAAGATTATAATCAACACTTAAGAAAGGCAATAATTTAGGGTCGTATGGAGTGCCCTAGGTATACGTGGGTATATTCCTTATAAGTCTAACGCCATCACTTATTTCTAGAATTGATACTTGGTATCATCATTTCTTACGTCTAAAATCATTGCTTATTTCCAAGTTTAATGCTTAGAGTATACTCACAACTTATGACCAAGATATGTACTTATATCAAATCATCACTTAATCTCTAAGGTCACGTCTTATTTCCAATAACATGCTCAATATATAATCATTGCTTACAGCTAAAAATCGATACTTATGTCTAAGATCATGACTTAAGGACAAAATTGTAACTTAATTTCTAAGAGCATAGCCTAAATCTACGTTTCTGAGTGGACATAGAGCCATGCTCTGATACCAACTGTAGCGCCCCGCTCCCGAACCCTAGCATCGGAAACGGTGCACCCGCCGTATCTCACTAAGGAGAATACAAGGCGTCGATACAAATCAACTACACGTCATCATAATAACGCAAATTGATGTCAGCGGAAGTCATTGCTAAAATCCTCGATAAAATGATCATCATCATTAATACAATGTCTAAGAATTTCTAATCAATACAATAGTCAAATGTATGTAACCACTAATATCGAAAATACATAACCTCGAATATCGAAATAACTGTCTCATCCAATTCTCGAAAGTCTTTCCTGAATATCCTTAGTTTCGAAACCTCTCGTCTCGATCTTCCACGGTATACCAACTCCTGTGTAAGCATACCCTAATTTCTCATGCCTGCAAAACTGGTGAGTTGTGGTGTGAGCCAAAATCAACGGGCTCAGTAAGCAACCTACTTATACTTGTTATAGGAATCATACATGCAGAAGCAAATACAAATAATATTTACAATTAACATACATGTCCTTAGTCCACAATAATGTCACTCGATTATCTTTAACAGTTAAGACTTCGAAAATAAATACAAAATAAATAACTCATCAGTCCAAACTATCTTACCGTGATGCATGCTCTTCTCAAGTATGACATACACAACAAACAAATAATCACATAAACAAATAAATAGACAATGTATACAAATGAAGTAGATAAGCCGCAGAAAATAAGTCACTCCACATAATAATGCGCAACTTCATGATGCATGTCCTATTATGCATGTCACACGCAACGAAGTCATGTCACACGGGATGCTGATATCTCCACCATGCAATGCATGAACCCGGGTCCTAACTGAGTGGCTGTGGGTCGTACCCACCCACAGTCACCATCCTGAGTGTACTTGGCCCCGCCACCGTACACCATCCTGAGCGCCCGTGACCCGTACGTCACGACCCACCATCATGCAAATGCACGTGCCATGGATGCAAACAACACAATCGCCTGAGGCCCCTGGCCCATCCTCACCATCCTCCGGCACTTGAATCTAGGTTCAGTTATTTCTGGAATTTATTTCTAATTTTCTGATATCTATTTACATTTTCTTATAATTATTACTATTAATTAAGTTACATTTATATCATGTTCTGGGCCGAGGCCTGCCACCGCAACCGGCTCGTTGGCCATTCGGTCCGGCTCGACGACCTTCCTGGCCCGACTCTGTTTTCTTTCATCTCATTTTCATTTTCATTCTCATTTCTGTTCTTCTCATCTTTCTTTAATCTGGTGCATCCACACTCATACATACAAACAGTTCACATTTATCACATATGCACACAATTCACATATAGAGGAAATCCAGTTACAGATATGCAACAAATAACACACTGATGCATGATAACATAACGAGCACAAATAGACCATTTACCTCTGATGCATGACAATATAACGAGCACAGGTAGACCACTTACCTCGAATCGGTCAGTTAGCTTTCTTATTCTATGCTCCAATGTGAGGAAGGTTGCCATAAAAGTCTCTGATTCTACATGTTCAACTTATCCCTTAGAATCTCCAAAATTTGAACCTGTAAGTTAATTATTTGTTATTTAACTTGTCTCTTCAACTTCACCATTACGCCACAATTCCTTCTACTTTGAGTTACTCATATTATTTCATTTCAATTATTTGACCATTTTATATTAAAATATTCAATTTCAATTCTAACCATAACATAATAAATAGATATTTTATTCTAAAATCACTTCACCTAAACTACAAAGCTGCTCCAACGATAATATTAGTTAAATCTATAATCTTGCCCATAAATCGGTTTGCATATGAAGTTACGTATAATTTCATAAATAACACCTTTATATTTCCAAATATTAAAACAATTTATAAAATACTTTTCAAGAATCATTGTTTTTTTGAAATTCGTGCACAATCATTTGCACACAAATTACAGTAACCACTTTTGCCGAAAGAAATTGCATATATATATATATATATATATATATATATATATATATATATATGTAAATTGCAAAACATCGTTTAAATACATACACATATATATATACACACACTATGAAATTAAAACAACATATATATAATGTAAAATTTCTGAACAGAAAATGATTGTATGTATATAATCCTGAAATTAAAACAATATATAAAAATTCTGACCCTAAATAATAATAGATACATAATTCTGAAATCTAAACAGATTAAATTTGTATAGATACAGTGAAAACAAAAACGAAACCGAAATTCTATATATACCATATTTACTTCTAAAACAGTTTAACATAGAATTATATACATAGTTCTTTAGACAATTTAATATTTATCCTTCAAACTTGAAAAGAGTGACTAATATATAATATGCCAAAGAAAATACAATATTCATATATATATATATATATATATATATATATATGTTTATGTGTATATATGATTCCAATCTCTAAAACTGTGTACGTGCATAATATACCAAACAAATTCTTAAATCACCTTTATACATGTACACATTAGCAAATAGTAGATTTATATCTATATACACACACGTAAATACACTTGAATGTAATAAACATATTAGTATGATATTGAAAATACAAGAAAAAAAAACAGTTCATACTTCAATGAGCTAAATTCGGCATTGCTTTTTTTTTTTCATGTATGTACACTTAAATACATATATATGTAAATTTATATATATGAAAACATAGATATGGAAGAAGATATATTCTGCTATAAAATGTAATATCGTACACACACTACACACATACCTATGTTTATATATATATAACAAAATAGTGGCCTCAAAACAAAAAGATACATACCACAAGCATATACATGTGTACTGATTATATATACATATACAAATTAGCACCTTTAACATATTAATATACACACAACTATAACAAACAAATATACTGCTAAATGATCCAACAATAAAGTCAATCTAGAAAAATACATAGAAAGTACAGATGAATACTTACCTCTTTTCGGATATAATACTCAAAGACTATCACCTTCTTTTTTTTTCCTTCCTCTTCTTCCTTTTCTCCCTTGTTCTTTCCTTCCTCTCGGTTGGAAGAACAATGTGTGTGTGCCAATTACTTGTGGTTGTGGGGAAAAATGTGGGTAATATTTTATTAAGTAATGGAGGAAGTTAAGGAGAGGTGTGTGGGCTATTTTGGTGGGGGTAGTTGCCGGTCAAAGGGGATGGGATTATGGGTTGTAGGTTGCTTAAATTAAGGGAAATGAGGTAAGGATTTGACTATGTATTTATTCTAGTTTATTTGTTTTTTTGGTTTTTTTTTCCCACAAACTTGTGTTGTAACAGTTGCATAGTTGTTCCTTATGGATTAGTGACACTATGAATATCATGTCTGTATTTGTTGTTTGACCCTGTTTCTTCATGTGAATGTTGCACTTTTAATAGTGGGTTTTATGGCACACGTCTTTGTTAGCTGGACATGTTCTATAAACGTTTTTGTATGGTACCTTGATGTTTTAAATTTTTTATATATATCTTAATGAGCTGGACATCTTCTACATAAGATCTTGAATTTTACCTTGATGTGGGAATTGCAGTCCGGCTATTCATTGCGTACCTTCACTGGGCACTCAGATGGTGTAATGTCACTGGATTTCCACCCAAATAAAGACGATCTTATCTACTCTTGTGATGGAGATGGTGAAATTAGATATTGGAGTATCAATAATGGTAGCTGTGTAAGAGTATTCAAGGTAATAATGGCGCACACTTACTGGATTCCAGATGTGATCAATTTATCTTTTACATTTGTAGGACCTAGTTTCGACGTGCAAATTTTTCCCCCCATGAAAGTAATATTTTGAACGCATGGTATTCCTGTTCTCACACAATTGTTTTGTGGTTTCTTAAGCTTGTAGTTAGGGTGGTTGTGTTGGGATTAATTCGAGATACGTGTGATGCGCAGCACGTTGATAAGGTTTATACGAATTAATCATAAGGTGGACGTTATGTATGATAATATTACATGTCACATATGTCACGTAATAATATTAATTGTTACGTAAAACATCCACACGTTAAGTGATCATCGGGTATGTTCGTGGATGTATAGTGTGGTCTAAATGGAAACCCCG
Organism: Eustoma russellianum; assembly: GCA_036186865.1. NCBI lineage: Eukaryota > Viridiplantae > Streptophyta > Magnoliopsida > Gentianales > Gentianaceae > Eustoma > Eustoma russellianum. The sequence goes on from AP025053.1 coordinate 5,971,698, forward strand.
AATATGTAGACAGTCATATGGTCAGAGACCGCGATGGATGGGCTCAAAGTGCAACGACCATAAAGTTACGACATCTGGTCCCCGAGGGGATACAACCCACGTGTGGCTAGTAGATAATTATTGGCACAATAATTAAATATTGGTAATAATGGCGCACACTTACTGGCACAATAACTGAAAGGTCAGGAGTTCCATCCCTGCTTCTGCCATGTTTTGCTCTTTTTCGGTTGGTCTCCAGCGGGTTGGGCCCAATCTGGGTTCAACCTGGTTTCAGTAAATAGGGCTTCGGCCCAAACCGAATTCAGTTAAAAAAAAAAAAGGTGCTGGCGGACTGGGCTTCTGACTGGCAATCCGGGTCCAGGCTTGTTCAGATAGGGCTTCGGCCCAAATTCAACAGGATAAAGAAAAGAAAAAAAAAGGTGGAATTCAGAAACTGGGCCGGGCGGGTCTGACCCGACCCGACCCGCGCCCAATTCCTTTTAATTTCAGTTTCTGTTATTTATGTGTATATTGTTATTATTTTGGATAAAGTAAATAATAATAATAATAATTATTATTATTATTATTTAAAGTTTATTTTCAGGAAAATAGTAATAATAACAAATTGTTGTTATTATTATTATTTTAAAGTCTCCTTTTAAAGAAAATAATAATAATAATGATGATAATTTGATTATTATTGTTATTATTATTAAAGAAAAATAGTGATAGTAATAAGTAATTATTATTATTATTATTTAAAGTTCTTTTAAAGGAAATCAAGTAAATAATAATGATAATAATTTGATTATTATTGTTATTATTTAAAGGTTGTTAAGGAAAATAGTAATAATAATAATAAATTCTTGTTATTATTATTATTATTATTATTATTTTAAAGAAATCCGAAATAATAATAATCAAGTGTTAAGTTAATTTCCGGTTATTATTGCAGTATTTCTTTTTATGCATGCAGTTAATTGTTTATTTATTTATTTATGCCTTATGTTTATGCATGTTAGTAAATGAACAAATAAAGTTAAGGAACTTAACCCAATAAGGATCCGAATCTTGCTTGACCCGGTTTGACCGAGTTCAACCAAGTTAATTCGATGGGTTAAGTTAACTGAATTGACCAACACTTATCAATCAATGCAGTTTATACTCGTGATAGATGACTCATTGAGTTGTGATAAAAACACCGTACACATAGTTTTGTCTAAGAAAACCGGTACTTAAGCGAGACCATTGTGACTCCACCGGTGGCCTGGAAATTATGTGGAATGGTAATACACCCTTATGGCAAGTGGGTATTGCTGAATCGGTTCACTTCACACTCAATGTGACCCATCATAAGGTTATATCACTTGTTAAATTGATTGATAAAGATATTGTTTTCTTATACCGTAAGGAGAACTGAGCTTGGTTCAAGGAGGTTCTTATTTGAGCCGTAAAGGGAATCAAGCTAGTTCAAATTGGTTTAAGTAAAACAAAATGGATGTTGGGGTTAAGTATGCACGGTACGTGCAAAAGGGTCAGTCAGGAAACTGCGGATCATTTAGAACCATAAAGTTACGCGACTTAGCAAATGTAGGGCTTTAATATGATCCCCTTAAAGTGCGGCAATCATATCATCGCCACTATATTTGTTATGATCGTAAAAGGCATGTATGTGTTGGAGGCAATCATTGACCGGCCCAAAGGAAGGTGTGATTGTCGAAGACACATATGAGCATGGTAGTGGACCCAAATAGGGCCGGCGGCGAAGCTTTAAAAGCGTAGGTTAACTCATCGGCCCAAAGGAAGGTGGTTAACTTGTGCTTGGAGAGCCGTCATATTGACCACTACACCCAATTGTTGAAAGGTATTGGGATGACTCCAAAGAGCCCCAATATTGGAAGACAATTGGTAGATGGAATCGGGGTTCTATTTTGATGTTTGGTTTTTATGCAGTTTAAAGATTACACGTGTTGTGTATTTAAGTCTGTTTCTTGTTTGCTTTTCAGCAATAATGTCTAACATTAAGGATATTCCTACAATGAACGGTTCAAACTATAAGCAATGGAAAGATCAATTTGAGATCTTTATGGGGATTGCTGATCTAGACAATGCGTTACAGATAGATCGTCCAGCTGTGCTAACAGACGAAAGTACCAGTGAGGAAAAATCTCACATGGCACGCTGGCTACGATCAAATCGCATGTGTCTTATGGTCATGCAAAAGACTATCCCCAAATGCTTCAGGGGACACGTTTCTGAGTCCACGACGGCTAAAGAATTTTTAGCCGATCTCGAGCAAAGATATATAAAGAATGAGAAAGCCGAGGCAGGCAATCTCTTAAAGAAACTTTGCTCGAAACAGTACCGTGGAATCGACAGCATAAGGGTGCATAAAGTTATGAATGCTGTCGCCACCAAGTTCGGTGGTAAGAAACGCAAAGCTGCGGAAATGGTTACTGTGCAAAAGGCAAGTCAAAAGGAAAAGGGGGTGCCTACTGCTGGCACACGCAAAAGCATGACTTGTTTCTTTTGCAATAATGAAGGACATTTAAGGAAGAATTGTACCGGTTATATATCTTGTCTCAAGAAAAAGAGTACATTCTTAGTTTGTTCTGAAGTTAATTTTGTTTCGGATATAGCCACTTGGTGGGTCGATACGGGAGCCACGACTCACTTATCTGTGACTATGCAAGGTTGCCTAAGCCATAGAAAACCAAGAGACGATGAAAGATATGTCTATTGGGGAAATGGCGGCGGCATAAAGGTTGAAGTCATCGGGCATTTCAGATTGCTGTTGACATCCGGTTTCTATCTAGATTTGCATGACACTTTTGTAGTGCCATCGTTTAAACGAAATCTTATTTCGTTTTATCGATTGGATAAAAGTGGATATTACGGTTATTTTGGAAATGGAAATTTCCAACTTTATCATGCTTCTAGATTGATTGGTCACGGTATAATGTCCGAAATTGATAAACTTTATTCAATAAATGTTGCTTCAAATCAGGAAACCTTGCATGTTGTAACGCGAAACGTTAAAGCAAAATTAACTCATGAGAATTCATGATCACTTTGGCATCGACGTTTAGGACACGTGTCCAAAAACAGAATAGAACGTCTTGTCAAAACAGAAATTCTCAATCCTTTAGACTTAACCGACTTAGAGTCGTGTGTATTTTGTGCTAAAGGAAAACAAACTAAAGTCCGAAGATATGAAGCAAATCGTGCAAATAGTCCATTAGAGTTGATTCATACCGATATTAGTGGCCCATTTCATCCGGTTACTTGAAATGGCCACTCTTATTTTATCACCTTTATTGACGACTATTCGCGATATGGCTACGTATTCTTGATTAAAGAAAAAGCGCAAGCAATAGACATGTTCAAATCCTTTAAAGCTGAAGTTGAGTTACAACTCAACAAAAGGATTAAAGCCATCAGATCGGACCGTGGGGGTGAATACTACGGTCGATATGATGGATCAGGAGAACAGTGTCCAGGACCATTTGCTAAATACCTAGAGGTAAACGGAATCGTCCCTCAGTACACCATGCCTGGGTCACTAAGTATGAATGGTGTAGCTGAAAGACGAAACCGTACACTTATGGATATGGTGCGTAGTATGATGAGTCAAACTACACTACCATTATTCCTCTGGGGAGAAGCGCTTAAAACCGCAGCTTACATCCTCAACCGAGTACCAACTAAAGAAACAATAAGGACCCCTTATGAGTTATGGACTAAGCGTAAGCCTAGCCTTAACCACATAAGAGTTTGGGGCTGTCCAGTAGAGGCGAAGCCTTACAGACCAAATGAAAGAAAGATGGACACCAAAACAGTTAGTTGCTATTTCGTTGGTTACTCGGAAGGTCACGAGGGTATAAATTCTACGATCCCACAAGTAAAGTGTTTTTCGAGACAAATTTGGTAAAGTTCTTTGAGGATACTTTGGTTCCGGGGGGGGGGGGGGGAACGATTTGTATCAGCAGATCATCGAGTTAGATGAGGCACTCTCAGATGCGACAGAAATGTGAATCGAACCATCTTTTGGGGAGATAGCATCAGCGATACCCGCACCTGAGATACCTCATCCCAGTAGTAACGCTCCACAGGAACAAATTCATGTTCCTGAGGAAGTTACTGAAGAACCCGATGAATTGCCGGCTGATGCAGTTCAGGAACCTACAGTATCTCAAGAACAAGTGCCCCTAAGGAGATCCACTCATGAACGGAGAAACCCCATACCTAGTGACTATGTGGTGTATCTCCAAGAACACGAATTCGATATTGGTATGTTGGACGATGATCCCGAAAACGTCCAGCAAGCATTGCAATGTCGAAATTCAGAAAAGTGGATAAAGGTCATGGAAGAAGAAATAAAGTCTATGCACGACAACAAGGTATGGGATGTCGTCTCGTTGCCTAAAGGTTTGAAACCCTTTGGTTGCAAATGGATATTTAAAACCAAACGTGATTCAAAAGGCAACGTAGAACGATATAAGGCTCGACTTGTTGCTAAAGGGTTTACCCAAAAGGAGGGCATAGACTATACGGAATTCTCTCCAGTCTCTACGAAGGATTCCTTCCGGATAATCATGGCTTTAGTGGCACACTTAGATCTTGAGCTACATCAAATGGATGTTAAGATTGCGTTTCTAAACGGAAAACTCGACGAAACCATTTACATGGTTCAACCGCCTCAATTCGAGGTGGGAGATCCAAAAGGCATGGTTTGTCGACTAAAGAAATCCATCTATGGGCTCAAGCAAGCGTCTCGACAGTAGTACTTCAAATTCGCCAAAGTGGTTGTCTCCTTCGGTTTTGAGGCAAACCAAATTGACGAATGTGTATATCACAAGTTTAGTGGGAGCAAGTTCATATTTACGATCTTGTACGTAGATGATATACTGCTTGCAACAAACGATGTAAACATATTGAGCGACACCAAAGCCTTTCTGAGAAAGCATTTCGAGATGAAAGACCTTGGTGAAGCCTCATATGTGTTGGGACTTGAGATACGGAGGAATCGTACCCAAGGTATCTTAGGTCTCTCACAACAGGAATACATCGAAAAGGTGTTGAAGCGGTATAGCATGGATAAGTGTAAAACACTTAATACCCCTGTGGCAAGAGGAGATAAATTCAGTTTAAAACAATGTCCCAAAACAGAGTTTGAACGTTCGGAAATGAGGAATACCCCCTATGCTTCGGTAATAGGGAGTATAATGTATGCCCAAGTATGTACACGACCAGACTTGGCATTCATTACGGGAATGTTAGGCAGATACCTCTCTGATCCGGGCAAGGATCACTGGACCGCGGCAAAGAGGGTGCTAAGATATTTACAAGGAACAAAGCAACACGTACTGACGTATCGGAGATCTGATGAGTTAGAGATCACTGGATATACAGATTCCGATTTTGCTGGATGCCAGGACAGCATGAAATCGACCTCGGGCTATGTGTTTACTTTAGCCGGAGGTGCGATCTCATGGAAAAGCGCGAAACAGACCTTATTGGCGTCTTCCACTATGGAGGCGGAATTCGTTGCATCATTCCACGCATCCAATCAGGCGATATGGCTTCGTAATTTTGTCACAGGGCTGCGAGTATTGGAGACTATCTCGTCTCCAATGAGGATTTACTGTGACAGTAAAGCTGCGGTGCTATATTCAAACAACAACCGGAGTTCATCTAAAGCGAAATACATAGAGATGAAGTATCTGGCTGTTAAAGAAAGAATTCTGAGTGGTCTGATCAGTATTGAGCATATCAGTACAGACTCTATGGTGGCCGACCCTTTGACTAAGGCCGTGGAACTAGTAGTGTTTCACAAGCATGTTAGCCGTATGAGTCTTAGTCCAGTTGAGGATGTTTTATCCTAGTGGGAGTCTGTAAAGTTTTTTTGTGTGTTCAATAAAGTTGTTTATTTCAGACATACAGTATAATGTACATTCCGGTTATATTGAAGTTTTTCTGCAGAAGTAATGTACATTAAGCAGTTACGGCATACATTCTGAATTCTATTGATCTCGCTAAAGAGGGCCAAGTTGGAATTAGATATGTATGATCACCTAGCATATAATTCCACACTACATATCCATTTCAGTATCCATGTCATTCAGTAGAATGTTAGTATCATGATTTAAGAGGGACTAGCCACTAATTCAATGTGGGGACGTGCGGCTTAAGTCTTTTGCTAACATTTGCTGATGGACCGGATAAAGAAAGTCACGCTAAAGGACATACGGTATATGAGCTCAAAAGGGTGACATATAATCTTTAAGATACATACATAGTCCAAGTGGGAGATTGTTGGGATTAATTCGAGATACGTGTGATGCGCAGCACGTTGATAAGGTTTATACGAATTAATCATAAGGTGGACGTTATGTATGATAATATTACATGTCACATATGTCACGTAATAATATTAATTGTTACGTAAAACATCCACACGTTAAGTGATCATCGGGTATGTTCGTGGATGTATAGTGTGGTCTAAATGGAAACCCCGAATATGTAGACAGTCATATGGTCAGAGACCGCGATGGATGGGCTCAAAGTGCAACGACCATAAAGTTACGACATCTGGTCCCCGAGGGGATACAACCCACGTGTGGCTAGTAGATAATTATTGGCACAATAATTAATATTGGATAATATTTAATAGGAAGATAAGGTTGAGTTTTAGATTTAAGATTAAATTTAAAACCTTATACCTATCAGATCCTTCCATCCCCTCTATATGAAGAACGCTTCATCTCCTCATATTATCAGAGGTGAAAAACGCTATACACAGTAAAGAGGGAAGGGTGTGCCAAATTTTCTATAAAGCCCACACTGCCTAGCCTCTCCATCGGGTAAAGCAGTGAATTGTTGATTCCGGTTCAAGGGGCATATCAACAATTGGTGGGAGGTCGTGAATCCTTGGATCACGCCAGA
>AP025053.1:5978631-5999810 GCA_036186865.1 Eustoma russellianum
CGGAGCAGTTGCAGCGTACGTGTTCAGATTAACAACGGCAATGGAGCAAGGTATATTTTTCCGCATTTTGTTACTTTGTCCATTGATTCGATTAAACGGTCCTATTCAGGGGTTTATTAAAATTAAATCCAACAGGTTGTATTGTAGCCTAGTGGGACAAGTGAAAATAACGTTTGACATTTTTCGTATTTGTAGCCATTTTCCATCTGAAAATAAAATTTGTATTCACTCCAAATTGCCTCGTGGTTTGAAAGCTTAAACTTGTAGTTTGGGTATTATAACGTAGTGGGGCATTTAAAAATAACATTTGCATTTATTTTCCTTCCCCTCCCCCCCCCCCCCCAAACAACCCGGGTCTGGCTGTCCCTCCTTTTGGGCTTCTTTTATGGGGGATTAACCAATGGAAGGAGAAAATGACACTTTTTATTTTGTTTATTGTTAATTTTTTGGATCAGGGTGGAACGGATCAGGTGAGGTTTCAACCCCTCCTTGGAAGATATCTTGCTGCAGCATCTGAGAATGTTATATCAATATTGGATGTGGAAACACAGGCTTGTCGCCACTCATTGAAGGTTGGAGATTCTTCTGCTTATTGATGATGCATGATAATGTAGGACATAGAATAATACCTGTAGTCAGTGAGATATTCGCATACAAACTGCTCTAGATTTCTATCTAAATATAGTCTAAACTGCTAAAATATCCACAGGAGAAATGATACCCATTCAGTCAGTTTGCTGCTGAAAAATTATCTTTTCCAGGAAAATTTAGAGTATTATGTCATATCAAAGCGAGATTGGTATCGTTATTTATTTATTTTTGTTTACAACAAACAACACAAACTTTATTCTCACTAGCCGGTGGAGAAATTGAAATGGATGAATGAGAAATTAATTCTCAAAATGGATGGAAAACGCGGTTGCACGGTTACGTTTAAACAAAACGCGGTTAAGTTTGATAAGGCGTTCGGTTATGGTTTAAATCGAACGGTTGTTTAAATCTGATTCAAACGGTATCCTTCGATATAAGATAAGATCAATCTGGTTTGATCTAACGGTGGCAGAGAAGGCAGCTTTAATCTAACGGCCGAGATTTAAACTGTCCTAACCACCCCAACCGAATATGGTTTCCATCTGACGCTCCAAATTTAAACCTGCGAATTAATCTTCAATATAAAGGCTGAGATTAAACCTTCATAATCTAGATAAGAGGTTTTCATCTAACGGCCTAAATAAAACTTTGGTTTTGATCCAACGGTCACGGTGCCTTGTTCTCCAACCAACTCCCCTATATAAACAGGGCAAAGGGTGCATTCTAAACACACAATTTCTAGCATTCGTAGCATACTACTCTCATAGCATCCGAGTCTTGCATATTGTCCAAGAGAAGTCAGGATGCTCTAAAGTTCGAAGGAGTTCAAGTTCAGCAGTGCCGCTCAACTGAACAGGTACCCGTTGTATCCTGAGAGACGGTTGCTCACACCGGTTGGGCACAGTATACCGGAGCAATACGTCTTAAGGACAGAGTCCTCGACTCGCCCGGGTTTAATTTATTTTGTTATTCCATACGCACACACGAAACGACTGCGTCTTAGTACAGGAGTGATTGTTTCCACCAATCTTAAGACGTAATCGATTCAATTAATTTCTGTACTGTTTTTTTTATTTACGCAAAGCAGTGTTCATACTGATTTGCAGTCTCTTTCTACCCATTTCTTATATCCGACTCTGTTCTGATCTATACGTTTTGATCGAACTGAACAGGAATGGAGAACGAAAGCTCGAACTCTGTTCAAGGCTTTAATGGTGCTCACTCCGTGTCCGCATCTGAAGGGGCGAACAATGTTGCTGCCGGAGCTCCGTTCAGTACGGTTCCGCTGGCACCAACTGGAGGGCCTCAGATAAATCCGGCTGCCACTGTTGCTCATGTGGAGAAGCCGGAAAAATTTGCTGGAAGCTTCTTCAGGAGGTGGCAGCAGAAGATGTTGTTCTACCTCACGGCACTGGGTTTAGCCAGAATGCTGAGCGAAGATCCACCCGTGGTTGAGCCTGTGGAGGATCAACAACAGAATATGCAGAACGCCTTGGGTGCTGAGGCCTGGGCGTATACAAATTTTTGTTGTTTAAATTTGATTCTGGGTTGCCTAGATAATACTATCTATGGCGTGTTTTATACATATAAAACTGCAAAAGCTTTGTGGTCGGCTTTAGATAAAAAGTATCGCACAGAAGATGCTGGCACGAAAAAGTTGATAGTTGGGAAATTTCTTGACTATAAAATGTTAGATTCCAAAACTGTAATTTCGCAGGTTGAAGAAATACAAATGTTGGTTTCTGAAATGGAAGAGGAGGGCATGACGCTCAGTGAATCTTTCCAGGCCGCGGCTGTGATTGAGAAGCTGCCTCCTTCGTGGAGGGAATTTAAGAGCTATCTCAAACACAAGCGAAAGAAAATGAAAATGGAGGATTTGATTGTCCGTCTTCGTATTGAGGAGGACAATCGTCGTGCCGAAAGGAAGCCGTCCACATCGTCTAGTCAAGCCAAGGCTCATGTTGCTGAGGCGAAGAACAGAAAGAAAAATAACACTTTAGGCGTGAACGTCAAGGGCAAGGAAATTGCAAAGAAGTTCACAGGTAAGTGTTATAACTGTGGAAAACCAGGGCATCGAAGCAGTGAATGTCGAAAGCCCAAAAAGACTCAGAATAAAGCGAAAGCAAATCTGGTTGGCGCAATGGAAGACTTGAACCTATGTGCAGTGGTGACCGAGTGCAACGCAGTGGGAAACCCGCGTGAATGGTGGGTGGACACAGGGGCCACTCGACATGTTTATGCGAACAAGGCTATGTTCAGAGAATATGTACCCACGACAAACAATGAACAACTTTTCATGCGAAACTCCAACAGCTCAAAGATCGAAGGATCGGACAAGGTGATCCTGAAATTGACTTCAGGAAGGGAGTTGACTCTGCAGAATGTGCTGCATATTCCTGACATAAGGAAAAATCTGGTTTCTGGCGCGCTGCTAGTCACTCATGGATTCAAGCTTATTTTTGAGGCAAACAAATTTACACTTTCTAAGAATGAGGTGTATTTGGGAAAGGGTATCTTTCTGATAACATGTTCAAGTTAAATGTTATGACAATTGTACCCAAGAAAGTTACGCCCGTTGAGGCTAATAAAATTGTTTCCTCTTCTACTTACATGCTTGAGTCTTCTTGTTTATGGCATTTTCGTTTGGGATATGTTAATTACAAGTCAATACAACGAATGATTAATCTTGAATTATTGCCCAAACTGGACTTTAATAATAAAGAGAAATGCCAAGTGTGTGTTGAAGCAAAATTGACAAAAGTGCCATTTCCTTCAACAGAACGAAACACTGAATCATTGGATTTAATTCATACAGATTTGTGTGATTTAAAGTTTGTGCAAACAAGAGGAGGTAAAAAGTACTTTGTAACTTTTATCGACGATTGCACACGATATTGTTATGTATATTTGCTAAGTAGCAAAGATGAGGCCATTGATGCTTTCAAAGATTATAAAAATGAAGTTGAGAATCAACTTAGCGAACGAATTAAAGTAATTCGAAGTGATAGAGGTGGAGAGTTTGACGCATCGTTTAATGAATTTTGTTCCGAACATGGCATTATTCATCAAACGATTGCACCATATTCACCTCAATCGAATGGTATTGCTGAACGCAAAAACCGTACTCTAAAGGAGATGATGAATGCTATGTTGATAAGTTTGGGTTTACCTCAGAACTTGTGGGGGGAAGCAATTCTCTCCGCCAACGTCATTTTAAATAGGATTCCGTCCAAGAAGATGGATAAAACCCCATATGAACTTTGGAAATGCTATAAGCCTAGTTACAAATACTTGAAAGTGTGGGGGTGTCTGGCGAAGGTTGCTGTACCTAAACCAAGACAAGTGAGAATCAGACCTAAAACAATTGATTGCATATTCATCGGCTATGCAACGAACAGTAGTGCATATCGTTTCTTAGTGCACAAATCGGACATTCCCAAGATACATGAAAATGTTGTCATGGAGTCGAGGAATGCAGTGTTCTTTGAAAATGTCTTTCCAAAGAAAGACAAAAATGGTGAAGAAGCTAGCACTAGTAAGCGAGTGCATGAGACGACCCCTCAAGAGACTGAGGAACCTCGTCAAAGCAAACGAGCCAAAATACCGACGTCTTTTGGACCAGATTTTCTAACCTACATGGTAGAAAACGAGCCGAGATCTTTCTCTGAGGCAATGACAACTCCAGAAGCTCCTTTGTGGAAAGAAGCAGTGAATAGTGAGATAGATTACATTCTTCAAAATCACACTTGGGAGCTGGTAGATCTTCCTCCAGGAAGTAAACCACTCGGATGCAAGTGGATTTTCAGGAAAAAACTGAAATAAGATGGATCTATTGACAAGTACAAGGCCAGGTTAGTAGCCAAGGGCTACAGACAGAAAGAAGGCTTTGACTTTTTTGACACCTACTCACCAGTGACTAGGATCACTTCCATAAGGATGCTAGTGGCTATTGCTGCAGTCTACGATTTAGAAATCCATCAAATGGATGTGAAGACTGCCTTTCTTAATGGTGAGTTAGAGGAAGAAATTTATATGGAACAACCCGAGGGGTTCGTCGTTCCAGGACAAGAAAGGAAAGTATGTAGACTTGTTAAGTCGTTGTACGGACTTAAACAAGCACCTAAGCGATGGCACTTAAAGTTTGATCAGGTAATGATGTGAAACGACTTCAGAATCAATGAGTGCGACAAGTGTGTGTACATCAAGAGCACACCGAATGCCTATGTAATAGTGTGTCTCTATGTAGACGACATGCTTATCATGGACAGTACTCGTGACATCATCTTGAGTACAAAGAAGATGTTAACACGAAATTTTGATATGAAGGACATAGGGGTTGCCAGTGTTATTCTAGGAATTAAAATTTCTCGAGTAGCTGATGGTCTTGTTATGTCACAAACTCACTATATTGAGTCTGTTCTCAGAAGGTTCAATATGTTTGAAACAAAACCGATTAAGACCCCACTTGACTTAAGTATACACTTAAGAAAAAATTGAGGCGGACCTGTAGCTCAGTTAAAATACTCTCAGGTGATCGGGAGTCTGATGTACATAACGAATTGTACAAGACCAGACTTAGCTTGTTCAGTAAACAAATTGAGCAGGTTCACCAGTAATCCAAGTGATGATCATTGGAAAGCTCTTAATAGAGTGATGAGGTATCTGAAATATACAATGAATCTTGGATTACATTACACAAGATATCCAGCAGTATTAGAAGGATATTGCGATGCAAATTGGATATCAGACAGTAAGGACTCGAAGTCCACCAGTGGATACTTGTTCACTATTGGTGGTGGTGCTGTGTCGTGGAAATCCACGAAACAAACGTGCATAGCTCAGTCTACTATGGAGGCTGAGTTCATAGCGCTGGATAAAGCTGGGGAAGAGGCTGAGTGGCTTCGGAATTTCCTAGAAGATATTCCGTGCTGGCCTAAACCAATCGCTCTTATTAGCATACACTGTGATAGTCAGTCAGCTATAGGACGTGCTCAAAGCAGCATTTACAATGGTAAGTCACGACACATACGTCGGAGACATAACACCATTAAACAGTTGATCTCTAATGGCGTGATTTCCATTGATTATGTAAAATCAATGGAGAATCTTGCGGATCCGCTTACAAAAGGCTTGCCTAGATATCAGATGTCAAGATTGACAAACGGAATGGGACTAAAGCCTATAATGCAAGAATCTTTGTAACGGTAACTCAACCTTGTTGACTGGAGATCCCAGAATCTTGGTTCAATGGGACAACTAAGTTATGAAGATTCAGTAAGAACTTACTCATTCCGTCATATAAAAGTGCTGTATGCAGAGAATGTTTATGGTAAGCTAAGGCTTTTAATGATGTCCTATATCTTGATGCGTCAAGTGGAGTATGGCAGAATACTCTTGATAGGAATCACCTATGTAAGTGTGAAGTGGGGCCGCTTCTATGAGAAAGTCTGGGAGGAAAGATTTCTCTAAAACACTTTCTGAAACCAGGTTGTTCATGGCCAAAACGAACACAACCATGAAAACCAAAAGGGTGTTAAAGAAAATGTTGTGTGAGTATCGTTGTCTAGGTTCACAACAAAGGCTGACTGGTTCAAGACATCAAGTCACTAATTAGCTGAGTGAATCCGATGGTACATCACTATGAAAGGTTCAAAGCCAGAAGCTATCTCTTCTGATGCAATATTTTCTTGTCTGACTTCTCGGTAGAGTCTGCATAAACACTTTCATTAATTCCCATTCATGTGGGGGATTGTTGGAGAAATTAAAATGGGTGAATGAGAAATTAATTCTCAAAGTGGATGGAAAACGCGGTTGCACGCTTACGTTTAAACAAAACGCGGTTAAGTTTGATAAGGCGTTCGGTTATGGTTTAAATCGAACGGTTGTTTAAATCTGATTCAAACGGTATCCTTCGATATAAGATAAGATCAATCTGGTTTGATCTAACGGTGGCAGAGAAGGCAGCTTTAATCTAACAGCCGAGATTTAAACTGTCCTAACCACCCCAACCGAATATGGTTTCCATCTGACGCTCCAAATTTAAACCTGCGAATTAATCTTCAATCTAAAGGCTGAGATTAAACCTTCATAATCTAGATAGGAGGTTTTCATCTAATGGCCTAAATCAAACTTTGGTTTTGATCCAACGGTCACGGTGCCTTGTTCTCCAACCGACTCCCCTATATAAACAGGGCAAAGGGTGCATTCTAAACACACAATTTCTAGCATTCGTAGCATACTACTCTCATAGCATCCGAGTCTTGCATATTGTCCAATAGAAGTCAGGACGCTCTAAAGTTCGAAGGAGTTCAAGTTCAGCAGTGCCGCTCAACTGAACAGGTACCCGTTGTATCCTGGGAGACGGTTGCTCACACCGGTTGGGCACAGTATACCGGAGCAATACGTCTTAAGGACAGAGTCCTCGACTCGCCCGGGTTTAATTTATTTTGTTATTCCATACGCACACACGAAACGACTGCGTCTTAGTACAAGAGTGATTGTTTCCAACACATGCATCGTCTGTCTCCATTATGTAATCCTAGATCACGTCTCTATAAGTCATATAATTTATGGTCCATTAAATATGGTAAGGGAGGCCTGAAAGTATTAGAGGTAATGAATTCATATAAAATATTATAAAACAAATTATCGTCCAGTGCAGATTACTTAGCTGCAGTTGAATTTTATAATGCCAAAACGCATCGAATTTTAGTAATTTTAGATAGTACGTAATTGTATACCCTTGAAACCATGGGGCCAGAGGTATGTTACAAATCATAGCTGGCACTTGTATCATGGCGTCGAAGAATGCCTGTGGTATACCTCCGGGGCCTTGTGCCTGCGGAGGCGGGATCTGCTCCAGTGGTGGCGGTACCGGATCCTCAACTGGCGGTGTCGGCGGTGGGCGAAGGTAACTGCGCTTGTCTATCCACTCGTGGTCTACCACGTGGTCGCGATGCCATCCTATCGTCACAATCATTTCCACACAATAAGTCCACATAAACATGAGTAAAATTTATCCAAATTAAGTATTCTGTTCATACTCTGGTACTACGTTATGCAAACTTACCCTAATTATTCCTCCTAAACCACTCTAAGGGACCTATGCTAAGGCTGGCACACTCAGTCTAAAATCAGAGCCTAGGTTCTAGATCCACAGGGGAATGGCAAAACCAAAGGAGTTTTGGGTGGGTGGTGTTTAGATTTGAAATTATTTAGTAGCAGTATACTATTCTGTTTTTGCAAGTGTAGTTTGTTATAGACCCCAAACGCCACTTTCTGAATTACTGAAAAAGCATATTTCTATGTATGCCTAGCCTTGATCTCTTTCCATTGTTTTGGTTGTATAGTAGTAACATGATTGTTAATGTTACTTCTGTGAGGTGCGGATTGTGGTGAAACTTTATAAGAAGGCACTGCATTTGAAACATAAAGATGGATTCAAATGGATTTGGCAAGCTTATGTATTCAAATGGTTTCCACCTTCAATGGAGTCAAGGAAACACTCTTACTTGTCTTTGGAATATGATGGAACAAAACAAAATGACTCACTGAATTGGTTGCACTTCTTATATTGTGAAGTAGCAGTTGATCGACATAGCTTAACGCATCATTATAGGTCATCGGAAAACAACCTCTGTGTGTTTCTAACACATGGGTATGGTTGCATACATCCGACCCCCCGTACCCCGCCATAGGCGGGAGCCTTTAAAGCAATGGGGTAATGATGTTGTTGTTGTTGTATTATGGATTCAAATGAATCACTAAATTGTCTGCGCATACTGTGAAGTAGCAGTTGATCGACATAGCTTGACGCATCATTATGAGTCATCGGGAAACAACCTCTGTGTGCTTCTAATACATAGGTATGGTTGCGTACATCCGACCCCCCATACATGCCATAGGCGGGAAAGACAATGAGTTAATGTTGATGTTGTATTATGTTTGTTTTGTTTGTGTTGATTGATACTGATCTAATTTGCAAAGCAAGTTGATGGCATTACCTTTCAATTTGCCGAGTCTTTCTGCACCCATAAGAAATACATGGGGTCGTCTATGTAGCTACTTTGTTGCCCTGACAAGCATTCCGGAACGAGACATCTCTAACGCCAATAAGAAAGCAAGAGTCAGACGCTTATAAACAAGAATGTTGTGAGCATGTTTACTGTTGCCTTTTCTTTGTTTCACGATGAAACAAGGTTCTGTTATACTGTAGGGTCATACAAAACCCATCCATTCCGTTTGCTGGGATCCTTCGGGCGAGCTCCTGGCATCTGTCAGTGAGAATTCTGTCAGAGTCTGGACCGTGGCAGCTGGGAACAAAGGAGAATGTGTGCATGACTGAGATGGCTTGAGCATGTCAAGAGGAAACGATCAACGACATCTGTCAGAGCAATTGAAAGTCTCACTGTAGAAGGGAAGATGAGTAAAGGCAGGCTCAAACTGACGTGAGATGAGCAGATTAGGCAGTACTTACTAGAGTTGCACCTCTCTGAGGACATGGTCCAGATAGGAGTTCATAGAGGCAGAGGATTAAGATCAAAGAGGGTTAGATAGGATATAGGTACCTTGCACTTTTTTTTGTTTGCATACGTAGAGAATTAAATAGTCTCTACATTTCAGGTTGACTTGCACTTTTTTTTTTGTTTGCTTGTTTTGTTTTGGTCTTTACATTTCAACTATTTGTACATATCCATTGTTGACTATTTTAATATCGTAAGGTTTTGATTTATATTTCATAAACTTCATTGAGTAGTACATATTCCTATTATTATACTATCTATACAGGTATATAGAGCTGGAGGTCTCACTGGAAGCAAACTCTCTATCTATTGGGATGGAGGTATTGTTTGGCTACCTCTTACCCTCTCCAGACCCTAGCGATAACTTTTAGCTGTTGTTGAGATATATTGGGTATGGTTGTGGTTGTTGTTGTTTTCCACCCATCGTATTCGTCATTGCTAGTTATTGGCTGCTATCAGGTCAGTTCTGGATGGCCCTAAATGTTTCAACCTTCTGTTTAAAGTTTGTTCGTTCTTCAATTTCCACTCCTTCGGCTTCATTGATCTCCGTCGAATAAATTTTTGTGATGTTGTGAAGTGTGTTGAGTTCATGATTGCGAGTTTGTATTTTTTTTCAGTCTCTGGAAATGTGGAACATGTCAGAAAACAAGACAATGACTCTTTCTGCACATAACGGATTGATTGCTTCTTTACCTGTGTCAACGGTGTCAGGTTTAGTCGCTTCTGCTAGTCATGACAAGATTGTTAAACTTTGGAAGTAAACGTTGCTTAAATGCTGAACAGATCTAGCAAATTCTGGTTGAATCTTTGTTCCTTAAATTTTTGTATCTTCCTTTCCCCTGTATCAAGCTTTCATCATTAATCTTGTTACCCAGTGTAACATTAGAGTGAGAACTTGCACCTAACTGTAACCCGACTCCCTGGAAATTCTAATTTTACGTGCTATTTGTAACTGTGCATGTTATTTGATTTCTAATCCACTCTTCTTACAAACTTTCTTTTGTGTGGACTGCTTCTTTGTGATAGTTATCGGTTGCATGCGAGTTTAAGCTCGAAAAAAACCCCATGCATTCATCCACAAGTTAACCATATTCTGTGTCTGCCACTGCTTAGCAACAAGTTAATTCCTGAAATTTACTCAGAATGAAGAATACACCCTGCCTCCTGTAGCTTCCCGCTCCCGAACCCTAGCATCGAAAACAGTGCATCTGCCGTAGCCTACTACAAGGACTACAAAGCGTCGTTCAAACTTCTCTACACGTCAGAACTGACGTGGAAATTTTTTGCGGAAACGATAATTAAAGAAATAACGTATTGATTAAATTAAATCCATTGGAATAAAACCAAGTACAAGGGTTGATGAAACACGCTAAGTCAAGTATGAAATACTAAAATCAAACAATAAACCTAGGTGAAGGTCTATCTGACTAACCCAAGAACAAGCTCTCGGTCAACAATATCCCTTCTCGAGCCCAGCTCGCGTAATCTGTCCCATCCTCGATAATTATATATACTCTTAATCGTGCTCACCTGTGGAGGGGAGGTAGGGGGTGAGTGATGGGAGTCACTCGTAGGTTACCCGTCTCTCCCGAAAAGGGACTGTCACATACTGAGTCGGGCAACACATAAAGCACATAAAGCATGGAGCAGATAAATAAAACAATGAAGCATAAACAAATAAATAATAAAGCAAATAATGCATAAATAAGAAAATAACACATACCCGACCCGATCCGTATCCCAAACCGTAGCACTGAAACAACTCAATAACAAGGACAACGATAATCAACAATAACAATGCAATGCGCAACATCATGATGCATGCACTTCTATCTACGTGTCACACGCAGTCATTTAATATCACACGCTATGCTCTTTCTTTTCCATGATATGTTATGCATGTCCCGTGACCTATTAGGTGAAGGTAACCGTTATTACCAACACCCATCACACGCCTAGTCAGGCCACACGTCCCGTAGGACCACACAGCTCATAGGTCAAATGCAATGCTTGTGCCATGAATGCGTCACACTTGTACACTTCCGTTTGTCCTATGTTGCATGCTCCGTTCTATGTTGCGTATTACCTATATTGCGTAGTTACCCTATATTGCGTGGGGTTCATTACTGTATTTTATCTTCTACCGTTATTTTATCTTTCTAGACTTTATTTTAGGTTTCTACACTTTATTTTATTTTTCCTAGGCTCTCAAACACTTTAATCTTTTATTTAAATATTTTTATCTTTCCCTACTATTTTTATTTCTTTCATTTTAAATTCTTAGTGGTTTTTCTAAATTTTCTTGTTTACATGACATTATTATTTTAATTAATTCAATATCCATATACATATATACACCTTAACCTTTTAATTTATTATATTATTTTATTAATAATTTTTTTGCACCCATGTTTTCTGTTCGAAGGGTTGTTATATTTTTTTCCTTATTTTATTTTATTTTATCTCAATTATTGCATTTATTTATTAATAATCCTATTAGTTATCTAACAACTTTACTAAACTAAACTTATGGCCCTCATTCAGGCCTTTTAAAGAAAACTGGCCCTTTTTCCCTTTATTACACAGCCCGGCCCGCTGGCCTCTTCAACCCCTTTTTTTGATTCGCAATTTGGGCCTGTTCTATTCCAGCAGACTGGCCCGCCAGCTGGTTGCCCTTTTTTTCTTTCTTTTTTTTTAAATTCTGCATCAATTTGTGCCGCAACTTCTGGTCTGCTAAGGCAGGAGCGGCCTGCTACCTAGACAGGCCTGGCCTGCTTTTAATTTTTTTTTCTTTAATTTCTTAGTTTCTACATTTCTTAAAAAATCCATAACTTCTTCGTTTTAACTCCGATTAACCCCAAACCAGCGGCATTTGACTCATTATTACGTGAACAACACAATGGTGCTGGACACGTCAGCGCGTGTCCGGCACGCGCCGTCAGGGCCGCGCTTGGGCGCCACGTGTCACCCCTAAAACGCACGTTTTCCGACGTTCTGAACCCGTCCCGGCCTATTTCTGTGCTATGTGATCTATATCTAAGACCAATTACGCAATTTCCATATCAAAACATAAAGAATTCGAGATAAACATATCAAAAATAAGCATACAGTCATAATCAAATTATCCCAATACAGAATGCGAGGGAATCCAAAGCAATCCGACAGAGGGGAGGGTAACCTACCGCTTAAATGAAAATTCACTAACAACCGCGGAGTTGGATTTGATGTGGGTGGTCAATTCTTCTTCTCCTCCTTCTCTCTCTTTTTCTTCTTCTTCTTTCTCCCTGCCGTCCACTCTCTGCTCCTCTCACAGGCAAATTGTTTTTTAATATTTGTTGTTGTTGCAGCCGAAGCTACTGTGTAAATGGGGGTGGGGAATTTAATTGGGAAATGGGCTGAAATTAAGGGATTGGGGGCGGTTTTGGGAGGGATTGAGGGAAGTGGGATTATGGATAGTTATTAGGATTAATTAATAGTAATAATTTTAATTTTTTTTAAATTCAAGTTTATTTTTAATTAATAATTAATCTATTTTTTTTCCTTTTTAAAATTTACGGTTACGACATCCTACCCACTTACAAAAAGTTTCGTCCTCGAAACTTGCATATTACATAGTCAATACTTATTTTAATTTTACTTAACCCTTGCACCTAGATAACGATCAAACTAAATATCCCTTCTGTTTTTTTTCCAACATGCTAACACTTCACTTCTTTGTCACAAGATAAGGCCTCAAAATCATTCTTTGTACACCAACAAGACACTTTCTGATCCATTATCCATTTGCTTATTAAAATCATTACCTAATATATCTATGATTATCGAATCAACCTTAGGGATATTCTTGTTGAGAAATATGTTTGGATAATTTTCAAAGTCATGATTTTAAGTGATGAATATTTAAAAATGTCACACATGGTGTTATATGTGATTAAAAGTTAAATAAGTTGAACAAGTTGACATCGATCTCTCAGGTTGTTGCACATCGATCGATCTATGTACATAGATCTCTCACATCGATCGATCTATGTAAGGCAGAAAAGTTTAAGACCTTTCTGTGAGACATCGATCTCTAAACCTAAGACACATCGATCGATCAATGTACATCGAACTCTCACTTCGATCGATCGATGTAGGTCAGAGACAAAACCTGAACCTTTATGTGAGACATCGATCTATGAAGCTGAGGTACTTCGATCGATCGATGTCTAGAGTTTTTAGAAATAATTTTCTAAAATGTGATAAAATGGTTGTTTTCATTTGTACATGATTTATATATGCTCATTATGTGCTTATTATGTGTTTTTTGGTGATTATTATTGTCTTGT
Source organism: Eustoma russellianum (assembly GCA_036186865.1). Taxonomy (NCBI): domain Eukaryota; kingdom Viridiplantae; phylum Streptophyta; class Magnoliopsida; order Gentianales; family Gentianaceae; genus Eustoma; species Eustoma russellianum. The sequence goes on from AP025053.1 coordinate 5,992,073, forward strand.
GACTAATGTGCCTTGGAAGTTTCTACAACTTACCAAAAAGGGCAAAATTGGTATTTTAAGTTTTGTAGGAACATCATATGGTGAAAAATATTTCAAGTGCATATTATTATCTTGGTTATCATGACAAAGGTGGTATTGTGATTATTTTTGACCATCGGGGGCATTTCTGGAGTTTTCTCACACCAGGGGTATTTTGGTCATTTTACCCCCAAGGTTATTTTTGGTATTTTCACTCAAGGAATCTCTTGAGCATATTATTATCTTCATTCTGGAGCTGTGTTATTATTATTTTGAAGATTATATGGTGATCTTATATCTTATTCTCTCAACCGATGATATTATTGACTATAGCTGGATATGTGACGATTTGAGATGTCACATTCTATTTTTTATTGAAGACCCTCTTATATATGTTACAAGAGGATATTAATCATCATCTTTTAGAGATTACAAGGTGTCCTTGGTGCAAGATTCATCACAATATGTAAAGGAGAAGAAAGTATGAATTTTGGTGTTATATGTTGACATAATCTTGTCAACACTTATTCATTATTTTTTATTCACAAAATATGAGTTGGTATACATACATACAACATCAAAAACGTCCATAAACAGGTGGAGAAGGTGGTATACTCATTTTATGACTTTTGGGCAAGTGGACAATTCAAAAACAAGCTAGTTGACAAAAGTTGTCAACTTGAAATTTCAAATTTGAAGTTAATGGAGACAAGGTTGTTGGAGATGATTATGGAGGTGCTTTATTTCAAAATTCTCAGCCATCACATGGTCTAAAAGTTGGAGAGAATATGCCATCCATTCACACTATAAATAGGAGGCAAGGTGAAGAAGAGAAGACACACACTTGAAAGCAAAAATTGAAGATTGTTGTCTTGCTATTATCTTCTCATATTTTCGTTCATACTTTGTGTAGCTAAGGTGTTCCATTTCTAGTTGTTGTCCAGCTACACTATACACACCTTCTTGTGTCTTATTTGTAAGATTGATTAGCCAAATCTATAAGGCTACATCAATAGGTGATAGAGGTGTTGCAACCAAGAGTTGCATAAAGGTGTTCATCCAAGTCTTCAATAGGGTTGGTGTTTAACCCAAGGATCAAGCTTGGTTCTTGCTGTAATTTGGTTCATACCATAGTGAAATCCAAGGAAAGGTGTTCCTTGGGACTGGAGTAGGTCACATTGACCGAACCAGGATAAATTCTCGGTGTTCTTCTCTTGTTTCTTTATTTCTGTTTTCTGCCCGTTTTTGACTGCAGTTTTTACACAACTTCTCACAATTTGAAAAAATATCTAAACACTTTCAAAATTCGTGATTTTTGGTGGAGTTATACTTCAGACTGTTAGCTTTCATTTGCAACAAGAATCACTTGATTTGAGCAAGGGAAAGTTAGTCTTTCAGTCTTTGCAAGATAACTGCTCCAATCTGGATACAATCTGACCAGTTTTGAGAAAACTTAAATTCTGTATTTTTCAAGAGTTGGTTAAGGTCAGGGCCTTTTGGAAACTTCATCTATACATCCTAAGGAGTGTTTTGATATAAAGATCAACCTTTTTGGTTGAGTATTCAAAGAGAAACACATTTTGCAAAATCAGCAACATTCTGTCCAATTCTGTCCAGATTGACCATCTGAATCTTTTTATTTATTTTAAGGGCCAAACGATCTTATTTTTGTCTGATTTTTGGATAGAGTCTTGTTAACTCATTGAAGTTAAATTCTGAAAACTTTCATAATTTTTGGAGTTGTGTACAATTATTTGTGAATTTTTGAACAACGGGTTCTGAATCTGAGGTGGTTTCAGATTCTGTTTTCAAAGGGGATTTTAACAAAGGGTTGTAGTGTAATTTCCGCTAACCACTATTCACCCCCCCTCTAGTGGTGTTTATTGCAGGTGCACGGTCCAACATTTGGTATCAGAGCCAGACCAACACCACTAAAAAGAAGCAAGATTCAACACCATACGAACAATACAAGGTCAAGAAACAACGATTCATTATATACTGCTTGTCTCAAATCCAAGGTACATACTATGGCTATTGTTTCGCACAAAGGTGAGTTGGAAGGTATGTCTACACAACGCCCTCCTCTTTTTGATGGCAATAATTTTGTTCATTGGAAACTAAGAATGAGGCTATTCTTAATGGCTATAGACATCGATTTATGGTCTATAGTTGAAGATGGGCCGTACATTCCAACGAAAGTTACACAAGTTAGTGAAGTAACTCAAGAGGTTGAAAAATGTAAAAGTGAATGGTCATCAGATGATAAAAAGAAAATGTCCATGAATGCTAAAGCTATGCAATTACTTTTGAATGGACTTACAACTTCTGAAGCAGGATATGTGTCAAATTGCACAAGCGCACACGACATGTGGAAATCACTTGTATTAAAGCATGAAGGTACTAGTGGTGTTAAAGAGTCAAAAATAAACATGCTTATGACTAAATTAGAGGCTTTCAAAATGTTGCCAAACGAATCCATAACATCTATGGATTTGAGGATTACTAATATTTTCAATGCCCTTGAAGCTTTAGGAAAGTCATTTTCGAACAGTGAAAAGGTTCAAAAGGTGTTACGAAGCCTCCCTGCTGAATGGGATCCAAAGGTGACTGCAATCGAGGAGACAAAGTCAATCACTAAGATGGATGAATTGATCGGGTCTCTTAAAGTTTACGAGGTTAAATTAAACCAACGAAAGTCTGAATCGTCTAAGTCATCCAGTAAGTCAATAGCTTTCAAAACAACCGAAACACATGCTAGTAACGATGATAGTAATAGTGATACTGAATTAGACGATGAGTTGATATTGATAGCTAGAAAACTAAGAAAATTTTTCAAACGTCCAAATAGGAATAGACAACGTAATTCTTCTTCTTCTTCTTCTCAACCTATGAAGAATAACATAAACAAATGGAATAATAAAGAATTAAAGTGTTATGAATGCGGTCAAAAAGGACATATTTCATACGAGTGTCTCACGAAGAAAAATAATAATAACAACAACAATAATAAACAAGCCAAGGACAAGGAGGCTCAAACGACAAAGACAAAGGAGTCTAAGGCAAGAAAAGGGAAACGAGCAATGAAGGTGAGCACATGGAGCGACTCATCCGACTCAGAATCCGAAACTGAGGAAGCTCAAGTCTGCTTCGTATCCAACGAGGTATGTTCTTCTTCTGATAGTGATTCTGATAGTGACATGACACTTGATGAAATGTATGAAGAATTCCTAAGAATGCATGGTCACTGTAAGAAGCTCTCTAAAGAAAAGAAGAAACTAGTTGAAGAAAATGACAAGTTGAAGACGTCCAACTTGGAATTTTTCGATCAACTAGAATCTCTTAAACAAGAGTCTACTAATACTCTTGATTCTTTAGAGAATAAAATTGAATCATATAGGAAAGATGAACATAAGATAAAAATGGAAAATAAGATGTTAAAATCTAAGATAGAAAGTTGTGAACATGAAATAACACAACTTAAGTCGTCTAAACTTAACTTAGAAAAAATGTTAGAACAATTTAATTCGGGTGCAAATATGTTAGATACACTTATCTCATCACAAAAGTATGGTAATGATAAAACCGGCTTAGGCTATAAAGAAGAAAATGAAAAAGTAAATAAAAAGACTAAGTTTGTTTCATCTAGTACAAAGTTACCATATAATACAACAAAATCAACTTTGCCTGCTTCTACACCTTCGTCTACTTATATCAAGGCAAAAATGCAACATACACCCATAAAAGCACACACGCATAAACATACATCTAGGCCAAACTTTGCATCTAGACAACATATAAATTATGCATACATGTATACAAATGCAACTAGACCAAATAAAATGCATACAACTTATTATGAACCTAAGTATAGGCAACACTCTTATAAGTCTTATAGAAATGCCTACAAACACACTTATATAGCGCCATATAAGAAACAAATTCACATGCCTTATACCCATCATAAATCTCGGCCATCCTATAATGATTATCAACCATGGCGCAATATGTATAAAAATGAATCTTCACTTATGTGGAATAATCATGTATATGCTAATTCTTCTTATTTTCTAAATTATAACAATGCTAAAAATGTGCCTAGAAGGTATATTCAAGTTTGGATACCTAAGGGATATCTAAACAAGAATAGTGCCCCTAACATTCAAGGACCCAAATAAAGGGTACCTAAAACTTTGTCTCCATTGTAGGATAAACGCAAGGAATGCAAGAAGGAGGCAAAGTCAAAGAATCTAAAAACCAAATGGTTTTTAGATAGTGGATGTTCGAGGCATATGACGGGGAACCCCAAACTATTCATCGAACTGGAACACATCAAGGATGGAGGAAAAGTAACATTCGGTGACAATAACAAAGGACAAGTTGTTGGAAAAGGAACAATTGGGGACCCTAACACATTTCAAATACGAAATGTGTTATTAGTAAGCAATCTATCTTATAATTTACTTAGTATTTCTCAACTTATAGATTGTGGTTATAATGTCTCCTTTCTTCCCAATTCTTGTGATATAATAAATGAAAAAGGAGAAACGGTCTTAAAAGGAAATAGAGATGGAAATATTTATACTCTTACCTTAGATAACATGTTAGATGCTAAGGTTAAGTGTCTAATATCACATGACTTAGATGTAAATTTATGGCATAGAAGATTAGGACATATAGGAATTTCAACTATTAAGAAATTATCTAAGAAGAATTTAATTAGAGGAATGCCTAAGTTAGACTTAGATAATTTTCAAATGTGTGAAACATGTATTAAGGGAAAACACATTAAAGAAACCTTAAAAACGAAACATGAAGTGAGTACTAGTCATGTACTAGAATTGCTTCACTTAGACTTATTTGGTCCAAGTAGGACAAGAAGTCTAGGTGGACACTACTATGTGTGTGTCATAGTAGATGATTACTCACGCTACACATGGACATTGTTCTTAACACACAAAGACGATGCTCCATTAGCAATCAAAACTCTTATTAAGCAACTTGAAAACATTTATGAAGAAAATGTTAAAAGAATTAGAAGCGATAGAGGTGGAGAATTTAAAAACAAAGACGTAATAAAATTTTGCGAACTATATGGAATAAAACATGAATTCTCACCACCTAGAACACCACAACTCAATGGAGTTGTTGAACGTAAAAATAGAACAATTCAAGAAGTTGCTAGGACAATGCTGTGTGAAAATAAATTACCTAAATATTTATGGGCTGAAGTTGTTAGTTGTGCATGCTATATTATAAATAGGCTCACTATTAGAAAGAAATTAAATAAAACGCCTTATGAATTGCTAAACAATAGACAACCTAAGATAGATTATCTTAAGGTATTTGGATGTAAATGTTTTGTGCTGAACACTAAGGATAATCTAGATAAATTTGAACAAAAGTCTATTGAATGCATATTTGTTGGGTATTCAACTAACTCAAGAGTATATAGGTGTTATAATCCTGCATCTAGAAAAATAATTGAATCCATACATGTGAAATTCAATGAAAATGCATGCTTTGAAGTTAGTGATAAACATCAACATAAACAAGAAAATAATGTTGAAAATATGTTTGATGATGATGATATATTACTTGAGCCTGTTCATGATCATCTAGAACCAACTTTCCCTGAACAAGATGTGCATGAACCTTTAGGTGAAATAAATCAAGAAATTTTACAATTGGAAGATAATCTATCTAACTTACAGGATGTTCCAATTGTATATGAAAATGTTCACACGAATGAAACATTTGAACTAGAAGAAGGTGAACCTAGTCAACTTAGGAATTGGTGGCTTATAGAAGATAAACATAAACACCCTAAAGAGCTAATCATTGGTGATCCAAGTGTTGGGGTTAGAACACGTAGAAACATAAGTCAACTTGAAGGACATAGCTTAATCTCAGAATTAGAACCTAAGAACGTAAAGGAAGCCTTAGGTGACATATCATGGATAGATGCTATGCATGAGGAATTAAATCAATTCACAAGGAACAACGTGTGTGACTTAGTACCTAAACCTGAAGACAAGTCTATCATAGGAACTAAATGGGTTTTCAGGAATAAAATGGATAAACAAGGAAATATTACAAGGAATAAGGCTAGACTAGTCGCACAAGGTTATAATCAACAAGAAGGAATAGATTATGAAGAAACCTTTGCACCCGTTGCACGGCTAGAAGCAATTAGATTGTTACTTGCGATTGCAAGTATAAGCAAAATTAAGCTCTTCCAAATGGATGTCAAGAGTGCGTTCTTGAATGGATACATCCAAGAAGAAGTGTTTGTCAAACAACCTCCTGGATTCGAAGATCCGAAGAATCCGAACCATGTTTATAAGCTTAAGAAAGCTCTATATGGTTTAAAACAAGCTCCAAGAGCTTGGTATGATAGATTTGCAAACTTTCTTATTGCAAATAATTATCAAAGGGGGACCATCGACAACACATTATTCCTAAGAAGAAAAGGTAATGATTTGTTAATAGTTCAAATATACGTAGATGATATAATCTTTGGTTCAACCAACCCTACTTTAGTAAAAGACTTTGAAGAATGTATGAAGTCAGAGTTTGAAATGTCAATGGTAGGAGAGTTGAATTATTTCTTAGGACTTCAAATCAAACAAACCCCTCAAGGAATTCACATTAGCCAACTTAAGTATGTCAATGATATGATTAAGAAGTTTGGCTTTGAAGAGTTGAAACCTACAACTACGCCTATGAGTGTTAGTACCAAACTTGATAAGGATGAAAATGGTAAACCTTTTGATGACATACTTTATAGGTCTATGATTGGCTCATTGTTATACTTAACTGCATCAAGACCTGATATTATGTTTAGTGTGTGTCTGTGTGCTAGGTTTCAATCTTGTCCTAAGGTATCACATTACAATGCAGTGAAAAAGATCTTTAGATATCTTAAGCATACACCTCACTTAGGATTGTGGTATGATAGAAACGCTAAGTTGGAATTACACGCATATAGTGATGCTGATTATGGTGGTTGCAGGTTAGATAGAAAATCCACTAGCGGTACATGTCAATTTATAGGAACCAATTTGATCTCTTGGTTTTCTAAAAAGCAAGCTAGTGTAGCTCTTTCTACCACTGAAGCCGAGTATATTGCTTTGAGTTTATGTACTACCCAAATACTTTGGCTTAAACAGCAACTTAGTGATTTTGGCATGAAAATGAATAAGATTTCAATTTTCTGCGATAGCACAAGTGCAATCAATCTTTTCCGGAATCCGGTACTTCATTCTAAGTCCAAACACATTGAGGTGCGGTACCACTTTCTTCGTGATCATGTTCAAAATGAGGACATAGTGATAAACCATATAAGAACTAATCACCAAATCGCTGACATCTTCACCAAACCCCTTAATCAAGCCATTTTTGAAAACTTACGAGCCAAATTAGGAATGATGACTTACGATACCATTGTATAGTTCTATCTTTTGCATGATTTGCAAAATAAAGGGGGAGATAGAATAAGAACATGATTTTAGTTGGTAAGTCATGTTTTAGTTGGTAAGTCATGATGAATCATATGCTAAGTTTTTATTGGTATAAATTATGGAGCATAGGTTAAGGGGGAGAGTATGAGTTGAGGGGGAGCAACATACTATTTAAACGTTGAAAACATAGTTGAAAACATTTGGTTAGACTTTTGGTTAAACATTTGGTTAATTTTTTTGGTAATAAGTTGTGACATTAA
>AP025053.1:5999820-6062700 GCA_036186865.1 Eustoma russellianum
AAAATCATGTTAGGTTATTTTGAAAATCATCCAAAAGGGGGAGAATGTTGAGAAATATGTTTGGATAATTTTCAAAGTCATGATTTTAAGTGATGAATATTTAAAAATGTCACACATGGTGTTATATGTGATTAAAAGTTAAATAAGTTGAACAAGTTGACATCGATCTCTCAGGTTGTTGCACATCGATCGATCTATGTACATAGATCTCTCACATCGATCGATCTATGTAAGGCAGAAAAGTTTAAGACCTTTCTGTGAGACATCGATCTCTAAACCTAAGACACATCGATCGATCAATGTACATCGAACTCTCACTTCGATCGATAGATGTAGGTCAGAGACAAAACCTGAACCTTTATGTGAGACATCGATCTATGAAGCTGAGGTACTTCGATCGATCGATGTCTAGAGTTTTTAGAAATAATTTTCTAAAATGTGATAAAATGGTTGTTTTCATTTGTACATGATTTATATATGCTCATTATGTGCTTATTATGTGTTTTTTGGTGATTATTATTGTCTTGTGACTAATGTGCCTTGGAAGTTTCTACAACTTACCAAAAAGGGCAAAATTGGTATTTTAAGTTTTGTAGGAACATCATATGGTGAAAAATATTTCAAGTGCATATTATTATCTTGGTTATCATGACAAAGGTGGTATTGTGATTATTTTTGACCATCGGGGGCATTTCTGGAGTTTTCTCACACCAGGGGTATTTTGGTCATTTTACCCCCAAGGTTATTTTTGGTATTTTCACTCAAGGAATCTCTTGAGCATATTATTATCTTCATTCTGGAGCTGTGTTATTATTATTTTGAAGATTATATGGTGATCTTATATCTTATTCTCTCAACCGATGATATTATTGACTATAGCTGGATATGTGACGATTTGAGATGTCACATTCTATTTTTTATTGAAGACCCTCTTATATATGTTACAAGAGGATATTAATCATCATCTTTTAGAGATTACAAGGTGTCCTTGGTGCAAGATTCATCACAATATGTAAAGGAGAAGAAAGTATGAATTTTGGTGTTATATGTTGACATAATCTTGTCAACACTTATTCATTATTTTTTATTCACAAAATATGAGTTGGTATACATACATACAACATCAAAAACGTCCATAAACAGGTGGAGAAGGTGGTATACTCATTTTATGACTTTTGGGCAAGTGGACAATTCAAAAACAAGCTAGTTGACAAAAGTTGTCAACTTGAAATTTCAAATTTGAAGTTAATGGAGACAAGGTTGTTGGAGATGATTATGGAGGTGCTTTATTTCAAAATTCTCAGCCATCACATGGTCTAAAAGTTGGAGAGAATATGCCATCCATTCACACTATAAATAGGAGGCAAGGTGAAGAAGAGAAGACACACACTTGAAAGCAAAAATTGAAGATTGTTGTCTTGCTATTATCTTCTCATATTTTCGTTCATACTTTGTGTAGCTAAGGTGTTCCATTTCTAGTTGTTGTCCAGCTACACTATACACACCTTCTTGTGTCTTATTTGTAAGATTGATTAGCCAAATCTATAAGGCTACATCAATAGGTGATAGAGGTGTTGCAACCAAGAGTTGCATAAAGGTGTTCATCCAAGTCTTCAATAGGGTTGGTGTTTAACCCAAGGATCAAGCTTGGTTCTTGCTGTAATTTGGTTCATACCATAGTGAAATCCAAGAAAAGGTGTTCCTTGGGACTGGAGTAGGTCACATTGACCGAACCAGGATAAATTCTCGGTGTTCTTCTCTTGTTTCTTTATTTCTGTTTTCTGCCCGTTTTTGACTGCAGTTTTCACACAACTTCTCACAATTTGAAAAAATATCTAAACACTTTCAAAATTCGTGATTTTTGGTGGAGTTATACTTCAGACTGTTAGATTTCATTTGCAACAAGAATCACTTGATTTGAGCAAGGGAAAGTTAGTCTTTCAGTCTTTGCAAGATAACTGCTCCAATCTGGATACAATCTGACCAGTTTTGAGAAAACTTAAATTCTGTATTTTTCAAGAGTTGGTTAAGGTCAGGGCCTTTTGGAAACTTCATCTATACATCCTAAGGAGTGTTTTGATATAAAGATCAACCTTTTTGGTTGAGTATTCAAAGAGAAACACATTTTGCAAAATCAGCAACATTTTGTCCAATTCTGTCCAGATTGACCATCTGAATCTTTTTATTTATTTTAAGGGCCAAACGATCTTATTTTTGTCTGATTTTTGGATAGAGTCTTGTTAACTTATTGAAGTTAAATTCTGAAAACTTTCATAATTTTTGGAGTTGTGTACAATTATTTGTGAATTTTTGAACAACGGGTTCAGAATCTGAGGTGGTTTCAGATTCTGTTTTCAAAGGGGATTTTAACAAAGGGTTGTAGTGTAATTTCCGCTAACCACTATTCACCCCCCCTCTAGTGGTGTTTGTTGCAGGTGCACGGTCCAACAATTCTCATCATACTAAGGGTTCTACAACCCAATCATCGGTCTATAAGTTACATTTATCCGCGGTCATCAGTAGCCCTCGTAAATCAGTTTGTAGGTGTACCACAATCTTTAACTTATCTCCTTGTTCACAAGGCTCATCTCCTGAATCGTATGTATTTTCAGAATACGTTTTACTCTAGTATGACTCAATTTAGTCATCGCTAGTATCCCACAAGTCGATCTAGTCCTTATAGAGGTCCATTCTTAACTTCATTTCTATAATTAGTATGTACATACTTCCACTTATACCACTTGACGTGTATCATTACGCTTATTGCAGTCTACCATTTCGGATTCCTACACTCATTATATGCGATTCATTTATGATTAACCAACTATTATCCTTGACGTATGCCAATATAGTACTTGTTACACAAAACAAAGTTCTCAAAAAAAAAAAACAATTCTTATATACTTATGAACTAACTCTATGATCATGCCCTTACTTCTTTAAAAATATCATGAGCATAATATATGAGATATGTATACGTACATACTTTTCTTCTAGTAAAACGTGACCTATGTGGCTATAATTTGAATATAACTTTCATTGTTTTAAATTAATACCATTCCTATTTTTTAAACAAGAACCAAAATAATATACGCGTTTTTGCAAAGCAGTGTTTCAAAGGACCTCTCATAAGAATAACTTTTCAATTTGTTCGCAAAGTATTTCGGTAAGATTATGTTAAAACCGTTGAAAACTTAATAGATAAGGTTTTATAAAACGATTGAGTATGATACCATTCGTTTTCTAAAGAAATATACATTTTGAAAGCTACTTTTTGGCTTCATAAAAAGATAAGTAAGTTTATCGCAAGTTGATAGGTAACTTCGTAAACACTATAAAAGATAACTGCTTGCGATATCAATAGTCGTAAATTATTTTGACTAAAATAGATGTAACAAAAATGAAAATTTGAAATCTTATGTAAGGAACATGTCGTTTTTTTGAAGAACATCGGTAGTTTAAAAGTTTTCCTCTTTTTAAGGTCTTTAAAAGAATTGAAATTTTTATTATGTTGATATACATATACAGAGAAAAAATTTAGCATTGTAAAGTTTAACAGAATACAAAAAGAAAAATGAGACTCGATAAGATATTTCCAAAGACAAAAATCTTTAAAGTCTTTGTTAGAATTTAGTTACACATTGGTGTACGTGCTGATATACAATATTTATCTGTTAGAAAAATACATCAGTCCAATATTTCGTATAATCCTATAGGTTATTTTCTTTCTCGGATAAGGTCTCCTGCGTACAGTTTCTTATAAATCTAATGTTTGTCTACTCATGATCAAATCTTTAGCTTTAATTGGTCCAATCCTAGAACGACGCACTAATTATTGATTGACTTAAGATGTTCTAATTCGCCATGCTTTCGCGCACCACATTAATCCACTGTATCTCGTTATATGGTTATTTGAACCACTAATCTTATTCTACTTCATATGAAAAGCAACCACTACTTTTTCATGTCCACTCTATTTTAATTCAAGCCTACCATATTCAAGCCAAGTAATTCGATGTTCCTATAAATAACACTTAACTATAAAAGTTTATAAGGGTTCATCATTTCTATGTACTTGTTATAGCCGATTCACGCCTTTTGCTACCAGTCAATATCTCTAGTGAGACTAATATCGTTGTCCTACTTAGTAACTCTAAATTTCAACATCTTAACCCCAGACTATAAATTCTTTCGTATGATTTTCTTAATAACGCTACTGATTATAATGCTTATGAATTGTCACCTAGTTTTTATCATTTCTTCATGAGTCATCTCTTTGTATCCATTATACGATAATAATTCATTTTTTTAGTAGCTATTGTCTCAACTTAGACCTAAATTTGCTCTGATGCTACCGTTCAAGTAGGGATATGGGCGCGGTTTACTTTACCAGAATGGTATCGAGTTCCATGTTGTTACGGTGAAGCATCTCGAGTTACTATCTGACCTATTAATATGTCACTAGCGTTTACAGCAGGGTGTTATGGTTAACTGTTCTAATTCATTCAAATTAATTATATAGTATTCAACTAGGATAACTAAGATCACGACTTTAATAGTTATGATAAGCTTAGATAAAGTGGAATTGTATGGGATACCCTAGGTATACGTGTTTCGTAGCCGACCGTCCCATTAAGTCTAAGGTCATTACTTACTTTTAGGGTTGTTCTTAGTATCATCGTTTCTTAAGTCTAAGCTCATGTCTAATTTCTAAGGTCATACATAGTATATAATCGGCACTTATAACTAGAATCCGTACTTATGTCGAAGGTCAACTCTTAATTGAAATTGTTACTTATACCTAAGATCGTGACTTTTGTTCAGGATCATCGCTTATAACTGAGATCAGTACTTATATTCATGATCATTGCTCATGTTCAAATCATCACTTATGTCTAAGGTTGTGACTTAGCACAAAATCGTAACTTAATTTCTAATATCATGGCCTAAATCTACATTCTCGTAGTGGATCTAAAGCCATTTTTTGAGAATCATATTCTCGGCATGTAATACCTCTTGAACTCATCCCAAAATTAGATCCAAGTGACCGACGATGTTAGTCGTGTTGCGCCACCACTCCTCCACATCATTGTCGAAGAATCTCCGGTCCGAATGTGGTGGTAGAGGCAGTGTCGGCTAGTTCAACAGCTGGTTTTACTGTGCTAAGGTGTTGGTCATGGTGACCATGGCATCCTCAAGTGCGCGAGGATGATCCCCTGATTCTGGTGGTTCTCACTTTGCACCACCATTTCCTCTATTACCGGCTTATTCATGTCTTGCCAACATTTTTTTTAAATTTAGAACGGTCGAAAATAAATTTATTTAAATACAGGCTAAGTTATGAGGGTATTTTGGGAATTTCGAACAACTTAGGGATTGCATGTAAATGTTCAGGGATAATTTGGGAAATTTTGTCGTTTACATAATTCGTGCTGAAAGTTAGGGCAGAATGTTAAGTAAGTAAGGAAACGATCACTCACCCTCGTATCCCTTAACCTGATTATAATTTAAGTCTAATATCATCACTTAACCCTATTTTGTTGCTTAAGGGTAAAATCGTCATTTTAGGAAAAGATCGTAGCTTAATTTTAAGTGATCTAGTTAATCCTGCGTTTCCGAGGCAGATCTGAAGCCTCGGCTCTGATACCACCTGTAGCACCCCGCTCCCGGACCCTAGCATCGAGAACAGTGCACCCGCCGTAGCTTACTACGAGGACTACAAAGCGTCGTTCAAACTTCTCTACACGTCAGAACTGACGTGGAAATTTTTCGCGAAAACGATAATTAAAGAAATAACGTCTTGATTAAATTAAATCCATTGGAATAAAATCAAGTACAAAGGTTGATGAAACCCGCTAAGTCAAGTATGAAATACTAAAATCAAACAATAAACCTAGGTGGAGGTCTACCTGACTATCCCAAGAACAAGCTCCTGATCAACAATATCCCTTCTCGAGCCCAGCTTGCGTAATCTGTCCCATCATCGATAATTATATATACTCTTAATCCTGCTCACCTCTGGAGGGGAGGTAGGGGGTGAGTGATGGGAGTCACTCGTAGGTTACCCGTCTCTCCCGAAAAGGGACTGTCACATACTGAGTCGGGTAACACATAAAGCACATAAAGCATTGAGCAGATAAATAAAACAATGAAGCATAAACAAATAAATAATAAAGCAAATAAAGCATAAATAAGAAAATAACACATACCCGACCCGATCCATATCCCAAACCGTAGCACTGAAGCAACTCAATAACAAGGACAACGATAATCAACAATAACAATGCAATGCGCAACATCATGATGCATGCACTTCTATCTACGTGTCACACGCAGTCATTTAATATCACACGCTATGCTCTTTCTTTTCCATGATATGCTATGCATGTCACGGGACCTATTAGGTGAAGGTAACCGTTATTACCAACACCCATCACACGCCTCGTCAGGCCACACGTCCCGTAGGACCACACGGCTCATAGGTCAAATGCAATGCTCGTGCCATGAATGCGTCACACTTGCACACTTCCGTTTGTCCTATGCTGCATGCTCCGTTCTATGTTGCGTATTACCTATATTGCGTAGTTACCCTATGTTGCTTGGGGTTCATTACTGTATTTTATCTTCTACCGTTATTTTATCTTTCTAGACTTTATTTTAGGTTTCTACACTTTATTTTATTTTTCCTAGGCTCTCAAACACTTTAATCTTTTATTTAAATATTTTTATATTTCCCTACTATTTTTATTTCTTTCATTTTAATTTCTTAGTGGTTTTCTAAATTTTCTTGTTTACATGACATTATTATTTTAATTAATTCAATATCCATATACATATATACACCTTAACCTTTTAATTTATTATATTATTTTATTAATAATTTTTTTTTGCACCCATGTTTTCTGTTCGAAGGGTTGTTATATTTTTTTCCTTATTTTATTTTATTTTATCTCAATAATTACATTTATTTAATTAATAATCCTATTAGTTAACTAACAACTTTACTGAACTAAACTTCTGGCCCTTATTCAGGCCTTTTAAAGAAAACTGGCCCTTTTCCCTTTATTACAGAGCTTGGCCCGCTCGCCTCTTCAACCTTTTTTTGATTCGCGATTTGGGCATGTTCTATTCCAGCAGACTGGCCCGCCAGCTGGTTGCCCTTTTGTCTTACTTTTTTTTTAAATTTGCATCAATTTTGGGCCACAACTTCTGGCCTGCTAAGGCAGGAGCGGCCTGCTACCTAGACAAGCCTGGCCTGCTTTTAATTTTTTTTTCTTTTCTTTAATTTCTTAGTTTCTACATTTCTTCAAAAATCCATAACTTCTTCGTTTTAACTCCGATTAACCCTAAACCAGCGGCATTTGACTCATTATAACGCGAACAACACAATGGTGCTGGACACGCAAGTGCGTGTCCGGCATGCGCCGTCAGGGCCGCGCGTGGGCCCATGTGTCACCCCTAAAACGCACATTTTCAGACGTTCTGAACCCGTCCCGGCCTATTTCCGTGCTATGTGATCTATATCTAAGGCCAATCACGCAATTTCCATACCAAAACATAAAGAATTCGAGATAAACATATCAAAAATAAACATACAGTCATAATCAAATTATCCCAATACAGAATGCGAGGGAATCCAAAGCAATCCGACAGAGGGGAGGGTAACCTATCGCTTAAATGAAAATTCACTGACAACCGCGGAGTTGGATTTGATGTGGGTGGTCAATTCTTCTTCTCCTCCTTCTCTCTCTTTTTCTTCTTCTTCTTTCTCCCTGCCGTCCTCTCTCTGCTCCTCTCACAGGCAAATTTTTGTTTTTAATATTTGTTGTTGTTGTAGCCGAAGCTGCTGTGCAAATGGGGGTGGGGAATTTAATTGGGAAAGGGGCTGAAATTAAGGGATTGGGGCGGTTTTGGGAGGGATTGGGGGAAGTGGGATTATGGGTAGTTATTAGGATTAATTAATAATAATAATTTTATTTTTTTAAATTCAGGTTTATTTTTTTTAATTAATAATTAATCTATTTTTTTCTTTTTAAAATTTACGGTTACGGCATCCCCCCTCCCCAAAAAAAACTCCTATTTCGACGAGATCGATCAGAGTGCAGAAGGGCTCATATTCAAGTCCTTCAGAGGGCTGTTAGGTCATGGGGGCTGTCAAAAGAAAAAGGCTACAAAATAAGATGGACTGTGCAATAGATAATTTAAACAAAAAAGGGCGTTGCGTTTGCGTAGGGTACGGGAGGGATCGGATCGTTTCGTCATCTGATGTATGTATTTTTATCTTACACTTTTTATGTGCAAGAGGTTGTTTCTGCTGTTCGAAATCGTGAGTTCAAGGTCATAAAATAGTAATATTAACAAAATTTCTGTAGAAAATAGTAGTCTTTGTTGTATGTATATAATAGTTACCGTTAGAATATAGCCGTTAGGCTCTAACAAACATTGTATATAAATTGTAATGCCTCAGTCATTTGAGGTAAGACTCTTAAGTCTTTTTCTGAAGTGAATAAGAACACTACATGATTCTTCATTCCAGTACATTGATTACAACCTTACTTCATTGTTTAAAGTATGTTGATATATTTCTATATGGTATCAGAGCTTGAGGAAAAAAAACCAAGAGAGGTTCATCATCTTTGTTCAAATTTCACACATCCGAAGGGCTTGAAGTTTTTTTGCACATCTATCTTGAATCTACTATTATTCTTCTCAAAGAAGCAGACAACTGAGGAAGAAGACAAGTATAAAAGTTTTTTTATATACATGTATCTCTCTGCAAATACGTACGAATAAGTATTTGTTTGGAAACTCTCTGCAAATATGTACAAATAAATATTTGTTGGGAAAATGAAAAATATTCGTGTATCTGAGCCAAGATTTGGACAAAGACACTACACAAAAAGGAAAGACAGAAGAAAGGCCACGTTGCCTGCACAGAGAAAGCACGTGGAAAGGTGTTTGAAAAGCCAGAAAAGGTGGTCACGTGTAATGGTGTAAAAGGAGAGACAAGTAATTTTAACCCATTACTCCTTCTAAGACAAAAACTTTGTACTTATCAAGACAAAAATTTTAACCCATTCTTTCTCTTTGTTCACATCACTTTGTATTAACCAAGACAAAAGGCTCTTTCCAGATCAACGATAATTCACTTTCACTCTGCTTTCACAATTCACCAACTTCTCACTCCATCAGAAGGCGTCCTACCTCCTCCCTTGGTTCCTCCACCATTTCTCCATCAACTTTTGCTTTTTTACACAGTATTTCTCCCTTGCATGCTACAAACACTTGCTAATTTCTTCATCTTCTTCGTCTAAAACCTATAGCTAACTATCATGACTGAACAGAGTGAAGTTTCCTCTGTGATAGACAAATCTACTACTACTCATCAGATGCTGGACACAGCTCCAGTGAATATTATCAAACTCAATGGAAATAACTATCTTGCATGGAGCCGGGCTAGGATTACCTTTCAGGGAAGATCACTATTCCACCTGAAACCGATGCAAAGTTCCAATCTTGGGAAGCTGAGAATTCCATGCTCATGTCATGGATCCTTGGATCTATGAATCCGAAGATCAGCGAGATATTTATGCTGTATGGAACAGTTGAGAAAATTTGGAGGGCGACAAGGGAGATGTACTCTAAGTGAGATAATATTGCAGAGATTTATGAATTGAAAGCTCAGCTCAAGGACATTAAACAAGGAGATCTGACTGTATGAGACCTTATCACATATCTGGCAACAGATTGACTCATTTGAGGTCTACAAATGGAGTGGACCCATAGATGAGCAAATCTATAAGGGAATAAAGGAAACTGAGAGGATCTTTAGTTTTCTGGCAGGATTGCAGAAAGACTTTGAGGCTGTTAGGAGCAGAATCCTTGGGACAAAACCAAGTTAGACAGGAAGAGAGTAGGATAAGGTCATGATGGGGACCATGCCTACTCCCGTTCCAGAGTCATCTACATTAGTTGCTGATACTAACGTTGCTGGAATGTCTCAAACTTCTCAGAACACTACAGGGTTGATGGCTAGACAAAATATAGAAGGTGGTTCTCAAACAAAGAAGGTCTGTAAGTTCTGTCACAGAACTGGTCATCTTATTGAAGAGTGTTTTAGACGTCCAGGATCTAATATAAAACCACAGTACCGTCAGAACTACAAAAATCACTTCTGGAAACCAGATAATTCATCAAGGGCTGACTCCAACAGTACTTGGAGGAACACACATGGAAATATGACCAACGTACAAGAAGGTACTGACTGTGTTAATGCAGGTGGAAGTTTATCACAAAAATTGTCTCCAGAACAGGTTGATGCCTTGTTCAAACTACTCAATAGCCAGCTGAATGAGGAGAATAACTCTCAAGTCAGAGCAACCATTGCCAACACAAGTAAAAATGGTAAGAGTTGCCCTTGGATAATTGATTCTGGGGCATCTGATCATATGACACCTAGTAAATCCTTGCTAAGGAATTATGAACTGTTTGACTGTTCAAGAAAAGTTAAGATTGCAAACGGTGTTGGTCTTGATATCATAGGTAAAGGGAACGTATTTATATCACCCAAACTTATACTTAAAAATGTCCTGCATGTGCCTAAATTAGATTGCAATCTTCTGTCTGTGAGAAAAATAATGGCTGATAATAATTGTTTAATGGTCTTTTCTTCCTCTAACTATTACTTCCTCCCTTCTAATTGCTTTTAGGAGAAAGCATGGAAGGAGGAAGCGGTGAAGGGGAAGACTGGATATGGTGAACTTCATGATGGGTCGTTTTGCTTGCTGCATGAATCAAGTATGGTTGAAGACATTTATAGATCATATTCTTGCATGAACACTGTTGATCATGTTGTTCCTAGAATAGAGGCTGAAAGTTCCACCTCAGCAGCCACTAGAAATAGTCTTATTTTGCTATGGCACTCTAGGTTGGGACATCCCAGCTTTGTGTATCTTAAACGCTTAAAGCCTGAACTGTTTAATGGAATAAATCTTGATTCATTGTATTGTGAAACGTGTTTATTTGCAAAGCAAACAAGAAGCCAGTATGCTCCAAAAGTATACACAAAGAGTAGTCCTTTTAATCTTGTACACTCTGGTATATGGGGTCCGTCTAGAGTCTCTAATATGAATGGCTGCAGGTGGTTTGTGATATTTGTTGATGATCACACTAGACTTACCTTATGAAACAAAAGTCTGAGTTCTGCAGGATTCTAAAGTTGTTCGTTACTTTGGTTTAAAATCAGTTTAGACAGACCATCAAGACTCTCAGATCTAATAATGGTTTTGATTACTTGGAATCTGAGGTAAAATTTTTCTTATCTAGCCTAGGTATTCATCACCAGACATCAAATACTTATACTCCACAACAGAATGGAGTTGCTGAAAGAAAGCATAGGCATATACTTGAAGTGGCAAGAGCACTTATGTTTTCTATGAATGTTCCTGAGTACTTACGGGGGGAAGCAGTTTTAACAGCTGCTTATCTCATTAATCGAATGCCCTCTAGAGTACTAGGACACAAAACACCACGACAATCACTGTTAGACTCTTATCCTCATACTCATCTTGTGTATGAATTGCCTTTTAGAATATTTGGGTGTGTTGCTTATGTATTTCTGCAGCCACACACTAGAAGTAAGCTGGACTTTAAATTAGTTAAATGCATTTTTATAGGGTATTCAAATACACAGAAAGGGTATAAATGTTTTTCACCCGTAACAAAAAAGGTCTATGTATCTTTGGATGTGATCTTTGATGAATTACAACCATATTATCAGCAGTCACTGATAGCTAAGAATGAACAACCTGAATACTTGAATATCATAGATAAATGCCTTGTGAATAACATATTATCCAGAAATGAGACTAAGTTGCAGGGATCTTCAACTACTCTTGAAGTATCACTGGATGCGACATTAGGCTTGGACAGGCAGCCAACAGAAAGTATGGGGATGGAGATCAGAAATCAACCTTCTCAGCTAAAGGTCTATCAACGAAGACAGGGAACTAATAATGACCAAAATCAGGTGCAACATGTATCTCCAACAGATCAGGATAATGTTGTAACTATAATTCCAGATTCTGTGTCTTCTAGTCCATCATCTTCACCTCATAGTATTCACTCACTTTCCCTTACTGAACGTGAAACAGACAACTTACCAATTGCATTAAGGAAGGAAACTAGACAGTGTACTAATAATCATGGTTATAATCGAAAATTTGTTGGTCTAGTTGCTAATAGTTTAGTTTCTACTAAACATCCATTAGGTAGAGTTATGACCTATGACATATTACAATCAAATTTTAAGGCTTTCACTATTAACCTGGACAAGAAAAATATCCCAGTCACTATTGAACAGGCACTGAAGGAACCAAAACGGAACATTGCAGTTAAGGAAGAGATGGATGCCTTAATAAAAAAAACAATACATGGGAACTAGTTCCAAAAACTCACTCACAGAATCCGGTGGGTTGCAAGTGGGTTTTTTTCAATTAACTCAGATGGATCAATAAGTAGGTATAAGGCTCGCTTAGTGGCTAAATGTTTCACTCAAGAGTATGACATAGATTACTTGGAGACATTTGCACCTGTTGCTAAACTCAATACAGTTAGAATTATATTTTCTATTGCAGTAAATATGGATTGGAAATTACTCCAGCTGGACATTAAGAATGCATTTCTTAATGGCGAAATACAAGAATATGTATTTATGGATATTCCTCCAAGTTACAAAACGGAACAAAATCAGTCTCTCATTTGCAAGCTTAATAAATCCATATATGGACTAAAACAGTCCCCTAGAGCTTGGTTTGCTAGGTTTACCAAAGTATTATTGAAATATGGATTTAGACAAGCTCATAGTGATCACACATTATTTATTAATAATAATAATAAACACTTGATAACTGTTTTGCTTGTGTATGTAGATGATATTATTTTGACAGGAAATGATGAGGCTGGGATAGTGAATATCAAAAAGCAACTGGCGCTTGAATTTGAACTCAAAGATCTTGGTCACCTAAAGTATTTCTTAGGGATGGAGGTAACAAGAACTACTCAGGGACTGTGTATTTCACAAAGGAAGT
The DNA here is from genome assembly GCA_036186865.1 of Eustoma russellianum. Taxonomy (NCBI): domain Eukaryota; kingdom Viridiplantae; phylum Streptophyta; class Magnoliopsida; order Gentianales; family Gentianaceae; genus Eustoma; species Eustoma russellianum. Next base: position 6,012,909 of record AP025053.1, read on the forward strand.
ATGTTATGGATTTGTTAACAGAAACAGGTATGACATGATGTAAGCCTGCTCACACCCCCTTAGCGCCTGGAAAATCCCATGAAAAATTGTTTGATTCAGAGGTGATGGATAACCATTATACTGAAACTGAAAAGACAGTGGGCAAATTAAGCTACCAGCGGTTGGTAGGTAAACTCATTTATTTGTCACATACCCGTCCCGATATTTGTTATGCGGTAAGCTTTGTTAGCCAATATATGCACTCTCCTAATAAATTTCATCTAAGTGCAGTTATGAGAATTCTTAGATACCTTAAAGGAGCTCCAGGTCAAGGATTATTCTTTAAAAAAGCCAAGAAAAGATCAATATGTGTTTATACCGATGCAGATTGGGGAGGATCAAAAAGAGATATGAGGTCAACTTCGGGTTATGCCACCTACTTATGAGGAAACTTGGCATAGCAAAAAAACAAAATGTTGTGACCAGAAGTAGTGCTGAAGCAGAACTAAGGGCGTTGGCACTTGGTATATGTGAAGGGTTATGGATAAAACGAGTTCTAACAGATCTAGACTACAACAAACATATCAGTATACAAGTATTTTGTGATAATGTGTCAGCAATAAACATGGCCGAAAATCCTATGCATCATGATAAATCCAAGCATGTAGAGATTGATAGGCACTTTATCAAAGAGAAAATTGAGGATAAAACAATCTCCATCCAATATATTCCATCGCAGGATCAAGTAGCTGACATTCTAACCAAATCTGCTGCTGTTACAGTATTCAAACGATTGTGTATCAAGCTTGGTTGCATCAATATATACTCCAAGCTTGAGGGGGAGTGTAGAAAATAGTAGTCTTTGTTGTATGTATATAATAGTTACCGTTAGAATATAGCCGTTAGGCTCTAGCAAACATTGTATATAAATTGTAATGCGTCAGTCATTTGAGGTAAGACTCTTGAGTCTTTTTCTGAAGTGAATAAGAACACTACATGATTCTTCATTCCAGTACATTGATTACAACCTTACTTCATTGTTTAAAGTGTGTTGATGTATTTCTATAATTTCCTCTGCGAATATAAAGTCATCCGAAAGAAAATGGAAGCCATTATGGTTAGTTTCTTACAAAGGACCTGAATATCACCTATATTGAGCTAGTTCCTTACTTTTTTTTATACAAAAAAACTTTTTTTTGGGTTAGTTTCTCCATCTCAAGTATAAATTGAATACAATAGCAATATAACAAGTCATCATAATTTTAGAAAAGTAGTTAGTGTACATTATTCACTTGTCATATTAAACTTACCAGTAAGATGAAGGTTATCTAAGACGAACACGAATTCGTTTGGTTTACAGATGCCTCGCCCTTTGTAATTCTGTGTGGCACTGGCACAATTTTCGACATCACGAAATTCAGGGGTATTTCATGAAAATGCCTAAAAGTCTGAATTGGTAAAAGGAGCTGCATTTTTTGGGTTTTTATTTGCATTTATTGCCAAAAAAAAAGGATAGAAAGGCATAAAATCTCATACAAATCCAAAATATTTATGTCATCTTCCTGCTCTAACTATTGCAAGAGTCTTCATAAGAATTTTCGGCATGGTGAAACTTTGGGAGTTTTCTTTGTATTTTCGCGCCAATCATGAGTTATTCAGTCATTATTACATCATTCTTGTTACTGCAAAATTTGTGATAACATGATGACTATGTGCTGTGTCAATGTCTGTGCACATAACTCTTTGTCTCAAATTATTCATAGTATCCATGAAACCCCAAAATCTGAGGGGAACTTGAAGAGTTAATTCAAAATCAAACGGATTTGAAAAAGACAGTTTCTTTTTGGGTACTAATCATCATTAACTAGCTATTAACCCTATGCCTGATAAAATTTCATGACACTATAACAAAAAGACGGGGTCATGCTATTTTGTTCTGGATATACCCTTGCTAAGTCTGTTCAAAGCTTAGAAGATCCATCCTCTTCTGGAGCACATGGAGACACTGTGGAGGCTTCTTTGGGGTCTACAAGCTGCAGCAGAAGAAGTCCAGGCGAACATTCGAAGAATTTTTGTGGGTATTACTTCCCACAGGCCACAAAGTCGAATTTGTTCAAGCGTCAAGTGGGAGACAGGTTGTGTTTGATTTGTAGCTTATCGAAACAGAAAGACATTGCCTATTATATTGTCAATGGGCAAAATAGATATGGTGGCAATGGAAAAATGTTTGTCAGGGTACTATTTGTCTACTGGTTTCGTTCTCGGTTTTTGGCATCAAATCTTTCAATGTGAGTATGCTGGTGGGTTGTTATGGAATTTATGGAAGTTGATGAAAAAGATTTCATTTGAGGGGTTTTTCCTTGACTTCATGTTTGTTGGAAAAGTACGTTAAAATACTTGTTCTTAGTGCTCCAAACTTATATAAAGAGTATATGAGGTTGTTTGAAAAGTTTGAAGCTTCTGGAGGACTTGGATCGATCAATGTTGGAGACATCAATCGATCGATGTGATACGTAGCAAGCCTGGAAGCATTCTGTCCAACATACATCGATCGATCGATGTGATACGTAGCAAGCCTGGAAGCATTCTGTCCAACATAGATCGATCACATCGATCGATCTATGTGACATCGATCGATCGATGTGATCGATCGATGTAGGACAGAATAGAAAGTGAAGTCTCTGTCCGACTTCGATCGATCACATCGATCGATCGAAGTGACATCGATCGATCGATGTGCCAACGGACAGAATTTTTCAGCAGGAGTTGTAGCTTTTGATCCAAGATTCATATCTCTTCGCCTATGAACTGTAATCAACGGCTCTTGGAGGTTGAAATGAGGCTGAGACTTGTTTTAAAAGGGTTTTAAACATACCCCAAGATCTATAAATAGAAGATCTTGGTATTTCTACTACACACTATTCTCATTTTTTGCAAAACTAAGAAAACTCAGCAATTCTTTGCAATCACTTCTTCTCCTTCATCACCTTCAACTATCAAGTTCAGTCTTTCTCCTCTAGAGCAAAGGGAAGAAAGGCAGCCGTTATATCCTGGGAAGCATTTGCTTGAAGACTACCTTGCTCTTCGGTAGGAGCAAAATTGCTTTAAGGACAGTGACAAGTTTGTCACGTCTCGGCTTTGTTTTCCTATGATTTCCATATTCTCATTCTATATTTCCAACAATCTTAAAGCAATTTTTTGTGAGAATATGGCAACAAGACAAGCACCTGTTCCTGACATGTCAAAGATGTAGCCATTTGATGGCAAATTCTTCAAACGTTGGGCAGCAAAGGTGTTGCTTTTCCTAGAGATGATTTCTGTTTCATATGTGCTTACCAAAGACAGACCATCAGATGAAACAGAAGGCAAAAAGTTTGATGCTGACAATACAACATGTAGAGGACATATACTACACTTCCTCTCTAACTCTTTGTTTGACATTTATGTCAAATTTACGTTAGCAAAGGAAATTTGGGCAGCACTTCAGAACAAATATGGTTCCAAAGATGTTGGCAAAAGAAAGTATGTGGTCAGCGAGTTTTTGAAATTCCAAATGATGGACCACATACCGATCAATGATCAAATCCACCAATATCAACAATTGGTGGATAACATGGAGCAAGAAGGCATCAAAGTTGATGAAACTTTTCAAGCAGCCTCCTTGTTGGAAAAACTACCTTCCTCTTGGAGTAAATACAAGAAGAGAGGTAAGCATGATGATGCCAAGTTGACCTTGGATGCAGTCATCAAGCACATTCGCATTGAGGAGAATAATCGGCTTGATGACAATGGACGTGATGAAAGGAACTCTCAAGCCAACGTGGTGGAGCACAAACCCAAGGGACAAAAGACTCAGCACAATGTCAAAGGTAAAACGTTTGTGCAAGGACAAGGACAGGAAAAGATGAAAGGCGCATGCTGGGTGTGCGGAAAGCTGGGCCATAGAGCAGCCAAATGCAACCAACGGAAAGGCCAACCAAGCAACCAAGCACATCTGGTAGAATCTTCAAAGACAGATGAGGAAGTCATTGCTGCGGTCGTCTTATCCGAGGTAAACCTTGTCAGTGGTGTTTCGGAATGGGTGGTAGACACTGGGGCTACCAACCACATTGCCACCAGTAAGGATCTATTTTTTGAGTATCAAGAAATAGATGATGGCGAGCAAGTCTTCTTGGGAGATGCACATGGTATCAAGGTTCTTGGTAAATGAAAGGTGCTCCTCAAGTTGACTTCTGGCAAGAGACTGGAGTTAAACAATGTGTTGCATGTTCCTACAATGCGTAGGAACTTGATTTCCGGAGTATTACTGAACAAGGCTAATATTAAACTTGTTCTTGAGTCTGATAAGCTTATTCTTTCTAAGAATGGGGACTTTGTCGGGAAAGGGTATTGCTCCAGGGGCTTACTTGTTTTGGATGCCGTTTGTACTATGAATAATAAGAATGCATCTAGTTCTGCTTATATTGTTGATTCCTTTGATGTTTGGCATGCAAGATTAGGTCATGTTAACACGGATGCGTTGAAAAGATTAAAGTTCACCAACTTAATTTCATATACATGTGAAGATGACTTTGGAAATTGTGAGTTTTGTGCAGAAGCAAAACATCACAAGAAGTCATTTAAGTCTGTTGAAAGATCTACAGATAAGTTAGAACTCATACATAGTGATCTTGGTGATTTTAGAGGCTATACAAGTAAAGGTGGTAAAAAGTATTACATAACTTTTATTGATGATTTCTCTAGATACACTAGAGTTTACTTGTTAGCACATAAAGACGAATCTGAAAGCATGTTCATCAGGTACAAAAATGAGGTTGAAAATCAACTAGATAGAAAGATTAAAAGGTTGAGGACAGATAGAGGAGGTGAGTATAATGTGTTATCTTTACAAAGATTTTGTGAAGATAATGGAATTATACATGAGTTTACACCGCCTTACACTCCTCAATCTAATGGAGTCGCTGAAAGGAAAAATAGAACGCTTAAGGATATGATGAATGCCATGCTTATAAGTTCAGGTTTGCCTAACAATATGTGGGGAGAGGCAATTCTTTCGACATGTCATATCTTGAATAGAATCCCACATAAGAAGACCAATAAAACTCCTTATGAACTTTGGAGGGGTTATGCATCTAACTTGAATTACTTCAAAGTGTGGGGGTGCTTAGCCAAGGTTGGTATACCAGAGTTCAAAAGAAGTAAAATTGGTCCTAAGACTAATGATTGTGTTTTCATAGGATATGCTCAAAATAGTGCTGCATATAGATTCATGTTGTTGGATAATGGTTCTATCATTGAATCTAAGAATGCTGAATTTTTTGAACATATTTTTCCTATGAAGAAAGAGTCATTAGTTGATTCGAGTCATGAAAAAGGTGAGTCTAGCAAAATGTCTAATAATGACTCTTCACCTAGAAGAAGTAAGAGAAAAAGAGTAGAAAAGTCCTTTGGAAATGACTTTGTCACTGCATTCATTTTAGAGAATGACCCCACAACGTATCAAGAGGCGGTAATGTCTATAGACTCTAAGTTTTGGAAAGAAGCTATCAATAGTGAACTTGAGTCTATACTTAGCAATAATACTTGGGAACTCGTAGACTTGCCTAGAGGTTGTTAACCTATCAGTTGCAAGTGGGTCTTTAGAAAAAAACTAAAGGCGAACGGAACAATTGATAAGTTTAAGGCTATGCTTGTGGCTAAAGGGTTTACCCAACAGGAAGGAATAGATTTCTTTGATACCTATTCACCTGTTGCCAGGATTACGTCTATTAGAGTGTTAATAGCGTTAGCTTCCATTTATAAGTTAGTTGTACATCAAATGGATGTTAAAACAGCATTTTTAAATGGAGATTTAGAAGAAGAAATTTACATGAAGCAACCCGAAGGGATGATAGCTAAAGGACAAGAGCATAAGGTCTGTAGGTTGAAGAAGTCTTCATATGGTTTAAAACAAGCACCTAAGCAATGACATGAGAAATTTGATAATGCCATGTTGTCTAATGGGTATGTTGTAAATGAAAGTGACAGATGCATTTACAGTAAATTTGAAAATCTTGGTGGTGTTATTGTTTGTTTATATGTTGATGACCTGTTAATCTTTGGTACGAGTCTTGATGTTGTAAATGGTATTCAAGTGTTTTTATCCTCTGTTTTTGAAATGAAAGACACGGAAAAAGCAGATTTAATTCTTGGTCTTAGATTGATAGAAAAATGTGGGGGTTATGTGCTTTCTCAATCTCATTATGTTGAAAAGATTTTAAGAAAATTTAATCATTATGATGTCAAGCCTGTTAGTACCCCATATGATGCATCTATAAGATTAGAAAAGAATAAATATGATGGTGTGTCTCAGGGCGAGTATGCGAAGATCATTGGTAGTGTCATGTACCTCATGAATTGCACTAGGCCAGATATTGCATATTCGGTAAATCGTTTAGCTAGATATACTCATAGTCCAAGTAAAGAGCATTGGGATGCTTTGAAACGACTATTGAGGTATCTAAGGAGAACAATGGACTTAGGACTTACCTTTACCGGAAGTCTTGCAGTCTTAGAAGGTTATTGTGACGCTAATTGGGTCACAGATAACGATGAAATAAACTCCACCAGCGGGTATGTATTTACTCTGGGTGGTGGTGCTATTTCATGGAAATCCTCTAAACAAACGTGTAAAGCTAAATCAACAATGGAATCTGAGTTTGTTGCTTTAGAACTCGCTTGTTCAGAGGCGGAATGGTTAAGGAATTTACTTGTTGATATTCCTTTGTGGACTAAGCATATGCCTTCCGTGTTTGTTCATTGTAACTCGCAGGAAGCAATTGCTCGAGCTAAGAACAAAATATATAATAGGAAGAGTCAGCACATCCTCTTGAGGCACAATATTGTGCGTTAATTAGTTCTGGGGTGGTTAACTTGGAATACATAAAAACCGAGTTGAACCTGGCTGATCCCTTAACTAAAGGTTTGAACCGAAAAATGGTTCTTAAGACATCGAGAGGAATGGGACTTGTTCCGTTGGATGTGAATTCTCTATGACAGGAACCCAACTCACAATTAGTAGAGATCCTACAAACGGAGTTCAATGTGGTAAGAACACATCATAGAAGAATTCTATAAAGTACTATTGTGTTTGTCCTTTCCTATGTTGATTATATGTGGATAGTACTTACTGCATATTTGAGGGTGAGATTTAAGTCTCTTAATGGATGATTCATAGCCATTATAAATGGTGGTGTGTTGCAGTATACACTTGATGAATATCACCTATATAAGTGTGGAAGTGGGGCCGCTTCCTATGAGAGCCTGGAAAACTCTCTAGAGCGCTTATGAATTCTGGGATTGGGTGCAGGGCCATGAATGCACCACACCGCGAACTTGTATGTAGTTAGATATTGATATGTCATTTGTATGATCATATAAACAGTAGTGAAGTATATGGTTCAAGACGGTTGTCACCCTATTTCCGTTTATATATCTTCAAATGTACTACCGGATAGTTCAAGACGTTTGTCACTACTCCGTTATGTGTCATCATCTTATTTTGATAGAGAAGAAGTCCTTTGACTATCATATGGAAGGCTCGTATATAAGTTTGGATCATGTGGGGGATTGTTGGAAAAGTACGTTAAAGTACTTCTTCTTAGCGCTCCAAACTTATATAAAGAGTATATGAGGTTGTTTGAAGAATTTGAAGCTTCTGGAGGACTTGGATCGATCAATGTTGGAGACATCGATCGATCGATGTATACATCGATCGATCGATGTGATACGTAGCAAGCCTGGAAACATTCTGTCCAACATAGATCGATCACATCGATCGATCTATGTGACATCGATCGATCGATGTGATCGATCGATGTGCCAACGGACAGAATTTTTCACCAGGAGTTGCAGCTTTTGATCTAAGATTCATATCTCTTCGCCTATGAACTGTAATCAACGGCTCTTGGAGGTTGAAATGAGGCTGAGACTTGTTTAAAAAGGGTTTTAAACATTTCCCAAGATATATAAATAGAAGATCTTGGTATTTCTACTACACACTATTCTCATTTTTTGCAAAACTAAGAAAACTCAGCAATTCTCTGCAATCTCTTCTTCTCCTTCATCACCTTCAACTATCAAGTTCAGTCTTTCTCCTCTAGAGCAAAGGGAAGAAAGACAGCCGTTATATCCTAGAAAGCATTTGCTTGAAGACTACCTTGCTCTTCGGTAGGAGCAAAATTGCTTTAAGAACAGTGACAAGTTTGTCACGTCTCGGCTTTGTTTTCCTGTGATTTCCATATTCTCATTCTATATTTCCAACAATGTTTACCTTGCCTAATGAAAACAAAAATGACAATTCGAAACTAACAATTCAAGAACACCCCGTCTTTAACTCTTCTACCCCCCCCCCCCCCTCTAACAGCGGCTCCTTTTGCACCAACTGGACTCATTTTTCTAGGTAATGGATATGAGACTTTTTCTCCACAACCACAAGTGTTCCAAATGCAATCACAAGGCAACAGCAACAGCAACAGCGACAGCGGAGGGGGGGGGGGGGGGAGGGGGTGAAAGCGACCAAGTAGCAAAGCAAGAAAAAGGGAACACTTCATAACTACTTGTGATGGAACAATTTGTCTGATTACAAAAATGTGATCTATACAGCTACATGAGATCAAAGAACTCGAACAATGCTTGAAGAAGGTTGCATATCCTTCGGTGAAAACAGCTCATCTAGCTTATAAATGCAGCTGCAGAGTAAGCTCGAACCTTACGCTTTCTTCTCATCAAGGGTGTCAGCAGGGCAAGCTGAGGTTTTCGCTTCCTTTTCTCTGATTTCCTCATGTGCAGTACCTATAAAGAATTGCCATGAGTTGGCATGTGAGAGATGAAATGAGATAGAGAAAGCCTACTTGAGAGGTCTTCGTTGTATCGGACAACTCAGACTATAACGCATAACAAACACACATAAAAGGAATATAAATGGCACCTTCTACTATTTTAGACAGATCACATTCTTGTCGGGTCAATAAAGGGGGATATTCCAATCAGCATGCTGAACCACTCAGTACACTCATCATTTATATGTTTTCTCGAGTCCTTTTATCTTTTACAAGTTTTCTTGTACATGTTTTTTTCACTGTTCTTATCTTTGTCTTTAGATGTATGAAAACACTTGAAAGAAGAAAAGATGCAGGATATCGAATAGTGACCAAAAGCCACAAAAAGGGGGAAAAAATCCTTGAAAAGATACAAAACAACTAGAAGAAAACGTATGCATTATGAGTATAATGAATTAGAACATTCCTTGAACAATGCAAGTGTTTGAAGATGATGGCTTCTTGACATGCTTTATCACTGCTAAGCATGCAACTCAATAAATTCATCTTGGTGTACTATAGATTAATAAAGAGTCATAACCTGTCGGGATATCCATCTTTTCACTTGTGCTAAAACCACGACTGCTACTCATTCTCATGAATGACTTCGTCTGTGCTGCAGGCTGCATGGAAAAATTACCAGCTCCATGGATATCGTTTTTTCTGCCTGAACTGCGAAATTCAAAAGTGGATATCCTAGCAGAAGATTTTGGAGCATAGATCGTCGACCAAGACTCTCCATTAGATCCTGCTAAAGCCATTATTATATCTGCCTGATACAAGCCCAGAAATAAAGCTGTCATGTTATGAATTACATTTGCAAGCTCTAAGAATATGAAAGAAAGTCAAAACATTTCAAAATACACGTACAAAACACGGCACCATACCGATAAAAGGGTTCATCATTGCAGCACACTAATAAAACTGGTACATGTAGGAGAATCAAAAATAAAAGAAGAAAAAGAAAATTCTCTTTGGACTTGTTTATTTCTTCACAAGTATGGCTGGCCCGATACAATAGAAACTCTTTGTACTAGTTCTTCCTCGAAAGAGAAAAATTCTCAAGATCTAATAAGACTGCCTGGTTATAAAGAAGGATTAGAGTCACAGCAGCCTCATTAATATAAAGAATGACCATTTTGAAAGGGAGATAAAAGAAACCATAATTTCTTCACTTCATTACATACCATCTCAGTAGCATCTCTGTTTTAAGCTTCTGTGATTTGGAGAAAATCCAAGGAGAAGTCCACTTTTCTACTATGTATTGGAATCCCACAAGTGATGATGATACATGTTAGAAGAACAAACCTCTCTTCTTCCCCCCCCCCCCCCCCCCCCCTCTCAAACCAACAGAAACCAGCCCAAGTAGTCACTTTGATGGGGTTCATCTACTTTAGCTTATATCTTGAATGATACTTCCCGGACTTGATTTCATGAATTAAGCCACATGGAAACAACTATTGAGCCTTATGATTGTGCATTATAAACCTGTAATTACTGAAACGATTTAAGAAAAATTGGTTTTCTCTTTTTTCATTGATTTTGATCATACAATTGAGTCCTATTTATGCTTGAGTATAAGCCTCTATACAAGGTAACAAATCAGCCTAATCAATCAACATAAATGTCCTAATCAATCAACATAAATGTCCTAAATCAATCACCATAAATGGTTTAACTATGGTATGATTTGACTGAACTATCTTTGGTAAGTGAATATTCTAACACTCCCCCTCAAGTTGAACAGTAGGATCTCTGATGTTCAACTTGTACAATGTTTCTGTGAAGACTCGTCCATTGACTGCTTTAGTCAGTATGTCTGCAAGTTGATCTTCGGACCGGACGAACGGTAAGACAATAACACCGCTGTCGAGCTTTTCCTTGATGAATTGTCGATCTACCTCGATATGCTTGGTTCGATCATGTTGAACCGGATTCTCTGAAATGCTGATTGACGCCTTGTTGTCACAATTCAAACGTGTTGGACCCTTCATTAGTAGGCCGAGTTCCATCATGAGCTTTCTTATCCATAATACTTCAGTGATGCCTCTCACAATCCCTCGAAATTCTGCTTCAGCACTGGAAAGCGCAACTACTGACTGCTTCTTACTCCGCCATGTCACTAGATTTCCTCCGACCATTGTGAAATATCCCGATGTAGAGCGTCTGTCTGACATATTGCCGGCCCAATCTGCATCTGTATATGCTTCGATGTCGAGATGACCATGATTTTGGAACAGAATACCTCTCCCGGGTGTACCTTTGAGATATCGTAAAATTCTGAACACTGCTTCAAGATGTTGTTTCTGAGGACTATGCATGAATTGACTTACAACACCAACTGCATAGGCAATGTCTGGACGAGTGTGGGCTAAGTAGATCAGCTTTCCGACCAGTCTCAGATATTGTTCTCGTTCCACCAGCGGAGCTCCTTGAATTATATCCAATCTTTGATTCTGGATCATGGGAGTGTCAACAGGTTTTGTATCCAGCAGTCCTACTTCAGCTAACATGTCCAAGATATATTTGCGCTGCGAAATGTAGATGCCCTTTGATGACCTCAACACCTCAATTCCCAAGAAGTATTTCAGGCCTCCAAGATCTTTCATCTCGAACTGAGTAAACAAGTGGTTCCTGAGACGTGAAATCTCATTAGTATCATTTCCTGTAATAATCATATCATCAACATAAATGATAAGACATGTAATCAAACTTCCCTGTCTCTTGAAGAAGAGAGTATGGTCGGCATTGCTTTGTTTGTACCCGTCTTTCTTCATGACGGCAGTGAACCGTCCGAACCATGCTCGAGGTGATTGTTTAAGTCCATACAATGCTTTCTTTAGTCTACACACGTGATTGGGCTTAAATTCATATGAAAAACCTGGTGGAGGCTCCATATATACTTCCTCATTGAGTTCACCATGTAAGAATGCATTCTTCACATCATACTGCTGTAAAGGCCAGTTCTTATTTGCTGCAATAGAAAATAGTACCCGGATAGTGTCGATTCTGGCGACAGGAGAAAAGGTCTCGGAGTAGTCAATGCCGTAGGTCTGTGTATACCCCTTTGCAACCAGTCTCGCTTTATGTCTTTCGATACTTCCATCTGCCTTGTATTTGATGGTAAACACCCATCTACATCCTACTGTCTTCTTCCCAGCGGGCAACTGACAGCCAATCAAGAGTGTCATCACTTGCTATCTCCCCCTGAGACTGAGATTGGGTGGCAAAGAAGGATTCGGTTTCAAGGAAAACACAATTCATGGTGGTGTGTATGCGGTGAGTACGGGGGTTATAGCATCGGTATCCCTTTTGGCTTGGTGAATAGCCGACAAAGGCACATTTCTCAGCACAGGGGTCAAATTTGTCTCGTTGTGTTTTTGGGACATGGACAAAAACGGTACACCCAAAGACTTTAGGAGGTAAGGTCAAGAGAGATGGGATGTGTGCTTGGGTGGCTAATACTTGCAGAGGGGTTTGATGGTTTAGTATAGCCGTAGGTAATCTGTTACTAAGATAATTGGCAGTGGACACCGCCTCCGGCCAAAAACTTCGAGGAACACTAGCGTCTATCATCATGGCTCGTGTCATTTGGAGAAGTGTGCGATTTTTTCTTTCGGCGACTCCGTTTTGTTCAGGAGTGCCAGGACAGGATGTTTGATGGAGTATGCCCTTTTCATTGAGGAATTGTTTTAGTGCCCCGTCAAGATATTCCCCACCATTATCGGAACGAAGAATTTGAATGGATGTTTGAAACTGTGTCTGAATCATTTTATGGAATTCAATAAACTTTATAGTCACATCAGATTTGTGTTTGAGTAAATATAACCATGTCATTCGAGAGAAATCATCGATAAAAATGACAAAATATCGAAAACCCAAAGATGTAGGATGTGGGGAGGGACCCCACACATCCGAATGTACTAATGAAAACATTTTGTCAACACGAGTTTTATTTGACGCATATGTTGCTCGAGGCTGTTTGGCCTGGAGGCAAGTGCTACATGTCAAGTTATCTAAGTGGTTTATTTTAGTAAACAGGTCTGGAAAAAGAAATTTTAGATAGCCAAATGATGAATGTCCTAACCGGCGGTGCCAGAGCCATAACTGCCGAGTAACCGATCCGGTGGCAAGATTAGACCGGCCCTGTCGCTCTACTGCATCCACATAATAGAGGCCACCGCTTTCAGTACCACGTCCAATTATGTTCCCCGTATGAATGTCCTGCAATATGCAAAAAGAAGGATACATGAGAACGAAACAGTCTAATTCTTTCGTTAATTGGCTAATGGATAATAATTTTGTAGAAAGAGAGGGAACATATAGGCAATGTGATAAAGTGATATCTGGTGTAATAGTGATGGTCTCACCTCCCCGAACAGGAATAGTTTCTCCACTAGCGGTTTCAACATGGGATTTTGAGGGAGGTGAGGATTTGATAAAATCAGTTGGATCGAAGGACATAGTGTCAGTGGCACCGCAGTCGAATATCCATTTGGTGGAGTCACGTGAGGATGGTCCACTAATGTTATACGCTAGTTGTGGGTCAGTTTGTAACTGAGGACAAAAAATAGTGGTTTTAGCGGATTTTCCAGAAGTGTAGGGACTACATTGGGCTGACCCGACAGTCTTGGGGGCCGGGTATAATTACCGGGTATTTGAGGATCTGGACTCATTTTTCCAAAGACATCAGGGACGCAATTGTCATTTTCAGATAAACCAGGGGGTATTGGGATAATTTGCTTATATAAAAAGGAAGGGGGCTAGGGTTTTTCACCCGCCCCCTTTTACCTCCTCCTGCGGCGAAAACTGAAGCTTTCTCTTTCTCCTTTCCTTCGCTGCTGGTCTGGTGGCCTCCTGGCTGACTGCTGCCGTCCTCCGGTGGAGGAATATTGGTGGCTTCAGTGCCTGCTGCCCCTGTACCGCCAAATCCTGTGTTGATTCGTTTTCCCTCCCACCAGTCCGGATATCCGACTAGGTGGAAGCATTTGTCCCTTGTGTGGCCTTTCCGTTTGCAATGGCTGCAGCTCAGGTGACTCTTATCCTCCCTTTCTTCCCGCGATGACTGGATTGAGCGAGAGAAAGGGGTTTTCTGGCCCCCTTTTCCTCGTCCTTTTCCTGTTCCTTGTGCCTTGCCTGCAAGACCCTATCCCACCCCCGATGAGGAACCATCGTCTGAGGGGAGATGTCCTCTCAGAACACTGTTCCTTGCTTCTGCTCTGCGAATATCGGAGAAGGCTGCTTCCACCGAGGGTAAGGGATCCCTCTTTACAATCTCCTTTTTTTCTTGTTCAAACTGGTCTCCAATCGCCAGTAAGAACTGGTACAATCGAGATTCTTGAATTTTTCGGTTATAGATACTGATGTCTGTTGAGCACTGCATTGGATTTGGGTCCTTTGTATCAATTGAGACCCAGACATCTTGCAGTTTGTTCCACACATCCTCTACGCTACCTGTCCCTTGTCTGATGGTGCTTGCCCGCTTGTGAAGGTCAAATATTTGTAAGCCGTCTCCCCCCATGCCATAGGTAAGTGCAAGGCCTTCCCATAAGGCTCTTGCTGTGGGATATCGAGTAATATTTCTAATCATGGTGGGTTCTACGTTCTGTAAGATCCAGGTAAAGACCTTGTTGTCATCTTGTTCCCACTTGACATATTGAGGTTCAGTGGGTTGTGGAGGCTGGGGATTACCCGTAAGGTGGGAAATTTTCCCTTGGCCAAGGATGGCCCTGTATATAACAGTGGACCATAGTGAATAGTTGCCACTGTTTAGTTTAACCGAAATATGAAGAGTTTCTGGTGCAGGCACAGATATGACTGGTTGTGATGATGATGGCGGGTGGAGGCTTTCCCTGAGAATCTGAGCAACCTGCAATGCCCATTCTCCTGGGTTGTTGGTATTTTGGGTTTGGGAAGTGGTGGTGGTTGCTTCGGACTTGCCTGTGTCTGACATTCGTTTTTCTGGGTAATTTTGCAGGTCAGAAAGCTGGATATGCTGGTTCTGAGAACGCAACACAGTTCTTCAGACTGTGATGGTGGATTCGATCAGTAGCCGTTTGGCTGAGAAGGGGTATAAGGCAATGATGAGATTATTCTGACCCTAATCTCACCCAAGTAATTTCAGAGAGGAATTTTTTCCTGCTCTGATACCATGAAACGATTTAAGAAAAATTGGTTTTCTCTTTTTTCATTGATTTTGATCATATAATTGAGTCCTATTTATGCTTGAGTATAAGCCTCTATACAAGGTAACAAATCAGCCTAATCAATCAACATAAATGTCCTAATCAATCAACATAAATGTCCTAAATCAATCACCATAAATGGTTTAACTATGGTATGATTTGACTGAACTATCTTTGGTAAGTGAATATTCTAACAATTACGAGGTATCACACCGGAGCCTAGGAGTTTCAATATTTATGAAGAATATCAGAATTAGAGTATCTCTGATACCCGGAGCAATATAACCATCGGTCAGTTTTATAATTAAAAATAGAAAATGAAAAAGACCCCAACTTACTCAGAGAGGCAGCTTCGGAAATCCTTCCGCAATTTTCATATGTTTGATATTCTTCTCATGGTGTATTGATATGTTTGATACCAAACAGGCGAATGCCTCCTTTGGATTAATTCTAGAACCTATTCCTTAAGGACAAGCCACCAGCTCGTCTCTTGTAGTTGTGTAGGTTTTGAGCTCAAAATATGATTGTATTGTACTACAGTTATAGTCTAAACACTCCGAGATTAAGGATTGGCAATTACTATAGTCAAAGAGATCATATAAGGTCTCAAGATATATGAAAAATAAGAACCAAATCATCTACCATGCTTAATAACATCCTATCGTATCATACCAAATCCTATGATATATTTTAGAAATGATTTAACGTTACAAACAATTTTTCTGGACTCTCTACAATTTCCAAAATTTTACCCTTATCAGTGCATGGATATCTATCATGCCTAACTTGCTGGAAACATCTCCAAAACACGATTTTGGCAGTCCCTTGGTAAGAGTGTCTGCCACCTCAAGAGGACAAAAAGTTGCAACTCGAATATGATAGAACGATACAATGCAAAGCCAGATAACATAAAAGGTACTTCTGTATCAGGGAAAGAGAAACAAAACCTTATTTGGGTGGACGCTGTCAAAAACATGGGCTTGACCATTATAAAAGATAGTCATTTGACGACCGGCAGAAGTTATTCCATGTTCTTGACTATCACAAATAACAAAAATGATTATTAACAATGGGAATATTAACAAGACATTCGATAGAAAGAATGAAAATTAGCAAGCTTTACCAAGGTGCTGAAGAGGATTCTGGCTCAGACCTATGAATATAAGAATTCTGATTACTAGTAGTGGCGAATACCCCGGAGCAGTTACGTTCAGACGTTCTTCCGACTTCCTTACGGGAGCTCAAGATTCCAGATTCTCTAATGCCAGTCCTAGATCCTTCATCAGCAGCACTTGGTGATGCTATCAAATGACCGGCATTTGAGTCAATTAACTTATTGGATAGTGATCGTTGGCCAAAAGCCGGAACTTGAGTGGCACGTGTGGGATATTGCCTCATCAGACCAGGATTTACGGGAACAACACAATCCCATCTGGAAGCATTGGCATCAGTCCTGAAACCAGAGGATGTTTGCGACAATAGAGATTCCGATGCTGGCTGCAGAAAATGCTGAGGGAAGGACGAATCCTCATCACGTGGTCTTCTAGGTCGATCCCCTCCAGTGTTTCGAAGCAGCTGAACTTGGAACCACACAAACAGAAGGATCACAGTAAATCCCAAAGAATCTAAGCCAGTGTAGCCGTCGTAAGCAGCAGACAAGATCATGCCAAAAGGAAAACAGAGAAGGAAAATAATGGGAATTTTGTCGACCTTGATCAGCTCCGAGCCTTCAAGAGAGTCCAGTCTCCCTGATGGAAATCTATCTGTTGATGTTGCTGCATACAAATTTGAGTTACTTCTCTTCGTTCCAACAAGTAAATTTGGTTTCTCGGGGCCCATAAAATCACTTCTTGGTCCATAGCATGGAACTCCTTCAAAAGGTCCACCAGCAGGCCTATCTACAATAAATAGTTAGAAGTATCACCACATTTGGATATCTTTTTGGCCAGGGCTTAACAATAATCTTGACGTTGAAAATTTCTAAACTGAAATTAAATATTTAGGACTTAAACTTGTCTATAGTTTAAGTATGACTAGAAACCACAAGTTAACTGCACAATTCTACCTATAACTGCAGAGCTTAAATAACAGTAACACCGCAAAACTGTTATGAGGAAAGCCACATGGAACATATGAAGAGGAACAAAAAGACAATTCAATTCCATAATGTGGATTGCATTTGAAAGCTTATAAATGCAACAATGACCTCAGAAATCACATAAACTACTCCACGACAAATATAATCATTACAATCCACTAAAGCTACATAGAGATGGACTTTTCTGAGACTTCTTAGGTTTTAGGATAATAACCATACACACATAAAGTGGAGAGTACATCTAGCTAATTCATATATTAGCACGGACCATGAAAATGTAATTCAAATCTCTGTTACTGAACTTCTTGAAACAAAGGGTTCAGTTCACAACCTCAGCCAACATGAAAGAATAATTCAAAAATTGGAAGAGTGACATACAGAGCAGAACCCATTTAATCTTGGTGAAAATACTTGCACAGCAGAAAAATTGAGAACCAAAGTTCAAATAGCTAAAGAGTTCAGATATTTGAAGTAAGATATTCCTACCAGAACCCAGTTCAGAGGTTAAGGATATGGGCCCACGGCCACCACCAGAAGAAGCTTCAACTGACACAGATGCTGACGGAGAGGCCTCAGATGGCGGTCTTACTTTTCCGGCCAGAGCCCCAATTGCAATAGAGGAATCTGCAGCTGACACTTTACCAAGAAAATCATGAAAAACTCTACCACCAAGCTTAAATTTATCCCCTGTGCTACTACTAATAGTTGCACTGCCTTTGCTTCTTGCAATGTTTGTCCCACTGCTTATCTGATTTTGAGCCATACTAAATTCCTATATGCACATGTATACATAAAGATACATTCAAATTAAGATGATAAGCAACCATTTTTTTCACTACTTGCAGTGGGAGTAAATTAGTTTAATCAAGAAGATTATGGGTTGAAGCAGTATGGGAGAGAAATTGAATAAAGCAAGAACCTTTAAATGAGATTTTCAATGTTGTCCAAGCTTTGATGAGGGGTGGGTTCTCCTTACCAGAGGCCCCTTGGTCAGGTGGGATGTAAATCGAGGGATGTGCTCCACCGGCAGTCCTGCAAAGGGAGTGGACACACGAGACTCAGCCAGCCCAGAGGCAACCCTTGTAATATTTCAACAAGGATTGTCTCCACACGAACTCAAACTCGGGACGTCGGGATTCTAGCCCCAATCACCTTTGTCACTTACTACTGGATTATGCCCCTCGGCGCGATGTTGTCCAAGCTAGAAAGACATGATGGAGGGAAAGGGTGCACGAATTTCAGAAAAGATGACAAGAAGTGTCTTTTTACAGTGGCTACTAGATACCGATCCTGACCGCCAAACTTTAAAGGACAACGATAAAGTAAAACACTTACACTTCTCCTAAAGTTAGATGAAAAATAACAGAAATATATAGAACAGGTTAAGGAGATGATAACTTTCACCACATGAGGAATCTATTATAATAGCCTTAATGTCATATTTCACTTGGTAATCATGTTGAGATTTGCTCTAAAAGATCAAGATTTCGAATTCAGACACATACATAGTGTGGATGTTTCACTGTTGTTAGACAGAAGGTCTGGTTTGCGGGAGACATCTTGCGTGAATCACTGCGTAAGCCCTCACCAATCTAAAAGGCCGCTGGGTTCCTGATTTGTATCATCCGCAATGCTCTTTGAGACTGAGGTGTTGGGGTTCTCAGAGCCAAAGAATGACCTTTTACCTCAAAGGAATCTATTCGACTATAAATATATGCATAAAAGCAAATGTTATAACAAGTACATTTAGAGGTTTTTTACGAATGTGTTATCCTTTTTTAGAAACAATCTACATATAACTTTTCTGAGAATAATTTACCAATTGAACTATGGTTGAGAGGGCTCTCTAACCTGTAATTTCTCGGTTTCCTTTTATTTATAACCCTTTTATCATATAAATATTTCATTTCCATTGACAGAGGAATAAAATCTAAAGAGTAAACCAGAAGAGCATAACTATGTTAATGAAGCATCCGGATTTATACAAGTATTATTTACAAGCCACACTAACTTATATGGCCACAGTTTTTTCAATAACTATTTACAAACTAAACCAACTTATTTCATCTGACCTTTGAGATATTGGAGCAAATGCCATTCTCTCTCCCTGGCCGTGAAGGACTCCACCGTCTCAACCTCAATGAATATTGTGAAGGATACAAATCAGAAGCCCAGCGGCTTTTTAGACTGGGTGAGGACTTACAGAGCGACTTACACAAGATGTCTCCTGCAAACTAGGCCTTCGGTGTAGCAGCAATGGAACATACACACTGTGCGTGTCTCTGGAATCGAAATATTGACCTCTTAAAGCAAATTCCAATCCGAATACCAACTGAGCTATACCTTCTAGACACTTTTGAGATATTGATACCAGTTAAGGTTGAATGAAACTATGGTCCTTGTAAACTAAGGATCTACGTCAATACAATATCAGCAATATAATCTCAAGATGCACATTTTCATTTTTCTCTTTCCGATGTTACTCCTTCCAAAATCTTTAGATAAGTTTAAAATTTACATAGTAGTTCACAACTATAACAAAAAGAACGTCACATGTTCTTAGACTAGGAACAGTCAAGCAGACAACATAACTGTCTCTTCATATATTTCATGTATTGAACATATTATGTTACTTAAGATGTTATGTATTTCACATATCAAATAGGACTATATTATAGGACTTAAGATGTAACGTTTGTATAAATAGGATGCACTCAATAAATTTCCATGCGGGATTTTGGCATTATTATTGAAAAAACACATAAAAATGCTTTAGAAAAGTGTATAGAATTTATTTAAAAACATGTAAGAAGTTTGATTGGAGAAATAAGTTAAACTTAGAATTCTTTTAAGGCGACCAAACATTGTAAGTTCGCCGTGTGAGACCATACTCTAAATTCAAATGAGACTAAACTTTGATTTTGAGTGCAGTAATATGCGACCATACTCTAAATCAAAGTTTGGTCCATACCATATTCTGAATCAGAGTTCGATATGTGAGTGACCGAACATTCGGTCTGCTACAGGATAGCAAAAATTTATGTTGTGTTTTCATAAAATAATATAATGTTTCTAACCGTGAACACTTTCTTTCAACCATGAACGATCATAATCTGCCTTTGGAAGGTAGATTCTGTAGAGAATTGTTGAAATAACTTTTTTTTGTTTTGAAAGATTAAAGCATATAAATACACTGTCATACCCTGTATTTTCCCGCGTCCAATGTTAAATAATTAAGAGCAACTTAAAATAAAGTTTTACTAATTATACATGTCAATGAGGCTTATCTAAATGAATTGTAGGAGAGAAAATAATCAAAAAGCCGAAATTAAGAAAATTAGGCCAAAATACTGAAAATGCCCCTCCCCACTTAAATGCTAGGGAGTTACACAAAGGAGTATAACTCCCAATAGCCACTAGCCGTCGGTTACAAGTAGAAAAAGATGGAGAAATCGGCTGGAAGAGAAAGAAAGGGAGAGAGAAAAGGAAGAAGAGAAAACAAGGAAGGAGAAAGGAAGAAAGAAGAAACAACCGCGATCAATCCTAGAAGCAATCCGTCTCAACGTTCAACTTGATCATTGTAAGACTATCTAGAAACAAAGACAAGTAATCTTTCTATATGCTTTACGCAAATTTTGGTTCAACAGACCCTATGTTCTTATAAAGTGAAAATTTGGATCACACATTGATAATTTTGATTTGTTTATGTTAAATGCTCTACTATACGTATTTGTTATTGTTGGTTGATTAAAGTCATGTTCTTTGGGCCAAATTCTGAGAATGTCTATGTTGTGCTTAAATGTTGATAAACATGCCCTTAAAGTGTTATCTTTGGTGCAAATATTGCTTTGTGATAGTTTATCATGTTCTCCCAAAGGTTGTCTTAGATGGTTTGAGATGAATTTAGGAAGGTTTGAAGGGTTAGATGATGTGTGCTGCAAGTTTGGTGTGGGTTAGAAGATTGATGATACATTCGGGAGTGTGAATATTAGAAGACTTAAGGTTGATGCAAACTGATAGATGTAAGGATCAAACTGTATTTTTTGTGTGGTGCATGATACATTCAGGTGGTAAGGTTGAATTTGAGGCGTTAAGATGAAAGGGATGAAGGAAGAAGATGAAGAGGGGAAGTTACTGCAGAAATGCAGGTTTTGGGAACCTTCAGAACACTTTGAACACCCACTTTAGGCGCTCAATGTCATATTAGGCGCCTAAAGTAGGTGTTCGATGTATCCAATGCATTCCAGAACACTTCGAACACCCCATAAGGCGCTTCATGTCACATAAGGCGCCTTATGTAGACGTTCGATGTGTCACAACACATTCCAGAATACTTCGAACGCCTAGTATAAGCGCTTCATGTCACTTTAGGTGCCTCCTGAAGGCGTTCCAAGTGTTCTGGAAGTCTCTTATGACACATTAAGCGCTCCATGTGTGTGAGATACCTTTATTCTCTTCCACTGCTCAAAAAATACAAGTGTTTTGAAGTGTGCTTGAGTTGTAAACATTAAGTGTGATTGAGTAAGGTTAAGTATGAATTCGAAGTGAATTAGTAATACGAAAGGGCATGAAATGGTACGAACAAGGTGTGTTTGAGGAAGTATCAATGAGTAAGGCTAAGTGTGAACTCGAGATGATTTTTGTAATACGAAAGGATATGAAATGATATGAGCAGAGTGTGTTTGAGGTTAGGACTTTGTGCTTGATATGTAAAGTGTGTGTGCATGTTTACATGTTTGATATGATGTTACATGAGCATTCTTCATCACGACATGAACACGTTGTATTTCGACATGAGATTCGTTTTGCAAAAGAAAACGTGTTTGCAAAAGAAGATTAAAGTTTTCAAAAGACAAGTTATGGCTGCTGTTGTTCTCAGGGTATAAAAGTCACACCTGCTTTGGCAGGGTATAAAAGCATGACATGTGCATCAACAACAGGGTATAAAGTTTATGTTATGGGGTCGTGGACTTTTCAGCACGGGTATAAAGTTCTGTTTTGCTGCTGGTTGATCGCAGGGTATAAAAGTCACGTCTGCAGTGGCAGGGTATAAAAGCATGACATGTGCATCAACAGCAGGGTATAAAGTTCATGATATGGGGCTTTGGACCTTTCAGCACGGGGTATAAAGTTCTGTTTGATGTGGATTGATCGCCCACAGGGTATAAAGTTCTGCTACGCGAAGAATAAGATAAGAAGAATTGTGAAAAGTTTTGTGAAACGACACGTATGACATGTTTGTGAAAGAAGGAATAAGTATGGGTTTTGTTCAGTTCAGTGTGTGGTTTTAGAAGTACATGCATCATGTGACATGAAGCATAAGATTTGACATACAAGAAATGACATTCGCATATGATCTGTTTATGTAGTACGTTTTGCTCGATATATGTTTGTTTCGTATTCGTGTATCATTTATGTGACTTAGTTGGCTTTGATGAGTTGCTATAAAAAAATGCTATTTGCTAACCCGAGCACCTTATTTTTGGTACTGATTTATGTACTGATGACTCGCCGTGTGTGATCCCGTAAGGTGTATAGACGAGTTACTTGCTAGCGATGTTTTCGCTAAGAATAGATACTCCATCTTCTTTTCAGGTGAGCTAGAGTACGGAATTATCTTTGTAGAGAATGACGACGAGTGGGCTCATTGGGTTGAAGGTTACGGAAGTGGATAGATTACGCCCATTCTGTTTTGGTTGAAAGACTTACTGTTTAAGATTTTGTATTACAGGATATATTTGTTATTTCTCCGAGCACGTTTTAATTCCGCTGTATTTCATTTGGGTATATTGTTGTTATTGAAGTTTTAAATTTTTACGACATTTCCGCTGATTTATCTTACGTTATGGATGACGTGTACTTGATCCGCTTTGACGTTTTGTAGTTCTTGTAACATACTACGGCGGGTGCGCTGGTACCAATGACCAGAATCGGACCGGGGCGCTACATACACAACTTAAGAATTTTTGCATATAGACTTTGTGAGAATTCTGCAAAAACACTTCATGTTTCTTCTTTTTTCTCTGGTATTAGATGCTTCAAAATCACAAGTTCATACTTCTTCTTATAGTGCAAATGAACGGGATTCATTATTCTATTCTGGAAGCATTTGTCACGTAGTCTACATTGTACATTATAGAGGAAAAATTGCTTTAAAGACAATAACTTTGTTATACATCGGCTTTGATTTTCTCATTCAACTTTTGATCTTCAATTTAATTTTATTAGTTCCTCCAATGGTTTATCATCTTCCAATCCTAAAACGTCAACTGTCTTAAAGCAATTTTTTTTGGAGGATGATATGAATCAAAATAGTAAATAAATCCATGAAGAAATAGTGTTGCCAAGACATACATTTGGAGATGTTGTTGCGCTCATAGTCTCATGTAATCGACCAATTTTGACTAATGAGTAGGGGTTTGCCAATATTCTGCAAAAGAGTTCTCATAATATCTTTCAACCTTTACAATTGATTTGTAAAGAAAAGAAAAACAAAGCACCATATAAGAAGGAAGAAAAGAAAAAACGGCAGAGAGTTGAAGTTGGTCCAAGATATGCTGTGAAGCAGATTCACTACTCCAATGGGAGCCTCTTTGTTCCCATTCTGTTGTGGATAAACAAACAGAAATGACAATCAAATGGGCATGACAACATTTTGGAAGAGAGAGACACCAATGATGCTCATCATTTCCATTGAGGTAATGGTACAATGGAATAGTGGTGAACACTACCAAGTAACGAGATAAAAAATGGTAAACAAATTTTTTTTATGATACACGAGAAACCCAAGAAACTAGAAAGCGAAAAGTGCTCTTAAGGTTAACATTGTTTGCAAGACTGGTCTTGACAATGTTTCCTTGTTTCTATTATATGTATAAATTGATCTCTGATTTGATATCAAACAATTGTTTGTTCTTTGATGCCATATATATTTGGATCTTAATAAGTTTGCATCTACTAATTGTATATGAATGCTATGTAAGACAATGTCATGAAAATCTTATTAATATTAAGAGAATAAAGAAGGTGGACATTGTCAGTATTGGAATGTCTAAAAACATATAACACATGTTTTTGTTTTTGATTTGTGGAGAAATTTATGCATGTATTTAAGTGTATTACATTATTTGGCTTGGTGTCTTAATAAAGATATGAGTTATATTAGTTGATTTTATCATTTGAATTGAGATTTCATTTTAAAGAAATTTGCCTATATGTTCAATTGTGAAGCATGCTAGTTGTTTATATTACTGAAAGCATTTTATGGTTAAATGAAAAGAAAATGAAATAGTTAAGACTAGTTATTTTTGTGATTTTATTATGGTAAATATGTGTACATAAAGATTTATTGTCTTAAGTATTTGATAAATTTATGGATATGTTAAAAGGAGTTTTGCGAAAAACTTATAAATCATTAAGATGATTCTTTAGTTTTGATGTTAGCGTTTAGATTAATTATGCATATATTTTTTTGGATCGGTCTTATTTTTCCAAGTTGTTGACAAAATATATTCAAGAGTAGATGAGAAATCTATTTTTTGTGAGAGACAATACTTGGTTTATTTGGATATGATTTTAAAGTAAATAGTTGATTTAATAATTGACATTGACATTTTGTTATCAATTAATCATTTTGAATCACGAGTATGAATAAGTTTGTAAACAATGGAGAATGTTATGATATCTAGATTGTTTCTTAGTGGGAAAGTTTCATGAGTGATATACAAGGGTAAATAAAAAAATGTATGCAAACTTGTATACGATGTATTGCATGCTTATACAATTCTATAAAATAATAGAAATGTATACGTTTAACAATTATTCTTATATAGTTTGTTGAAATATATATTTCATCATGATGAATTGAAATGCATATTTAGAAGTTGAGAATGTTACATTTCCGTATTGTTGCATGTAAAGGGATATTAGAGTTTAATGCTTATGTTTCTTAAACATGGATATAAAATAATGATAGTCAATTGGCAATTGATGAGCGCTAAAACAAATGTGAGATTGATGATAACATATGATTTTGTTGAGGACATGGTATAATTGAAAGAACACAATCTCGTTTGTTTATGTATCTATAACCGTTTATATGTTGGAGTTTAGTCCGAATTGATATAGAGAATTAAATCTATTTTTATTATGAAAGCGTTTTGAATTAAATAATGCTATAATTTGTTATTTATTCTATTATTAAATTAGAGTTGTATGGTTGGTACTTTTCATTTGATGAAATGAATGGTGTAATTTAGTACAAGTAGTGTTGTTTTATGATTTATGTTGACATAAAAATAAGAAGAAATACGGGGGTTTTGTCCTTCATACTTGTTCGAAAGTAAAATTTATTTTTAGAATCTTGGTGTGTGACGTGTGCATAACTTGTGTGATTTTGTATAATTTTTAGACAAATTTAGAATGTCAAAGTAAAAAAAAAAAAATTAGATGAATACTAAAATTGTTGTTAGCTAATTTTTTCTAATTTGTTCAGGTTTCGTTGTTTCAAGCTTATGATTGTGATGTGCTTTCTTGATGTATATGAAGTTAATTCTATCTAACTTGGTTGATATTTGTTGATAAAACTAATTCCATGATAAATATGTTTATGATGTACGTTGATCATATTTGTTGAAGGAGTTGGTTGGTGGAATTTTGTTGTATTTGAGATTGATAAAAATAAAACCGAATGTTTCCAAGCATGTTTCTTGTTAGTCTTTATGGACTAGTGAGATATTTTGTTAAGTGATTCGTTCAATAAAAGGCAAAGATTTAAGAATGTACTAGCACTTGATGAATGATACAACATTGTGAAATGCTCATACACTTCTTTTGAGGTAAATCATAGATAGTGCGAGGCCTACGAGAGTGACCAGTTTAAAATAATGAATTTCACATGTACAAGTGTGGAGGTTGTGCCGCTTCCTATGAGTGCTTAGAACAACTCTCTAGAGTTCTTAAGAAAACCAGAGGCGAGTGCATGCCTGAATTAGCACCAAGCCGCAAACTTATATAAAGTAGACAATGACATATCTTTTGGTCGTTTATGTAAACAATAGAAAAATATGATTCAAGACGTTTATGTCTTCTTATTTCCGTTTACATATTTCTATTTGTATTAAGTGGCAATTCAAGATACAACCCATTGTCCATTATGTGTCAATGTATTTGTTTAATACCAGAGAGTGTAGTTTATGAATTTTCATGTCTGTCTTTATATAAATTTGAATAATGTGGTAATATTTGAAAAAAACACATAAAAGCGCTTCAAATTTGTATAAAAACGTATAAGAAGTTTGATTAGAGAAATGAGCTAAACATAAAATAGATCAAAGGAGCCCAAACACTTATTTTGAGTCTGGTGTGTGAGACGATAATTTAAATCAGAGTTCGGTCTAGACCATTCTCTGATTTGAGGTCGGCATGAGAGATCAATCATTTTCTGCTATGGAACAACAGGATTTTTTCTGACTTCTTATGAAATGATGCAACAGTTGAAATAAGGACATCTGTTTTCAACCATGAATGATCATAAACTATCTTTGAAAGTTGGGCTTCACATAGATGTGTTAAAATGACTTTTTTTAAAAAAAGATTAAAGCATATAAATACACAAAACTTAAAAGTTTTTTGCATATAGACTTTGCAAAAATTCTTCAGAATCATTTTTTATGTTTATTCTTCTATCTCTAGTATCTCGGGAAGCATTTTCCGCATAGTCTATATTGCACATTATAAACGTATAGTCTACGTTACACATTATAAAGGCAGTACGTTGCATATTGTAGAATCATAATTACTTTAAGGATAGTAACTTTGTTACGGCTCGGTTCTGATTTTATTTTTCAACTTTTAATCTTCAACTTAATTTCATTGGTTTCTTCAATGGCTCATCATTTTCCTAGCCTAAAACTCCAACAAATGTTACATATTATCTCATTGAGTCCTGATCAGAACCCAAATGTGTCGACATCTCCATTCTCACACCTAACACATCCACTTTGCACTTTATGCTATGCCAGGCAAGGGACAAATTCCCACATGCTTGTTTCCTTCAATGGGCCTCTATGTTTTGCCATAGATATGCAAATCCATGGGGCATTCTCCTCCATCAACATTCTTTTTCTAAGCTAAGTGTCAAATACATACAACAACAAAATTACCCCATTTCTTTAGAGGCTCCCGCTTATGGCGAGGTATGAGGGGTCAGATATACGTAACCATACCTATATGTTAGAAACACAAAGAGGTTGTTTTTCGATGATCCATATAAGTATCAAACCCATGATTTTCCTTAAACCACACAGCTCCTTGTTAACTATCTCCATCTTAAAAATGAACTTTTTCAGAATTAAATGTTTGCTTTAATTAAATCTAGATAGTGAAGGCAATGCCCCAGCATACTGGGGCATACCTCAGTCGATATTTGGATTGGATTTGACACCTAGATAGTGAATACAACAGGCGGCTGTACCATCTTGTAAGAAACTCTTAGATAACACCTAGGATTTCCAGCATGCAAGATTATCTCGCACCTTCTGCATTATATACCAGTGATCAAGTGCATAACAACCCAATATACTAAAATGTATTTACAAGCATTTATTTATTTAATGGCAAGGTTTGTTATTTAATTTATTTTTATTGCACATAAAGACAGTCGATACAAGTTATTTTGTTTACTTTAAATAGAGAACAAGGTCTTTAATGTGATTTCACAAAATAGTTATTATCGTTTATAACTCGTGAGAATTTATGATATACATGTTTTTTAATAATGTCTTTTAATCATATTAATTATAAACAATGTATATTGAAGACTAATGATCATTCTCACTGGACCGAAAGAAATTTTCAATCATGTATGAGGGTGTTCTATAGTTAAGCGAGTTTGCAAAGC
Organism: Eustoma russellianum; assembly: GCA_036186865.1. Lineage (NCBI taxonomy): Eukaryota > Viridiplantae > Streptophyta > Magnoliopsida > Gentianales > Gentianaceae > Eustoma > Eustoma russellianum. The sequence goes on from AP025053.1 coordinate 6,040,929, forward strand.
TGACCCCTTGTTCAAAATCTACATGAAAGTTCAAGGAGGAGTCTGTCTCTTCTTCTAATGAAAATTTTTTACATATATTTTATGTTTAATCTTGTGCTTTGAAGGAAAACGAGTTATGGTGTGCTAGTAGTACATGGGAGCTCTTTCATTATATATCAGCATCTGTCTGATATGATTCGATCCTGTCGATGAGTAAACTGAGTTGAGAGACTTAAGTAGTTGGAACATGTATATGTTCTTGGAAAGTGTAACACAAAATCTTTTCAGTTTGTTATGCACGAATATGTTAATTAATATATTTAAGGTGGTGTTTGGTTGGGCGGTTTAGGAATAACAGAATGGGTTTGGAGGAATCCAAACGCATTGAAGGTGTTTGTTTGGGGAAATGGAGGGTATGAGTTTTAGTTCGATATCCAAGTATTTGGTATTGGATATCGTTTTTTGATATACTAGTCATCTTGTCTATCAATATAGGGGAATGAGGGGGAATGAGGGTATGGCCGGTCACTCTTCCGGCCGGTCAAATTTTTTCGGCCGCCCACATTCGATACCCATTTCAATCCCGATACATTCCAAACACCATCGTCTATTATACCCATTCTCATTATAATACCAAAAAACTATCACTTTTAAGCCCAAAACCATATTCTCCAAACACATACCCTGTCATACCCATTCCGATTTTGATTCTGATACTCAAGTGCTAACTAAACGCCACCTAAGTTTTTATGATTGTAGCGACATAAGCTTGTCATGGATTGCAATCATTATTTAGAAGATCATATACTGAATATGGTTGTTGTTTTATATATCTATACAACTTGAGTTGTTGGCAAAGACTGATATATCATTCATACAAGCTGCAGGAAATGTTCGATGCAACCGAGTTCCTGGCCTTGGGATTATCCATCTGATGGTCTACTCCTTTACCTCGAGTGCAAATAGGGGTGTTAACGAACCGAACCAAACCAAATGCTAGGTTTTCGAATTCGGATTCGTTTGACTAAACGAACTGTTTGGTTCGGTTTTTTTAGATAAACGAATTTTAAAATTGGTTTGAGTTCGCTTCGATAACCCTTTAACTGTTTAAACGAGCCGAATAATTTACGAATAGTTGGCTCGTTTTAATAAACGAATCTGAATAGCTATTCCAATTCGGCTCGTTTACCGACCATTAACGAACGAATACGAACCGAACACGAACTGAACTCGAACAGTTCATGAACTGTTCGGTTCGTTGAATAGGCCTAAGTGGAAATCCTTACGTGAAGGAACTTAGAAAGTAGATGTCGTATTTGGCATATGAGAATCATCAACTACAAGGGTAAGTATCCAACACGAGGTAGATGTTGGAGGAGTATTGGCTATGAATGCCTATTGAGAGGCACGAGCGAGAGATTTAGGAGATTGAGCGTGAGACCAAACAGGAGCGGTAGGAGGCTTAGCGTGAGATAGAACCGATGCAGGTTCCGGAGTTTGTAAAAGCTCTATCACATATTAGGAAAAAGGTTGCGGTGTTGCGGTGATTTCTATAGATGAGAATATGGAAAAGTCAATGTTAAAATGATATGAATATATTCAAAGGAGTTCTTTACATCCATCAGTTCGCATCGTGAGACATATAATGAGGTGCATGTTAAATGCTGGACAAAAAACCGAAAAAGACATGCATACCATCGATTTAACCACTCTTACTTATTAGTCTTTATTTGAGATAAATACCTTTACTTCCTCTATGTTTTAAACTTAATTATTTCTAGAACCTCTTTAGTTTAAAATCTGCTTTTTACAATCATGTATTTTTAGACCAAACTGCTGAGTTTCTGGCAGATATTAACGAAAGTTATCATATTTTAAACCTCTCTGATTTGACATATAATTCATGATACACCCATCTAGTATAAAACCTTTGCCTTTATATCCATATGGTTTTAGTTTAAAATATATTTTTTAATTAACTTCAACCGAAAACTCTCATTTCCGATCTACTCTAAGAATACATGGGTGTAAAAATTAAAATCTTAACAAGAACTGATTTAGAGATAAGTACACTTAAATATAACAACGCATATCCAGCATATCCCAACAATAGCAAAAGTTATCGTTAGAGTCTGGAGAAGGTGAGAGGCAAGCGAACAATATCTCCATCCCCAAGGATAAAGAGTTCGCTTCCAGCGAGACCCCCGGCTCTATATGTACCTGCATATACACATAATGAACGAACAAATAATAAAAACAAAGACAAACACAAAACAAAAAAAATGCAAAGTCAACCTAACGTTGAGAGAGTATCTAAGTTATTTTATATGCTCTAAGCTGCTTCTATATCCTACATAAACCTCGCTAACCTTGATCCTCCATCTTTATGAGCTCCTATCCTGGACCATGTCCTCAGAGAGGTGTAAATCTAGTAGGTCATGTCTAATCCGTTCCTTCTAAGTCAGTTTGGGCCTGCATGTACTTCTTTTCCCCTCTACTATAAGGCTTTCAACTGCTCTGACGGATGTTGTTGTCTGTCTCTGCTTGACGTGATCAAACCATCTCATTCTCCCTCCCTTATCTTATCCGCTATACTAGTCACCCCTAGCTTTTCCCTAAATACCTCATTTCTGAGCCGATCTAGCTTTGTACGCACACACATCCATCTCAGCATCCTGATCTCTTCTACTTCTACCTTCTGTGGTTGTGTACTCTTAATGGCCCAACAGTCGGTCCCATAAAATATTGCTGGCCGCAATGCCACACTATAAAATTTTTCTTTTAATTTAGTTGGAAAATTCGTGTCACACAGCACCATTGAGGCCGCTCTCCACGTACACCAGCATGCTTGGACTCGATGCACTACATCAATATCTATGTCCCCATCCTGCTGTACAAATGATCCTAGGTACTTGAACTTACTTACCTGTGGTACCACTTGACTCTCGATAGTGAGCTGACTATTCACACCGCCGGGTGTGCCGCTGAAGCCGCAGTGCAGATATTCGGTCTTAGAACGACTAATCCGTAGGCCTTCTTCCTCTAAAGCCCCTCTCCACTGCTCTAGTCTCATACTCAGTGTATGTCTACTCTCGGCGACTAATACAATATCATAAGCAAAAAAGTATACAGCACAAAACTGCCTCCTGGACAGTCTTTGACAACTCGTCAAGGACAACTATGAAAAGAAATGGACTCAAAGCTGATCCTAGATAGAGGCCTACCTCCACTGGAAAGAAGTCCGTATTTCCCACAGGCGTACAAACGGTTGTTTCCGTCCTAGCATACATATCCCCAATTATGTCTATATACTTCATAAGAACTTCTCTTGCATCCAGACTATCCCAAATCAGTCTACGTGACACACTATCATATGCTTTTTCAAGATCGATGAAGACCATGCGTAGATCGTGATTCTTCTTCTTATACTTCTCCATCATTCTCCTTAGGATGTGTATCGCTTCCGTAGTTGACCGTCTTGGCACGAAACCAAATTGGTTCACCGTAACCACACATTCTAGTATCGATTAATCTCTCCCATAACTTCATAGTATGGCTTAACAACTTTATCCCCGGTAATTCTTGCAATACTGTACGTCTCCTTTGTTCTTATATAGTGGAACCACGACACTCCTTCTCCACTCATCTGACATTTTTCCTGTTTTGAAAATAAAGTTAAACAAGGTAGTTAGTCATTGAACCTATTTCTCTCCCAAATACTTTCACGCCCCAATTGGTATGTTATCGAGGCCAACCGCCTTAGCTCTTCCCATCTTCTTAAGTACTCTCATCACCTCTCCTTATGTAATGCTCCGATATTCGCAGTTATTATATTGTCATTTTTGGGTACTGATGATGTCTCTTTCTTCTTGGTCGACCCTCCCACCGTTGAAAAGATTCTAGAAGTATGTTTGTCATTTCCACATGATGTTTTGTTCTTTGACTAAAATACGTACATCTTCTCCCTTTATAAACTTCCCGCCTCTTAGGTCCTGCCTCTTTCGGTCTCTAGCTTTGGCAATCTTGAACATAATATGCTCTTCGCCTTTTATTTCTAGTGTTTCATACATTCTTTTATAGGTTGTGGTCTTTGCCTCCGCCACTGCCTTCTTTGCCTCCTTCCTAGCGATTTTATACTTCTCTCTCAATCTCACTTTCTCCTCCTCGTCTGTGTAGCGTAAGAGCTCTCTAAAAGTTCTTTGTTTATCCTGTATTTTTTGTTGCACATCCTCGTTCCACCACCACGACTCTCTATGTACGGTTGTCTTTCCTGTTGTTACCCCAAGAGTTTCTCTCGCCGCATGAGTAATAGTAATTGTCATAGCCTCCAACATCTGGTTCGTATCCTCATCCATTTGATCTGATATCATGGAGATAACCTTGTCTCTAAATATGTTAATTTTTTCGTCCTTCAAACTTCTTCTCCGAATCCTGGATGGGAATTTTCTAACCCCCTTGCTCCGCTTTTGGCTCAGTGCTATAACTACCACTAATAAACGGTGTTGCGTCACTACTGCCTCCCCTGGTATAACCTTGCAGTTCTTCCACAACCATCGATCTTCACGCCTCATCAAAAAATAGTTGATCTATGTATTACGTCCTCCGTTGCTAAAAGTGATCAAATGTGTTTCCTTTTCTTAAAGAACGAGTTTATTATACCTAGGTCGTGGGCTACCGCTAGGTCTATCAGATCCATATCCTGCTCGTTTCTTTCTCCATAGCCAAACCCGCCATGTGCTGACTGAAACCCATCGATATCTTTTCCAATGTGACCATTAAAATCACTTCCTATACAAATTCGTTCCTCCATAGGTATTGACTTCAATACTACATCTAAGCACTCCCAAAATTCTTTCTTCTCATGTTCTCCTAGTCCCACTTGGGATGCGTAAGCGCAAATCATTGTCACTACCTCCTTGTTTAGTACTAACTTCAGTACTATAATTCTATCATTATATCTTATCACATCGATCACGTTCCTGTACAATTTATTAGAAATCCTACTCCATTATTGGTCCCATTGGACCCCGATTACAACAACTTATACCCATTACACTCTTTACCTTTTGTTTTCCTTCCACCTGGTCTCTTGGAGGCATGCCACATCTATCCTACGCCTCTTAAGTACATCTACAACATCCAACAATTTACCACTTAGAGTTCCTATATTCCATGAGGCTACACATAAACTATCTGCCGCTTCCTTCCCCTTACCTACACCTCTCTTTACTAGACATGGTCTCACTGAAAAGTCATAACTCCTTCGAGCAATATTTGCAATTAAACAAAATTCTCAAATATGCTGCTAAAACCGAAAGTTTGCAACCAAATGTGAAAAGCAAAATTTTGAAAACAAGCCTGCAAATAGGTTAGTGCAAAATTTAACGAAAACAACCAAGACAATAAGCCTATAAATATAGATCAAACGTAAGCGAATAGAACGCGTATACAGAAGCACAACAATTAGCAGAAAGAATGAAGAAGGGAAAAAAAAAAAGAGATGACCAGAACAGAATAGGACAGAGGTAACCTGTTTCTCAAACAAGGTGCCTAACTGTTTCTTTTTGACAACTTGAAACTTGATGGATTTGTTTCCAGTTTTTCAATACCAAAATGCAACAGCAATTCCACAATAATAAAATCATGCAACTCCAAACCAAGACGGTGTGGAAGTGAATTACAGACTTTAAAACATTTGTATTCGTGAAACAATAACAGAACAGGAAGAGATAACTTGGTTCTCAAATCAAGGTGCCTAACTGTTGCTTTATGAAAACTTGAAACTGCAAAGAGGAAGGATCAGAAAGTAATCAAGAATAGCAAAGTGCTGTCGCTTGCAGAATGAAGGAACCAAGCCAAAAAGCCAGGGATCCGCCGCTGGACAGCCGGAAAAGAGCGGCACCAAAACTAATCACATACTTTAATTAGTGAAGCTGATGAACCAAACCCATAAATATTTTTCAAATTCGAGGATGTAGCAAAAGGAACCAGATAGAATAACTCGTAAGCGTACTACCTCTTTAAGTTATGATTTAGAGAGCCATCCTAAAATTACAAGATCTTCCGTCTTGACCCAAAATATTAGAAAATCAACACAGTGATTCCACTATGATTAGAATAACAGAAATTCCTTTGAGATAGACAACCAAAAAGACAAAAATACCATTTAAAACCATATTATACAAGAAAAGTACGTTATAGGTAGTATAAAATATTTATTTTGGTACTCATTTGAATCTTTAAAATGTGCTCTTTAATATAAGTAGGGGTGTACAAAAATTTTAGAAATCGGACCAAATGATCGAACCAAACTGATCCAAACCGAACCACGGTTTAACAGTCGGTTTATAAGTAAAGTAGAAATCGGACTGGATTATTCGGTTTGGTTTTCATTTTGGTTTTAAAATTTTAAAAACTGTAAAACCAGACCGGACTAATTTAATATTATATATAGTAATTATTATTTTTATATATATACTTGGATTTAATTTATTTGTACATCTACTTGGTTTTTAATTTATTTAGTTGGATACTTGAGTTGTAATTTATTTAGTTAGTTTGTAATTTATTTATTTGAATTGTAATATATTTAATTAGCTATTTGTTTTGTAATCTTAGAGTTTTATTGCTCAAAATTGTATTTAGTTACATAAACCGGAAAAAACAGGAACCAAACCATACGAAATTGGACCGGTCAAACAGTTTGTTGACCGGTTCCGGTCCACTTCCAGTTTTGCCTTTTCCGAACCGTTACAAATTGTTTGGTTTGTAATATGCCCAGAAAACGACTGGACCGGACCATGTACACCCGTAACTATTAGCTAACATTATTTCACAAATAGACTTGTAAATTTTTCCAAAAAAATATTTTTCTGTATGGTAAACAGTAAAAAATCTAAACTAAAACTTTATTAAAAGTTGTGAAAGCAGTATAATTTATTACTATAATTTGGTTCCAAACGCAAACTAAGACCTTAGCATAATCTTGATCTTCTAATGTACAAAGTATAGAGGGTCTTAAATTAGTTGACTCATAATATGCAGAATCAAAAACTGAACGGCTACGCAAAGATTAGAAAATCAACCGAATGAATCCACAAAGAAAAATAAATCGTTTCTCGTTGAAAAGGGATGTTAAGCGAACCGCACAGTTCGTAAACCGTTTGAGTTCGGTTTGTATTTGGTTCTGGCTCGTTCGTTAATTTTACTTAAACGAACATAATCTGAACACCTATTTGGATTCGTTTAGTTAAACGAGCTGAACTGGTCACGAACTGTTCGACTTGTTTAAACAATTATAGTGTTATCGAACCGAACTCAAACCAATTTTAAAACTCGTTTAGCTAAACGAACCGAACCGAATAGTTTGTTTAACTAAACGAATCTGAATTCAAAAAACCTAATATTCGGCTCCACTTGGTTTATTAACACCCCTATTCAAAACATGAAGAAGAAGGAAATCATTTGGTGCTTGATTAGCACGTGCAAAAGTGCTGGACACACGTGAGATTGAAGATTTCGTAACGGTGCGTAGGTGAGTAGGAATTATGGAGTGGGCAGTGGCAATTCTCCAAGTTCCAAGTGATCATTCCTCTAATCGGGATAGGATCCTCTTACATATTTTCTCTCACCCAACGCGTCGCCATACGACACATGACATTAAGAGAGGTTGATGAGGCTAGATAATAGTCACCGACGTCTAGCCTCACCATCCCACCCTGCTGCCACGTGTCGCGTAGTCATGAGTGAGATGAGGGGATTGAGGGTGGGTAGATCTCATCCCCCTCTAATCATCCACAATGGACAAGACAAAGTTTGGATGCCATCATACAGTGTGATATGATAAGGACATCACCATGCCATCACACAATGTGATATGATAAGGACATCACCACAGATAATGTTAAAATTTTATTAGAAATACGAAATAGTCTACTAGTAAAGGATATTACATTTTCTGACTAGTCGATGAAACTTAATTATATATAGTTATAAGAGTTAACATATAACATGGATCAAGTTTAGAGGTGTTAATGAACCGAGCTGAGTCGAATACTAGGTTTTCGAATCGGATTAGTTTAACTAAACGAACTGTTCGGCTCGATTTGTTTAGCTAAACGAGCTTTAAAATTGGTTCAAGTTCGGTTTGATAACACTATAATTGTTTAAATGAGCCGAGCAGTTCACAAATAGTTTGTCTCGTTTAACTAAACAAACCCAAATAGATGTTCAAATTCGGCTCGTTTAAGTAAAATTAACGAACAAACTCGAACCGAATACGAATCGAACTCGAACTGTTCGCGAACCATTTAGTTCGATTAAGTTTTGAACATTGCAACAAGCATTCGACCATACAGCGGTGATCGTGAAACGTAGATGTGAAACGTTCAACTAAGAGACAAAGATCAAATTTCTTTTGAAAATTTGAATCCATCATTTGATGCAATATTCTAACCGTCCGTTCCTCCTCGGGGCCTCAACCGGTAAAGAAATTTTTATTTTTATTTTTATTTTTTGAGCGGTAAAAAATTTTAAGGCCGGCAACTCTAAATAACTTCCCACTAAATTGTGCATGAGTTCATGTTATTTAAATTATGCGGTTTGGTTATGTTAGGGTTCATGTTATTAAATTATGCCGTTTGGAACCATATTACAGTTGAGATTTAAAACATATAATTTATGTTATGTTTGGATTGATAATATTAAAATTGCGTAGATTAACAAATTTTATGTAATAACAGTATTTTATTAGAAAATGATATTCATTTTAGTCATTAAAATGCACTCTGTAATAGTAGCTAACCGTTTTCTCACAAATATTTTTGCTATTTGTTTGCAAAAAGATATTTTTTTGCATGGTAAAAAATAAAAAAAAAAAGAGAAAAAACTAAGTTAAAACTTTATTAAAGGGTGTGAAAAAAATTATCATTTATAATCATAATTGGGTTCCAAACTTTAACATTTGCTATTTCGGCAATGAATTTAAACATTTAATTAATTTGAAAATCATTATAACTTTTGCCAACTTTTGCAAAAATCTTTTATGCCTCGAAATTATCAAAAACAAGAACCTACTTTACACTAACTTGAGTTTATCGTACTTAGTAATAAACTTCACGAGTTCAACAGTAGTTCTGATAATTGAAGGATACAAAAAGAGAAAAAGGAAAAATATGACAGTGAAGAAGAGCATATAACATTGCCTTAATTCTTCTAAAGTATATTTTATAACACTGTTTGTAAAGGTAAAATGCATCAAATAGATTAAAATCTACAAAGCATGCATCGTAGATTGGTGTGGAAGATTAACCATGCCAAATTACAAACATATATAGATTAACACTAATCATAAAAGTTGGTCACCAAACAATTTGATGAAGAGAAATCGTTTCCGGTACAATACACTCCCGCATTTGTGTCGAGTTTGGAAAAGAGCCGGATCGCTTCATGCTCTAATACACGCAATCTTATCTTACACCTTATACAAGAGGCTGTTTACATAGCTCGAACCCGTGACCTTGAAGTCACAAAGCAGCAACCTTACCAGTTGCTTGCTCCAAGGCCCGTCCTTTGATGAGGAGACATAGGCAATGCTGTAAATCAGACACTCAGTTACACGAAGAAGCATCATGACTTAATTTCTAAGCCCAAACTCCATCCTCACTGCGAATTTTTTTTTTTCTTTTTTTTATATGAACTGAACAAGAACAGCCAAACTGAAATTGAGACTCCAAGCATAATCTCAATCAGTAAACACAACTCACAGCCAACAAATCTGGCTAAACAAATCCTTAGCTCATATAAACAGATCATACATTGAGAGAAAATCATTTATCACATCCTTTATCCTAATTTCTACCACTCTAGATAAGATCATACCATGCGTATTAGTTTGACATTGTTTGGATGTTGCTGAAAGAAAAACTACGTACAGGTGCAACTGTATCTAAATAAATTCTGTGGCCGAAAATGTCCAAGAAAACAAAGACAGCCACATGAAGCTATACTTGAAGGGCGTTCCCGATGCACTAGGCTCCCGCGTTTGTGCAAGGTTCGGGAAAGGGCCGGATTGCTTCGCGGTCTGATGTACGCAGCCTTACCCTACACTTTGTGCAAAAGGCTGTTTCCACGGTTCAAACCCGTGACCTCAAAGTCACAAAACAGCAACCTTACCACTTGCTCCAATGCCACCCTCGAAGCTATACATGCAGCAAGAAGCCGAATTTCATGATGCCCTATTCATGCCTTTACGTAAGCTTGTGTTTGGAAATGATGACGACTTCACACCTGCTGTACTCTTTTCTTAATAGCATCAGCTAATCTGTTCGCATTTGAGACAGAATTCTCAAGTGGATTTCTGCGCTTAACCAGTTCTCCCCGGTCATTGCAGGACTTTAAGAGGCCAGATGCAGCTTCAGCCTTTCGCATTATAGATTCTCTTCTAGCATGAGATGCATTTCCATGGGGAACATATGTATGGGGTAAATTCTTTGAGTGAGCGACGGAGGCCATCATATTTGAAAGCTTCTGAGCCATTTCTGGCTTGCCTTGAAGTTTTAGTTCCGTTTTTATTTTCTGGTATGTGAGGTACTGAGGAACAAGTCCTCTACGAATCATATCTTGAAATTCTTGTAAAGCCAAATCAAAGTGTTGCATTTTGACCAAAAGGTGGATCAACATACTACAAGTGGCCAAGTCCAGATCACATCCCCCTGCTCTCATTTCTTTGACAAGTTGCATTGACAGGTTCAATCTTCCTTTCTCACACAACATCTTCACCAAAAGTTGATATGTAAGCCTATCTGCAACATACCCAGAATTAGTTAGCTTGGTGTAGAGGTTGAGGCCATCGTCGATCCTCCCATGCTTGGAGAAATACCTGAAGAAGTAGTTGTAAGTTGTTGTGGTTGGCATGAAGTTCTTATTTATCATCATTTTAAGAATCTTGCTTGCTGCTTCAATATCCCCTGCTTTACAGTAACCCTTAACCAAGGAATTATAAGTCGAAAGGGTAGGACCAGACTCCAAAACCGATATTCGCTCCATCATCTCCAAAGCCTCCTTAAATCTACCAGCTTCTCCTAATGCATCTATCACTGGATTATAGACAATTGCATTCGGCTCAACTCCTTTTTCTTTCATCTCAGAGATCAATGCTACTGCAACCTCAACTCGACCCATTCGACAATATCCTTCTACAAGTGTTCCATAAGTTACAATACTGGCCTTAACATTATCCTTTTTCATTTCTGTCCAAAATCTTTCAGCCTGTTTAAGCTTTCTAGATCTAAACCAGCCATTTAATAGGATATTGTACATCCGTATAGAAGGAACCCAAGTAGGATATCGTGCTCGATGCTCATTAAAATAATTCGAGGCTACCCTTACAAGGCCCTCCTTGCATAAAGAATCTAACAGAATCTCAAACAAACTATCCTTCGAGTCAATATCTTGAAGAAAGTCTAAAGTAGAAGCAAATTCATATGCTCGAATTGCTGGTGAAGGCATTCCTGTGCAAACAAACATGGATTAGCACTTAGAACATGAAATACCCCAGATCTCAGGTTCCTAATTCCAACCAGAGAAGATTCAAGCAGTACATAGACATAAATGGAGCCTAAAATTTATTAGCATGCCAATTAACTCATTAGGTTTTTAGCTGGAAGCATTCAGAAAGACAACTGTACAAAACGCTAGCCAGTCTAGAAATAATCATAGTAAGTGCAACAGCAACATACATTACCAAATTGAAAATAACATTTACATTTCTCATGAATAATACTTTTGCACATAAAGGTGTAGACTTTTCATTCTGTTTGTTTATGACTATGGCTATTGAATATGATTATGACTTTTGAATACACATTTCCCAGCATGACTTTTGACTAAGCTTTTTTTTTTTCTTCCTCACACGCTTTTTACCACATACAAAAAAATAACTTTTCTAGAAATAATGACACTACTGGTAAACGCCAACTGCTGCTATTCCAAAACATAACCGTGAATTCATTAAAACAAACCTCCCCTGACAATACCGTAAGCCATAACAAAAAAGAAACATTTTGTTCTCAAATGTCTCTTCCATAATACTCACATGCGTACAGTGGATTACTTGTTATTTGAAGCTTCCAGGATTTTCATGGTGATTCCAAGTGTCAAATACAAAATTAGATACATAAGTTAGGTAGAATAAAACCGGACTATCTCAGTCAAGAATTTCTTCAGCAAGTTGACACCAGAAAATCATAGGAAGCTTCACTGGTGAAAATTGAGAAACCTTCAGAAAAGAGTTGGTCTTTGAAGTTCAAGAAGAATGCTTACTCTCAATAACAAGAGTGTCCAAATTTACAATATTCGCAGTTAGGACCATGACTTGATATACCCTGACTTAAACGGCAGCTTCAGCCAGAGGTTCATCATCCTAAGAATCAGAATCTTAATAACCTTCTAACCCTTGCATTTTCTTTAAAAAGTGTATTTTATCTATACAACAGAAAACTAATTCCGCTATTTCACTAACCACATTCCTAAACTACCACAATAGAACTCTACAACAACAAAGAAGTCGACAAGGAATCCACCTCCAGACCATCTAACACCTTTTCAAAAGCATTTTCCCTCCTTTCTTGATTACAAAAGTCTATACATGCACAATTGAACTAACTATTACAGCAAAAACCTATTGCAATGGAATCCACGAATTTGACATAAAACGTAAATACCAATTGATACCTGCACGTGCATACCGCCTGATCATGATCACAAAAGAATCTATATTAGGCCTTTCATTTCCATTCAATCTCTCAAGTATCAAATCCCACGCCCGATCAAACTCGCGGGCCATCCCCAATGCATTGACCATAGCATTAAACACAGCCACCGAGAATCCAAACCCGGGCTGTTTCTCAGTCCAGAGAAACAGAGTAAACAAGGGCTTGGGGGAAGAATCAAGCTGGTTAAAAATCTCAAGAACCAAGGCCTCATTGGGTTGGATTCCGGTTTGGTTAAGGACATCTTCGAGTTCCTGGCCGGGTTCAATGCGCGGGTTGGAAAGGATGTCACGAAGGGTAGTGAAGTCAGTGGAGCTCAACATTGAGTCTTGAGGGTTTTGAGAACAGGAGATGGAGGTCACAGGTGGGACCAACCGGGGTTGGTTAGATTTTGACATAGGTTTTGATGTTCCCCGGTTTGTTAAAAAGCTGGGCCGTTTGGATTGCCTTGATTTGACAGTGGAAAAGAGTCTTGTAGTGGTGGCTGAGATGGAGGATATAGTAGGGGCGGCTAGAGATAGAAAGTGACGGCGGATTAGAGAGGAGGAAAGGTAAGTCATTGGTGGGAGATACCGACGGCTCTCTTCCGGCGGTGGTTATTGGTTAGACTGCCGGAGAGGGAAATCCCATACATGACTTGTTCAATTCTTTAAGAAACATAAATATGAAGACATAAATATGAAGACGACCAAATTAACAAGAAGGCATAACCTAATTGAAATCAGACACCATCAATAGTTTTTTCGAGGAAAAGAATAATTTTATTGATGAAATTAATGGCATCATACCAATAAAAACTAGTATAATGTAATATGTACATTTATAAAGCAATATCTATGCTAAAGGTAATCCCTTGCAAAAACCCGTAGTGGGGTAGACTATCCAGACCGTTATGAGTTACTTGGTTCTGCCGCATCCAAATTCTATGCAAACACTCTCAAGAACACATACATCCAACCTGTGTAGTAGATTCTCCAAAGTTTTTCTCCAGGTTGACATCAATCCATGAAGGCGTTTCTTGAAGATTGGCAAAGTCGTTCCAGAACAACGATTTTAACAATACTTTCCATTACACTCCAAGCCCAAGTACAGTCACGAAAATCATACATATTACTCACACCATCCTGTTTACACATTCCACAGATCATGTCAGCAAGCAAATGTCTCTGTAAGAGGATGTACATCGTTGGTATCGCTTCATGTCTCGCTCTCTAAAGAAAAAAATTCTGGCTGACTTAGCCCTCACAGATTTTATTTTGATGCCAAGCTTGATTTTCCATTGTCTCAGTAGTGAAAGTTTGAATCATATTACTAGACTCTAATGCTATGTGGTGTTGTTTTAATGGCCAACCAAAATTATGCACAAATCTATACTTGTAGCGCCCCGGCCCGAAACTGTCATCGGAACCAGTGCGCCCGCCGTAGTCTACTATGAGAACTACGAAGCGTCAAAGCAGACCAAGCGTACATCATCCATGACGTAAGATAAATCAGCGAAAACGTTGTTAAATTTAAAACTTCACCATCAATAATGTAACTAGAAAGTACAGTGGAATTAAAAGGTGTTTGTTCATCTAGCTAACATAAGTTCCAGAACAACATAATAACATTGAGTTTCCAAACTTAAAGAGAGTAGTCAAGCATCTATCTATTTCCATGCCCGTCATCCCATTGAGCCCACTCGCCATCGTCTTCGATAAATATCATCTCATATTCCGGCTCACCAGAAAAGGAATACAGTATCTGTTCTTAGTAAAAATATCGCCAGCAAGTAACCCGTCTATACACCTTACGGGATCACACACGACGAGTCACCAGTGTATAAATCATTGCCCAAAATAAGGCGCTCGGGTTAGCAAGTAGCATCTTTATAAGAATTCCTCAAAACAGATAAAACACATAAATGATATACGGATACGAGAACAAACATGTACTAAAACAACATATCATCATAAGCAAGTCGTAAGCTAGTCACATGTCTTGCATATCAAATCTTATGCTTCGTGTATCATGATGCATGTACTTCTTTAAAATCACACACAACACCCATGCATATGTCTTCTTTCATAAACATGTCATGCGTGTCATTTCACAAAACATTTCATAACTCTTCTTATCATATTCTTCGCGTAGCAGAACTTTATACCCTGTGGGTGATCAGTCCACAGCAAACAGAACTTTATACCCCGTGCGGAAAGGTCCACGGCCCCATTACATACATCATATATCCGTGCTGATAGGTCCACGGCCCCATAAAATACTTTATTTTTCGTGCTGATAGGTCCACGGCCCCATAAAATACTTTATTTTCCGTGCTGATAGGTCCACGGTCCCATAACATATTTTATACCCTGCTGTTGATTCATAGGTCACGCTTTTATACACTGCTTTTGCAGGCGTGACTTTTATACCCTGCGATCAACCAGCAGCCATTTTGCCTTTCAAAAACTTTAAACTTCTCTTGTAAACACATGTTCTTTCACAAAGCAATTCTCGAGTCAAATGCAAGTGCCCATGTCATGATGCAGGATGCACATGTAACTTCGTATCAAACATGTAACACACACACATACATCTTACAGATCAAGTATATGGTCTAGCACCTCAAACACTCCATGTTCATATCTTTCCAAGTCCGTTCGTCTTACTAATTCACTTGGGATTCAATCTTAATCTTACTTGATCAAACTTACCATCTACACCTCACTTACACCTCAAATACCCTTGCATTTTATGTTCAAAAGAAGTGTATAGAGTTACTACTCATACATGGGGCGCCTAAAGGGTCAAAAAGACTTCCAGTATACTTCGAACGCTGCATAGAGCGCCTAATGTGGACATGGAGCGCCTATACTAGGCGTTCGAAGTGTTCGGGGATGTGCCGTATACATCGAACGCCTACATGAAGCGCCTAATGTAGGTGTTCGAAGTGTATGTGGATGCTCTGGGACACATTGAACGCCTACATTAGGCGCCTAATGTGACTTGGAGCGCCTAATGTAGGTGTTCGAAGTGTTCTGACGGTTCAGAACTGCAGTTTTTCTGCAGTAACTTCCTCCCATCTCCTTCCTTCTTCAACCCCTTTCATGTTCAACACCTCAAGATAAATCTTAGCACCTTGACTCATCATGCTTAACCCACAACTATCATGATTTGATTCTTAAACATGCAACCTAGTATCCACTCTAACCTTCTATCATCCACAAGCTTCTCTAGATATCTTCACACCTTCCAACACAACAAGTCTACAACCAAGCCAACATTCATCCTTCACCACTTGCAAACACTCTCAAAACAACTAAGGTGTAATTACCAAACTTACGAACTTATATCAAGACAATAAGCACATTACGTACAACACTTTTATGCGCATATTTCACAACGAAAAACACAACATAACCATTTCAAAGATTGGCCCAAAGAACATAGCTTTACTCAATCAACAACAACAACAACTACATATAGTAAAGCATTTAACATAAGCAAATCAAAGCTACTAATGTGTGATCCAAGTTTTCTCTTTGTAAGAACATAGGGCCTAAAGTAACAAAATTTGCGTAAAGCGTATAGAAAGATTACTTGCCTTTGTTTCTAGTTAATCTCACGAATATACTGCAGAATTTCAGTAAAGATTGCACCTAGGTTAGCCCTCTTCTTCTTCTCCTCCTCCTCTTCTTCTTCTTCTCCTTTCTTCCCTTAGACGGTTTCTTCCTCTCCCTTTTGGTTTCCTAACCTGCGGCTGATGGGTGGGAAGTTATACAAATGTTGTGTAACTTCCCCCCACATGTAGTTGGCAAAGTTTGGCATTTTTGCCAAATTCCCTCAATTTCCACTTTTGTCTATTTTCCCCCCTATATTTTGTTTTAATTACACTTCATACCCTATACATTTAATGAATTCACATTTTAAATTGTTTTCTAATTATTAAAGCCGGACTTAAACATTACGGGATATAACATTCTACCCCCCTTATAAAAAGTTTCGTCCATGAAACTTACGTACCTTAGTCAAAGAGTTGAGGATACTTCTCCCGCATCTGTTCTTCGAGTTCCCAAGTGGCCTCACGTTCTGTATGGTTGCTCCACTGGACTTTTACATAAGGAATCACCCGCTTCCTCAACACTTGGTCCTTTCGATCTACAATTTTCATGGGTATCTCTTCGTACGTAACATCGTCCTTGAGTTCCAAAGGTTGAGCTTCAAGTACATGACTTGGATCCGTCACGTACTTTCTTAATTGTGAGACGTGGAATACATTGTGAACCTGCGCCAACACCGGAGGTAATGCTAACCTATATGCCAAGGCTCCCACCTTCTCAAGTATTTCGTAAGGACCAATAAAACGAGGACTTAGCTTGACTTTCACTGCAAATCTCATAATGCCCTTTGTGGGTGATACCCTCAAATACACCTTTTCCCCAACGTTAAACTCTAATGGTCGCCGCTTAGAATCCGCCCGGCTTTTGTTGCGGTCTTGAGCCGTTTTGAGTCTATCCCGTATGCTTTTCACCTTTTCCAACGTTTTCTCGAGTAATTCAGGTCCAGTGATAGTTCTCACTCCGACTTCATCCCAATAAACCGGGGACCTACACTTCCTTCCATACAAAGCTTCAAAAGGAGCCATATCAATTGCACTATGGTAACTGTTGTTATAAGAAAACTCCATTAGCTTTACCATTCCATCCCAGCTCCCTTTAAAATCCAGAACGCAAGCCCTTAGCATATCTTCCAAGGTATGAATAGTCCGCTCGGACTGTCCATCGGTTTGGGGATGATACGCCGTACTCAACCTTAATTCCGTACCCATGGCTTTCTGGAATGCTGTCCAAAACTTGGATGTAAACCGTGAATCTCGGTCGGACACTATACTTACTGGAACACCATGCAAGCTAACAATATTCTCCATATATAAATTCACTAACTTGTCAAGAGGTGCTTCACTTGAAACGGGTAGGAAATGGGCAGACTTTGTTAAACGATCCACGATGACCCAAATCATGTCATATCCACTTCTTGTCTTTGGTAAACCGGCTACGAAATCCATCGTGACATGTTCCCATTTCCATTCTGGAATTTCTAATGGCATCAACAATCCACCAGGCCGTTGGTGTTCTGCCTTGACTTGTTGGCAAACTAAGCACCTTTCTATAAATTCAGCAACATGTCGTTTCATTCCGGACCACCAATAATATTGCTTGAGATCTCTATACATCTTGGTGCTACCAGGGTGTATTGATAGCCTTGAACTGTGAGCTTCTTACAATATTTCCCTTCTAAGTTCATCAACATCAGGTACACACGATCTCTCTCTAAACCATAGGCTACCATCCTCTTTGATCCGAAACCCCTCAATGTGATCATGTTTCATTCTTTCCGTTATCTCATTTAGGGTCTTATCTTTCTTCTGAGCCTCTTTTATCCGGTCAATCAAACTTAGTGTGATGGTCAATGTTGTCAGTACGTTCACCGTGGAGTCAATCAAATCTAAACCGAATTCCTCCATCTCTCGTTCCAACGGTGATTGTCGCGCATGGCTGGACTCCCTACTTAACGCATCTGCCACTTTATTAACCTTTCCTGGATGGTAATGGATTGTCAAATCGTAGACTTTTAGCAACTCCAACCATCTCCGTTGCCTCATGTTTAATTCTTTCTGGGAGAATAAATACTTTAAACTCTTGTGATCCGTGAATACCGCGCACTTTTCTTCATATAAGTAATGCCGCCAGATCTTCAAGGCGAACACCACTGTGGCAAGATCAAGATCGTGTGTGGGACAATTTTGCTCATAAGACTTAAGCTGTCTTGAGGCATATGCGATGACTCGTTCGTTTTGCATCAAAACGCAACCTACAAACAAGGTATTAGTCTAAACTTAATTGGTATGCAAAATCATAACCTTATACTACAGTTTACGTACCTAAACCGTTCTTCGATGCGTCACTATAAATCACAAACCTATCAGTTTCGGAGGGCTGAGCCAATACTGGAGCTGTCGTTAATCTCTTCTTAAGCTCCGTAAAGCTTTGCTCGCATTCCATCGTCCACTCAAACTTGGACTTCTTTTGAGTAAGGCGACTGAGAGGTACAGCTATTCTTGAGAATCCCTCAACAAACTTTCTGTAGTAACCCGCTAGACCCAAGAAACTTCGCACTTCGGTGACGTTGGTAGGTCTAGGCCATTCAGTTATAGCTTCCACCTTCTTCGGGTCAACAGCAATCCCCTCCTCTGATATCACGTGACCCAGAAAAGCCACACTTCTTAATCAAAACTCACACTTGCTAAACTTAGCGTATAGTTGTTTCTGCCTCAAAATACCTCGAACGGTTCTCAAATGCTCAGCGTGAGTTTGTTCGTCAGGAGAATACACCAGAATGTCATCTATGAATACCACTACAAACTTGTCCAACTGTTCCCGAAAGACGGTATTCATAAGGTCCATAAAGGCTACAGGGGCATTTGTTAATCCAAACGGCATTACCAAAAACTCATAATGACCATATCTTGTGCGAAAGACTGTCTTTGCGATGTCCTCGGCCTTCACTCTTAACTGATGATACCCTGATTGGAGATCAATTTTAGAGAAAATTTTAGCACCCTTGAGCTGGTCAAATAGATCCTCGATTCGTGGAAGGGGATACTTATTCTTGATGGTAACTTTATTTAATTCTCTATAATCAATACAAAGTCTCATGCTACCATCTTTCTTCTTTACAAACAAAACAGGTGCTCCCCAGGGCGATACACTAGGGCGGATAAACTTCTTGTCTAATAACTCCTGCAGTTGTTCCTTCAACTCTCTCAACTCTGCCGGAGCCATTCTATAAGGGGCTTTAGCGATAGGTTCAGTTCCTGGAATCAAGTTTATCTCGAACTCGACTTCCCTCGGGGGTGGTACTCCTGGTAAGTCTTCCGGAAACACATCAAGAAATTCATTAACCACTGGAATTTGCTCAATAGACGGTACTTCCTGAGTAGCGTCCATGGCATACACTAGAAATCCCTCAGCACCCTTCCTTAAGGCTTTGCGTGCTTGTGCAACGGACACATATACCTTCTTGGGAACTTTCTTTCGTTCCGCATCTCCTTGAAATATCACCTCTTCCATCTTAGAACTCTTGACCGTCACTTGCTTCAATCGACAGTCAATGTTGGCGTGATACTTGGCCAACCAGTCCATTCCCAATATCACGTCAAAGTCATACATCTGAATAGGGATCAGTGTGGCGGAGAATGTTTGTCCTTCAAACTCTAATTCACAATCCCGGTACTGATGATACGAAATCATAATTTGATCTCTGGCCGCTTGGACACGATACGGAGTTTCTAACCATTCAGGCAAACTACCAAGGTGTTTAGTGAATCTCTTTGCTACGAAGGAGTGGCTTGCGCCGCTATCAAAGAGCACGTTGGCAGGTACCTTATTTACTAAAATCGCACTTAAAGCCATATCAAGTTTTACACAGAAGATTAAGCACGTAAATACTTAATTCAATAAGGATTTAAACTTAGTTCAAATGGTACCTGCTACTACATCGGTATCCTCCTGCACATCAGTGTCCGTCATGAGATGTACACGGGCATTTGCTCGTGGCTTTGCTCTCGGCTGCTGAGCTGCCTCTCCAGGTATATTTTTCTTCATCTCTAGGCAGTCTCTAATCATGTGACCCACTTGACCGCATCGGAAACATGCTCCAGCCACCTTTCTACACTCTCCAACGTGATTCTTGTTGCAATGTGGACAAACTCCTATAGCCTACTGAACTACTGGATTCTGGGGTGGATGTCTCTGGAAATTTCCAACTGGGCTTTTCGGAATCTTGACCCAACGTCCGGGTCTTCCACCAACTGTCACATCTTCTCTTGGCCTTTTGCCTCTATCAGACGCTCCTGCACTAGCTGCTCTTGCCGCCACTCTGCGGAAGTCGCTCTCAACCCGAAAACATGCATGCAACATGTCCTCGTAAGTTTTTATTCCTGCATTCACTATTGCCGACTGTATCCTTGAGTCCAAACCCCTCTCGAATTTCGTCATCTTAAGGCGATTATCAGACATAATCGCCGGGGCAAACTTACCCAAGGCATGAAAACGATCCGCATACTCTGACACCGTCATTCTTCCTTGCTCCAATCTATCAAACGCTCTTGTCTTATCTAATATCGCAGTCTCCAGTACGTAGTACTTTAGGAACACATCACAAAATTGTGCCCATGAGATTGGTGGGGTCATTCTCAACATCATTCCGTCCCATCGTTCACCAGCCTTACCACTTAGAAGGGGTGTGGCCTCATCAACCTTTATCTCCTCCGGCACTTGTACTAACCTGAAACATTTCTCCACCTCAGCCAACCAGTGCTGAGCCTCCTCAGGATCAGTACATCCTCCAAACTCCGGCACCCTCATCTTTCTCATCTCTCCATAAAAGGACCGGATGTTATGCTCGGGCAGTGGAGGAGGCGGAGGCTGATGCTGTTGAGCAAACCCTTGTGCGATCACCGTTAGCGCATCAGTGAGCACATGAGGTAAAACAACTTGTGGGGGTTGGTTCTCCTGTTCGTTGTTGGAGTTTCCTGCGTTATCTCTTCTTGGAGGCATTTTCTCTGAAAGATCAACATCGCATTAGCATTCAGTAAATACAAGAGGTTACTGAAAGCTTGAACGCGTAAGAATGGGTGAGGTATGTAGTAAAACCACTAATACGGAATTAGATGATAAACGCGCTCACACACACCCAACCCTGATCATACTTAAACTCTAAAGAAATCAACACTTATATCTACGGATCAAACTTAAGGGAAAATCATATCTTAGTTTGCTAAAAGATCATGAACCTAAGTTTCCAAAATAGATCTGAAGCCTAGGCTCTGATACCACCTGTAGCGACCCGGCCCGAAACTGTCATCGGAACCAGTGCACCCGCCGTAGTCTACTATGAGAACTACGAAGCGTCAAAGCAGACCAAGCGTACATCATCCATGACGTAAGATAAATCAGCAGAAACATTGTTAAATTTAAAACTTC